>CM030902.1:17496865-18031865 GCA_018136845.1 Heterotis niloticus
GCAGTAAATCGAGGTAAGATGCCACTGAATGAGCAGACAGAGGCGCTAGGGGGCGCTTTTCCGCCAGAGGTCGGCAAACACCACAGTACAGAGCTGCAGTATTTATTGCAAAAATACTTAGAACAAGACACACATTAACAGTGTTTCTGGGTGACTAGAACATGCACACGCTTCTAGGTTCTAGTCGGATTTTTTTTTTTTACTAGAACGCAAAGGAGGCAAAAAAATAGGGTGTTCGATGGATGTTCAGAGGACAGCACGCAGCCCACTAAAATCAGTCAACACACGGTCACACTGACACAGATATTTATTAATAAACATTATCATATGCTCGTAACAGGTAAAGGAGGAATCAGAAAGCACAACTTCTTTGTGACATGATTCCATTTTCCTTTTTAGAATCAAAAAACCCATCATTAAGCTTTGCTTTATAGTACACAAAGGAGCAAAAGAAAAATCTTTTTTTAAAAAATCTTGAGAATCACTATTATTTAAAAGAAATAATTTAATGTTTTAAATCCATCTCTGTACATCATTCCAATTTCCCACTGTTGCACACGCGTTCATCTCATGTCACACTGTCACAACAGTGACCTTTCCTCAATATTAACACACATTATTAATAATGTGCTGCTTAGCTGAAACTCTCTAACCAGTGTGTATTGCAGTATTTGACCCTTGTACACAGCTCCGTACAGCACTCTACCACAGTATAAGTACAATATTTTACACAGTGTAATTACTGAGTAGTGTCATTACACACTGTACTGTTCCAGGTCAGTGTCTTGCTGAATGCGGTGATAGCAGAAGTGGGCATTGAACCAAGATCCATCTGGTTACAAGTGTAAAATACTGAACCATGGAGCGCAATGCTGCCAGGCAACACCCTCCAGGGAAATTGTGGTCTTCAACAGTTATAACCAATAGCTCCACCCAAAGGAGATGGCATAGCAGGAGAGGAAAACAAATATCATAGTCCCTTATGCAAGACCTTCCTCTGGCCTTTTAGTACTGTTTGCCAGCACAATGTATGTTTTTGTGCGTCCACTTCGCTATGTAGAACCTGTAACGGTTTATGTCCGTAAACACCCAGAGAGGTTCATGTTTCCATGGTGCCCAGCTGTAAAATCTGAGCTCTGTTGTGTGATCAGCAATTAAAAACAAATAAAAAATAATTTTACATAGTCAATATTCACACCCTGGACTATTAGCATGGAGCCCCCTGAATGCATGATGTCATAACAAGAGGGCAAGAAAGAAGGATGAAGGAGGACTCTTGCTTTCTCTCTGTCTCTCCTTTCTTCTTTCCCTCTTGGCTAAGTCTACTTCCTCATGTGACTGTGGTGGAATTCTGGCTGCGGATTGAGCACCAGGCCATGAAGACATCCCTGTGAGAGACAACAGTTGGTCAGACAGTAAATCATTTTTTGTTGTATTGTGTGACTGACAACCCTGACCCAGTTCAGCCCTGTGTCTGTTTTTGTCTATGTCTCTTGTTTACCCAAACACCTATTTATTTTGCCATACAGTGGCATAAGGCTACACTATTTGTCAACATGTGATGGACTGGTGTCCCATCTGGGGTGTCCCCTCACTAGCATAAAAGCACAACTCCACCCTACCGTAGGTATCAAGTGAAGGGCTACAGTATCATGATAAACTCAAATTCAGTGATATGACTGGCATGCAGTGATCATCTTACGTATTTGTACAAATATTATTTTAGAACGAATAAAGTGTGAAATAAGCGTGCAGTTGTAGTGTGCAGGCAGTCTTGGGGCATCACAGCAGACAACAACTACACTGTATGACACGCACCGACAGTGGGTAGCCACACATTCGTTGCTGCAGTACTCCTTGTCCCAGTCCTTGCTCTCCACAGGGGGATTTGTGCATCCAGCGCGGACACAGCGGTTGGGGGTGCCTTCGGGACACGGACCACTCTCATCTGGGCCAGGAGAAACAGTCAACTCCACCTCCATCTGTGGGCCAAGATGTAGCTTGGTTGGCTCAGCTATGTGGTTTGGGGGGAACAAAATACAGACTGCACAAAAAACAAAGATTCCACTCCTACCTCAGTGGAGGTGAATTCCTCTGTCTCGGCCACAGCACCCCCTGCAGGTGGGGAACAAGCACTCACGATGGCGGCAGGCTCTGCTACTTCGACAGCAACAGCGGGGGTGGAGGACACCGGCACTGAGCAGGGTGCTGCCACCGCTGTTCCAGTTGTCACCATAATGGGCGTGGTGAGCTCAGCCTGAACAGGGGCAGGTACTATCTTGATCTGAAGCGGGGGTGGGGGTGCTGTGGTTACGGACGTCGCCGGTGCAGCCCCACCTCCTCCACTACGGGGTTTGGCCTGCAAAGGGGGTGGCGCAGGGGAGTGGACCATCTGCTGCAGGCGAGGAGGCGGGGGTGCCGTCTGCATCTGCTGCAGGGGTGGCGGCTGGCGGGGGGCGGGGGCTGGCGAAGGCTTGACCGTACGGGGGGCTGGGATCACCGTCACCACAGACGCTGGAACATGGCTGTTGGCACTGGTCACCACTTGCTTTGAAATGACGATCTTGGTGACAGTCGGGGCGGGTGGTGGTGGTGGTGGCGCTGTCGATGAGGCAGGGGACTTGTAGGCTCCGGTGCGCGAACGCGTTGTCACTTGTGGAAGGTCCAAAATGATATTTGACGTGCAGATGTTGGTGATGGTGTTCTGTTCAGGGGCATGGTGGGGGATTCTGGTAGAGCGTGTTGGGGTGACGACAGGGGCAGGTGCTGGAGCTGGGGCAGGGGCTGGAGGTGATGGGGGTGTTTCTATCACCTCCATCACAGTCTGGAAGGGAAACAATGAGAAGATGAGCCGTTGCCTCACTGCAGGGGTTCAGACACTCAGCCCTTCATATTTTTACTTTTTCTAGTTAATTCTTCATGTCTTATTATGATCATCACCACAGGAATGCACTTTATTTTTTATTATTTAAGTTCCATTTTCTTCTCTAAATTATAAATAAATGCAGAAAATAAAGATGCATTATTTCAGTTTCTAATTTTTCTTGAGTTCTGCTAGCTCTAAAGGGTAGCTATGAGCTACTTCATGCTGAAGGGTCCACCCCATTTGAAACCCAGCTCCTGAAGAGCATGATGGCCCAAAGTGGACTGCAGGCACCTACCTGAGAAACCTGGTTTGCTTTATAGGCTGCAAGCGCTTTGAGATACTCCTTCTTTGCGGCTTCAGTTTTCCTTTTGTACACCTAAGAGAGTGACACATTTCATAAATAACTGTTACACGCAACACACAAGGCATCATGTAAACGTCAGAGAAGTCATCACTGGCTCAGCAGCACATCTTTGATCCTTGTTCAAAAAACAAGCATACAAACAACAGGGGCGTGTACCCCTCAAATGTGGACTTTACTACACTCAAATGCAGTGTATCTCACCTGCTTCTGCTCCTCCCCCAAGCTGTCCCACATGGAGGCCACAATCTTGGACACCTCCCCAAAGGTGGCATTAGGGTTCTGGCCCTTGATAGCTGCCTGCGTGTCCCTGAAGAACAGAGCATAAGCCGACACCGGCTTCTGGGGCTCATTGGGGTCCTTCTTCTTCTTGCCCTTCTTGCCCCCACCACCTCCACCAGCACCCCCTCTCTTGAGAGTGGGCGGGGCACTAGAGGTGGGCGGGAGTGGGGAGTCGGCTAGGGAGGGACTGAGGGAGATGACAGCCGGGGAGACAGAGAGGGGGACTGGAGACTCCACCAGTGCACTCTTCTGAGTGAAACAGGGAAAAAGGAAGGGGGTTGGGGTGGAGGGAGATGGGTAACATCTATTAGTGTGTACACCAGGAACATGGCTCAGATCCCAGGAGACATCCTGCTGACACTGCCCAAAACCTACCTCTTACTGCAGACAACCCAGTAAGCTCAGTTTAGGACAGACAGGCTGCCACGGACAGCAGCAAAACATCTGCTTTAATTTGCTTACTCAAAGCATCCACGTGAACATTTTTGTACTATGTGCTGCCTTTGAAAATTTCCTGCTCCTGCCTCAAAGTACTTGCATTTGCGAGTGGATTGGAATCCAGCTTAAACTGCGAGAAGTTTAATGTTCTCCTTCTAAGTGTCCTCTCACAGTCCAAAATTATGTTTCAGTTCATCTGATAAAAGCCCTTAGTGTTTGGTAGTGCTCTGCAATGTAAACTTCTACATCTATTTAATTTACTTTTAACATATCAGGAGCACGGGATCTACAGCTCTTGCCACACAGAGTTGGCGCAAATTACTGTAGATCTACACCTGACCTGTGCTAGGAGAAAACCTTTGTTGTCTAGCAAGAACATCAGGTCAAGACTAAAGTTTGCCCATGAACAGCTAGGCAAAGACCAGGACTTCTTGAACAATGTGTTCTGGACAGACAGGGCAAGTTTCTACCATTAGAAAGAGGTGGCAAAATTTAGATCTACGTGGGACCTGTGCCAGAAGGAAACCATGAAACCTCTGATGTCCAAAAAGACAGGACTAAAGTTTGCCCAAAGACCAGGACTTCTGGAACAACATACTCTGGACAGATGAGGCAAAGGTAGTAATTTAGCTATAGTACCAGAAAACATGTTTGGCAGAAACCAAAGACAGGATTTGACCAGAAGAACCTGATACCAAATATAAAGCTTGGTGGTGGAAATGTTATAGTTTAGGGCTGCTTTGCTGCATCAGGGCCTGAGAAGCTCAGTGCCATAGAATCCACTATGAATTCTTCATTGCATCAGAGGGTGCTTGAGGAAAACGTGACACCATCTGTCAGAAGATTGAAGCTCAACCAAAAGATTACTTGACAATGACCCTAAACGCAGCAGTAAATCCACTAAGGAACAGCTGAAAAGCACAGAATCTAAACTATTTTGCTCAACCTTTTGCACAGTGCTGTCCATGAGGTCCAGTACAGCTAAACCAGTATGTACCTGCCCCACATTTCCTGTTATAACCTTTCCTACACCCCAACATGATGTGTATGATGTAAGAAACCTAAGGCAAAGCAAGTCTTGCCCGGAAAGAAAGGAAGTTTAAATTTTAACAAGAGACAACCACTTCTGCCACTGTCAAGTTTCCCATCTGGTTATCTGTGCTTCTAAAATTCACTTGAAATAAAGAAATTATTACCAGCTATAACAACAGAAGGTAGCACAGTTGTTGGGACTGTTGCTTTACAACCAGATTCCACTACCTTTACTGCAGTACACTGCAGTGTTAAGGGGTAAATAAGTTAACCATTGGTAGCTGCTAATTATCCAGACTGAACATTTGCAAGTTCTACTTGACAAAGACTTCAGCTAAATAGACACTCCTCAAGTTAATGTTGGTTGACTTGAGAATTCTTCTCCTACATTTATTCATTTAGCTGACATTATTTTACAAAGAACTGGCATCTGCCTCAAGGGAAACTTAAGTATTTCTTGAGCATACCTTGATCCCAAGTAGTGAAAAAGCTCAATCCTAACCCCAGGCCACAAGCAAGTTTTTTCAGTTCATTCATTTCTACTACATTATATTTACTTAATCTGTTTTCTGACAAGTCTATCTGTAAAGCTGAATTTTGAATTCGAACTGATAGATGGCAGTGAAGTGCACCTACAGTAACATGTTGAACGTGTCCTGTATTTGTGAGCGTTGGCGATTCTCATATGGCCGTTAAGGGGGAGATAAAAGTAGCAGTGACAGAGTTGATAGCAATGGGTAATGAAAATCTCTGCAAATTTTTGTGAAATTAATAGATGAAGATGAAATAATGTTTATGTAAGTTTATTTATGGAAATGTTATATCTAATGTAACCATAAAACACACTATCTTAAAAAGTTTATTATAAAAAGTTATTTTAAAAATATTTTTATAGCAATGCCCGAGTTATTTTTTAAAACCTACCTGCCAATAGTTCCAAATGTTTTGTCTGTATTACAAAACTATTAGTGATGGGACTGAGAGAGAAAAATTAATTGAAGTTACTAGCAGCACTGAGATTCCAACTGTGTTCAGACGTTGAGGAGCCAGTGTTGCAATAATAAAGACTTTAGGCCAAATGTACGATGAAAAATATACTTCATTTAGTGTTGGTTATTCACAGCACCAAAACCGTGTTGAAACAGGTAGGATCATTACTTCAAATAAAATTAATGCAAAACAGACTTTTGATACCCTCACTTTTCAGTTTCCAGCAATGGATTATGATCGGACAATTCCATAAGAGCACAAAAGGCCCTCTAGTCTTTTTTATGATGTTCATTTACCTCTTCAGTGGTGAAATTATCCCAATAGAACTGAAAGTGTATGTGTACAGGACCCCAGGGACTTTTTTTTACAGCTAAACACAGCAGCTGCTGTCACCCTGACCTTTCCTGTAAGACTTTAGACAACTCCTCCTTGTCTCATGGGGACAGGGATGCACCTCCTGACCTAAATGTCAACCCCTTGGTTGAATACAGTTCATGGTTATTTTCCTTGATGAATACGCATGGTGCTATACCAGTGCGGTAGACAAGCCTAATCTTTACTGTAATGATTACACAAAAGTTCATATTTTCTAGCAAAAGATACATTTTAGAGAAACCCTTTCATGCATGTCTCAAATATTTAACAAGCAGTTCAGAGAAGCTGTCAGTCCATCCACTGGTCGCACTTCTCACTGAAACTGTAATATTTTATCAGTAGGGACCTTGACAGGCTTTATTGACAAAGCTGATGTTGACAGGAACAAGAAGTCACGTTTTGTTTAAAAACCTTTAATAAGCTAAGTGCACATTTTATTCAAAGAGTGAAAATATAAGCTCAAAGTGTATTGTATAGAAGATTTCAGATAAGCCTTTGAGCTTGAGTTTCAGCACCAACATGAAACAATAAGCATACAAGTACAACAATCATTAAAACATCAGGTACTTGACAGCATGTGTTTTCTTCAAGGACGGGTAATGGGGCCGTGTTTATTTTCAACAGATAAAGTGGATACGCATGATTGGGCGTAGGTTCAACACTGATTCAGTGCATGTGGAGTGCATGTTCTTCTCACGTTTGCACAGTATTCCTCCCGCAATTGAGTCTTTTTTTCAGGTTAATAGGTAACTATAAACCGGCTGTGATGTGAATGTGTGTGTAGTCACCCTGCCACAATGAACTGAGCTATTGTCCAAGTGTTCCGCGTCCAGCCTAGCACCCAGTACTTCTGGGATATGCTGTGGCCCATCACGACACTGAGGCTCAATGGCTACAACTGAGTGTAATGGTGACACTAAATGACAAACTTCACATTTTGTGCTTAAGTACTTGGTGCTTTGGCAAAAATATGTTTCATCTAATGTCCTCAAGACATGGGTATAAGTGAAGCTATGTATGTACAGAGGATGGAAACAGAAAACAAATGAAAGAAAGCTAAAGGGTAAAAAAGGTACAACAAAACAGACAAGACACCCTCAGGAAGGCAACTATGCTCTGTAGAGATGGTGCAGGTCAAAACTGTGTCTGATTTCCCTTAGAAGACATGTTGTACTAAAGCCGTAAGACTTTGCTCTGGGCCTCTGTGAAACTTCAGTGTCAATTGAACTGTTGACAGCACAACAGGACAACACAAAATCCATAGTAATATTTTAGATTCTTATTTATTCTTATATTCTCGATTATCTGATGTCTCCCCCACCCATTTGGGATAAGTATTTTGTTTAAGGGCATAGCAGCAGGAAGTGGGATATGACTCTGGGTCCACTGAGCACAAGCTTTAGCCACTACACTACTTGCTCAGAAATAAATTCAGGTTAGTGTGAATTATGGTTTATTAATAAATCCATTTGTCTTTATTAATGGCAGAGCAACTCCTGCAGAGTTGAAACTGGACATAAAGAAGGTATCTTCAGCCCCCAGAGGGATCGGAGCAGTCTGAGGACACCATTAGAAACCATTACCACCCCACCTGCTACCTCTAGGTCAATATTAAAAATTTTTATCATTACTGTATGTATGGAAATCAGAAGGGGCAACAATGCAGGTTTACAACCAAAAAGTGATGTGCAGCTGTTTTCTGTGTAACCTCAGCTTTTCTGCCCTTTCTGTGAACCCCCACCTGCAAGTAGGAGTAATCAGCAAGGCACCTATTGGAGTGTGACCCACTCTGGGGGGTTCGCAGCTTTCTGAGATGTAGACCACAGTGCTCCCAGCTCTCTCATATTACGCTGGCTGCTATCTGCCCAGTGCACTCCTCAAGGGCTTTTATCTACTGTCAATTAAACTGACAGCCTCCAGGCAAAAGAGGCACTTACTGCTGAGCCACCATGACTGACAGCAGTTGCACCTCAAGATCATATGAATCCTGTACATTCATGTCCTTCAAAGTACACACTTTCTTGCAACAGGCTCATACTATTCGTACCCTCACATCTACTGTGATCTAGCTTTTGACACGCAGACTGTGGCATTAAACTCCAGTAGTATGGCATCACACATTGTGCACCGACTACAAAAAAAAAAAAAAAACAAAGCTTTGGAGAGTGTATCCTAGGACTCAAAATATACAGCATAAGGTTGCAGCTGACAGTACACACGTTCATGCAGCGTATAATACATATCTGTGTTATTACTGTTTATCGCTTTCTTGCCAAATTACATTATTACAGCTATTTATATCTCGTACTGTAAAGCAAAGGTTAGCTGGGGGCCACTCCTCCAGTTGGTGCCCAGCCAGCTGTCACCATGTACGAGGGACTGGATGTGAATAAACAAACACATGGGCACATGATGGTGTATGTAGTTACCCTGGAGGGGGGAATGACAGTGCACAAATCCAAACTGCAATCTCAACTGCCTTATGATGGGAAAAGCATCGTATCTGCCTGCACTACTAGACAATTTTCTGCTGAAATTCTTGGACACCAACACTCCACTCAGGGCCCTACCGCAATCAGGTTCAAAGACACACAACAACAGATATTACCTGTCTGAAATCATCCATCTCTTCATCCTGCAGAGAGCCAGCTGGCGACGGCGTGGGAGACAGGGGCTGGTCAGGAGACTGTGGGCGGGGCAAGATAGTGCCACCGCCAAGGCTGAGCCCGAGCTGGGCACTGAGCTCCGACTGATCGATTGTGGTCAGCTGATTGTGACCCAGCAAACCGTGATTCATATCACTCAATGGAACATCTATAGTCATCGGAGAGGAGCTGCTGAACTGGGAGCCCATTGGATGGCCCAACTCCTGCAAACAATGATGTGGTGGGGGTGGTGATGAGAGTGAGAGTTTAAAAAAACAAACAAACAAACAAACAAACAAGGAGAGAATGTGCAAGTCTTAAGTAACATTATTATATGCTACATATGACTATACATATTTATATTACACCTGCCATGACTTCAGGATGACCACCTCCCTACTGTTCTCGCCCTTTTCACTAGATACTCTCCAATTACATCCAACTATCTCTGAAATTATTTTATGCTTTCACACTGAAACAAACACACATTGTAAATACAGCTGTGGTGAGTCAACTGTATGATTTTCCCATCCTTTTAACATCTACTGACACCTAGAACAGACATTAACATTTGGCTCCACAAATACATTGCTGGATTAATAACAACAATAATGCAACATTTGAACATTTATGCACTGGACTGCTTTTCTGCCACTGGAAAATGTGCTGTGTCATGACTTAGGGTTCAGTCAAAACAGACTGGCACACATCTCAGTTTTACTACTCATACTGATGTGCACACTGATTAACTTAGCATTAATACTTCTGATGCAGTTTCAAACATGCAACAACTGTGGTATAGAGGAAGGAAATACGTGACACTATAAACTCAATAATAAACAGGGCTGCTCACGCATCCACTACTCACCATGCCCAGTGTAGAGCTCAGCAGCGCACCCTCTCCTGGCTGGCTCATTACCCCCAAGCTGAGATGCTCCAGGCCCTGGGATGGCTGGCTGACGAAAGGAGAGGCGAAGGAGGGATCATCCGCCCCAACCACGGCATTGCCTGGCACCCCCCCTGGGGGGCCCTCATCGGAAATCTCACCAAAATGAGATACCACGTCGGACACAGTGAGGGCCGAGTCCGGATCCAGGGAGATGGGTGGGATCTCAAACTCCTCATCACCCAAGCTAGGTGTGTGAAATGTCTGACAGTGAGGAAGAGCAAGAGACACAGGTCAACACAGACAAGCTTGCTGCTGAACTGAGGCTCCACATTGCACACAGCACCCACTAGATTGTCTGTTGTAAACTTCATACAGAACAATGAAAATAGTGTAACAGTGGAGTGTAGCAGAGCATGACAAGCTGCAGCGTGTAATCGTGAGTAAAGGTGCAATGGATAACACTGAATGGCTGCAGCAAAAGAGGGAAGAGCAGGGCTAGAAATACCTACACAAATTTGAGTTGGTCTATGAGCACTACTGTTATTTATTTATCATTTACTGAAACTAATGATGTAATTGAATGATCACTGAAATAACTTAATTATTCATTTTCTCAGGAAAGTAATTTGGTTTGACCAAAGGCTTTTTACTGATCTTAGTTTATACTTATACTGAGAATTAAAGTTTTTATCTTTAGTTTTCATGGGGCTTGTTTACACATTATTTTATACTGTTTCTTTCTGCTTTATTAAGCAAATTTTGTGGTTGTTCACCAGGTTTCTTAATCATTTGTGGGGTGTTTCCACTTTCACATTCAATGCCTGCCTGCCATCTGCAACTATAGTCTTCAGGTTCTGATCTCTCTCTCACTCTGTGCTTTAACTGCTTTGGGTCACATGTTCTAGTTGCATACAACAGATGGTATGACTGGGGTTACAATTGTTTGTTTTACTGTAAAACAGTTTCCAGCTATATATATATATATATATATATAAAAATAACTTACTTGCAACACCACTATATTTATAGGCAAGAGGACTTTGATTCAATTCAATCAGATTCAATTCAATCAGTTTAAATACTATACTTACAGGAAACTGCAAATTCTGTCTTCAAAATTGTACCAAAATATAAGAACTTGTGTTAGTCATATTGTTTTGGCCACAACTTAAGAACATGCTGTGATCTATATTAAAACTGCCCTGTCTGTACCGATAACTTGAACAATAAACCATATAAACTATTAATACTTTAAGGAACAGTGGTACTTTGAGACCCAGTGTTGCTGTCACTGCAATAAAAAGGAACTTAATTTTAATAAACATAAGGAATATCTACTGATCTCTTATTATAACTTGTTTTCCTGTATTAATTATTAATTCCTCTGACAACTTTGGAAGGCATAATTGGCCTAAATTGCTAACAAGCAGTAAAAAAACCCATGCACAGTGCCAAGAAGCACTAGCCGAGCAGCAAGCTTTCTTCCATTACGTTATTCAGCAATTAAGTTCCCAAAAAGGAGATATGAAAGATTAAAACTCAGCCCAACCAACAGTTTCAGCTTTTATTCAATTGTTTGTTTTTTTTTTTTTTTTTGCACTGCAATTTTCTAAAAACTAGGTATACAGGTGACACCAGCTATATGTTAAAGGCACTAACACTGTTTACCCCAACAGGCAATGTGTGATAGTGGACTGTCGATCATCTCCCAGTGAAGAGTTCAGAACAGGAAGCACACTGTGGCTCCCCTTCTGTCTACAGCGTATCTGCGTGGTTACGACATGGGAGTGGAAAAAGCACCTCAGATGACGAGAGGAAAGGGTGACCAGACCCAGTGATGGTGAGGTAGTTGTCATTGCCTCCAGGGAACTGCAACAAAAACAAAACAAAATACTACACTTAAGTCCTTTCTTCTTTTCTCTCGCACACAGACAGCCACAAAACTTTCCACAACCAACTCAAAAGCATTTGGAATCAATCACAGTCATCAGTCACACTACAGGTGCAGACACTTCAGCAGATGGCATTTTGGTTAAAGACAAGGACTGTACCACTCTCTCGCACGCATTCACAACACAACAGTTATTCGTAAGATGCTCTTCTCCAATATAACACAGTGTTAAGCTACAAAGAAAAATTCTTTCATTTGTACAGCAGGACAATTTGTTTGGCAGCAATACAGGGTATCAGTGTCAACCATGATATCGCCACAGTAAAAACAGAATTTGTATAAATGAGTCAACTACTGTAACTTGCTTAAGATAAATGTTTCATCTGAGCAACAAACTAATACCCATTAGACGACACCAGCGGGCACAGTAGGATGTCCACACACAGCATACCACATACCAAGTACATACAGTCATGGCCAAAATTGTTGGCACCCCAGAAATGTTTCCAGAAAATCAAGTATTTCTCACAGAAAAGTATTGCAGTAACACGTTTTGCTATACACATGTTTATTCCCTTTGTGCGTATTGGAACAAAACAAAAAAAGGGAGGAAAAAAGAGCAAATTGGACATAATGTCACACAAAACTCCAAAAATGGGCTGGACAAAATTGTTGGCACCGTTAACTTAATATTTGGTTGCACACCCTTTGGAAAAAATAACTGAAATCAGTCGCTTCCTATAACCATCAATAAGCTTCTTACACCTCTCACCCGGAATTTTGGACCACTCTTCCTTTGCAAACTGCTCCAGGTCTCTCTTATTGGAAGGGTGCCTTTTCCCAACAGCAATTTTGAGATCTCTCCACAGGTGTTCAATGGGATTTAGATCTGGACTCATTGCTGGCCACTTCAGAACTCTCCAGCGCTTTGTTGCCATCCATTTCTGGGTGCTTTTTGACGTATGTTTGGGGTCATCGTCCTGCTGGAAGACCCAAGATCTCGGACGCAAACCCAGCTTTCTGACACTGGGCTCTACCTTGCGACCCAAAATCCTTTGGTAATCCTCAGATTTCATGATGCCTTGCACACATTCAAGGCACCCAGTGCCAGAGGCAGCCAAACAACCCCAAAACATCATTGAACCTCCACCATATTTTACTGTAGGTACTGTGTTCTTTTCTTTCCGTATTCGGTAAACAGTAGAATGATGTGCTTTACCAAAAAGCTGTATCTTGGTCTCATCTGTCCACAAGATGTTTTCCCAGAAGGATTTTGGCTTATTCAAGTACATTTTGGCAAACTGTAGTCTTGCGTTTTTATGTCTCTGTGTCAGCAGTGCGGTCCTCCTGGGTCTCCTGCCATAGCGTTTCATTTCATTTAAATGTCGACGGATAGTTCGTGCTGACACTGATGCTCCCTGAGCCTGCAGGACAGCTTGAATTTCTTTGGAACTTGTTTGGGGCTGCTTATCCTGCGTTGCAACCTTTCAATTTTTCTCTTCCGTCCACGCTCAGGGAGATTAGCTACAGTGCCATGGGTTGCAAACTTTTTGATAATGTTGCGCACTGTGGACAAAGGCAAATGTAGATCTCTGGAGATGGACTTGTAATCTTGAGATTGTTGATATTTTTCCACAATTTTGGTTCTCAAGTCCTCAGACAGAGCTCTTCTCCTCTTTCTGTTGTCCATGCTTAGTGTGGCGCACACACAGACACACAATGCAAAGACTAAGTGAACTTCTCTCCTTTTTTATCTGCTTTCAGGTGTGATTTTTATATTGCCCACACCTGTTACTTGCCCCAGGTGAGTTTAAAGGAGCATCACATGCTTGAAACAATCTTATTTATCCACAATTTTGAAAGGGTGCCAACAATTTTGTCCAGCCCATTTTTGGAGTTTTGTGTGACATTATGTCCAATTTGCTTTTTTTCCCCTCCCTTTTTTTGTTTTGTTCCAATACACACAAAGGGAATAAACATGTGCATAGCAAAACATGTGTTACTGCAATACTTTTCTGTGAGAAATACTTGATTTTCTGGAAAAATTTCTGGGGTGCCAACAATTTCGGCCATGACTGTAACTATATTCAACACACATAAGGAGAGTTAGTTTGTAAAGTTGAACTTCATTTCCTCCCAAGTGTAAACGTCCCTCTTGGACGGTCTGTCCCTTTCCTCCAATGCATGACCAGTACTCTGGTAACCAGCAGGACTGAAAGGGGGGAGGGGGGGGTCACCTTATTCACACACTCGTATCCACTGTAGGGCTGCGGGTCCAGGAAGTCGCTGTGTGGCCCTCCGCCGTCCGATAGCTCCGAGTAAAAGGGATAGTCCATCTCTCAGGTCTCCGATTTCATTCAACCCCCGTGTGTGTATGTTCCACACCAATGGACCGAACTGACCTGATGGTTAGAACCTATAGACCAATCTTATGGACTGAACCAATGGACCAAACTGACAAACCTGAAAAACCAAACTGATGAACTGATCTCTGAAGCAGATTGATGGTAATGGCCAAAAGCAATGGATTAGGCTGACAGACCATACTGACGGCCAGAACCAATGGACTAAATCAACGGACCCACATCAACCATCTGAAGGACAAAACCAATGGACCTCAGCAATGGTCCTACGTGGCTGTCAGAACCTGAGTGGTGGGATGACGACGACACGTGTACGTTGCTAGGCTGAACGTAGTCTCTACACAAGACCTCGGGTAGAAGGGTACAAACGGGCCGATGCGCGTATCCTGGCACTGCCGTGTTGGGTACAGGAGGTAAAGTGCGGTGTCACCACAGCCAACAGACAGATCATCAGAGCAGTACAGCTATGTTTACTACAGCAACAGGCTGCCGACGCTCAACTGTCACGATGCAGCCATCACGCACACGGAGACGCACAAGGAGCGCGCAACACAACCGGGAATCGGCTGCTGCCTGATGTGCTCTGACTGCCAACCCGCGTCGCCGTGAGCTACAGCCCGTCGGTACGAACGACGAAACACACACACACACACACACACACACACACACACACACACACACACACACACACACCACTCCCTCGTATCCTGATTTAAAACGCCGCTTTCTAAATGCTTCCGCTGATTTAATGACAAAACTCGAACAAAATATTACAAGTACATAAGCAGGCCTTCACGTCTCCGTTGTGCTGTATTCGAGCGGCAAGCGGGAGCTCCCAGCGCCGGCAAGGTCGCGAGGAATTAATTTTCACGCCAATATCCTAAATGAAAAAGTACAAATAAAACGTGTCTGTGAGCAGTTTTCCCCCTCGTTTTCGTTAGATCCGTCAGGAATTACGGTCTGTACTGTACGTTACGTACGCCGCCCCTGACAGCTTCGGCGGAGTTGGTCTGGCCCGGGTGCGCCCCCCTCAACACGCCCACCACGCACGTACGTACGCAGGCACGCACGGACAGACGCGCATACACACGCACGTACGTACGCACCCACACACACACACACTTAACCATTTAACAACCGCGGCACGTGTGTGCGAGCCTCAACTTGAAGACAGAAACGCTACCAACAAACTACAAAAAAAGAAACCTGAGGAACACCGAGACAGCAACGGCACATGCAGATAAGGGATAAAGTGGAAACACCGCAAATACAAACGGGACGTTTTATCTACAAAAACAGCCAGACCCAGTTTCAGAATGTGTCGAAGATATAAAGTGTGATGTTTTCAGAACAACGCACAATTAAAGATGAACTGTGGTTACACGACCGAATATATGTGAACCGCGCCTCCCAGGGACTTTCTCCCACAGGCGACGTGGTCAGTACATGCCAAGAAACGCTTCGATAACACTTATTTGCCATTTTTGTCCGCCTATTTTAGACAGTTAGATAACATGGAAGTATAGAACTTGTAGACAATAAAGTAGAAGCACCTTCCACAGCAGAAAACCTTAAAAACCAAAGCTGCTCCAAAGTACAGTGCGAACATAATTAGCTAGCATAGGCGAGTTACTGGCTAGTGCAGATTTACTCTCGAGATTATTACGTGATGGTGGTGTGATCTTGTACACTGTCGATATCTTAAGTGACTTCTTTGCGCACTTAACAAATTTCACCATATTTTATTACCTCCATGCTGTGCCTGGAATATGTTCGACTCGCTTTCCTTTAGTTGGATCCTTATACGATCGAGAAATCACAACATGGCACCGGCTTCCGGATTCCCTTTGATCACAGGAAGTGTCGTAAAAAGTTCCCACAATGCATCGTCGCGATGCTGAGAGCAGCGAATTCCGTTGACGTCAGGCGGAAGCAATTTAAAATGGCTCCGCGGTTCGGAAACCCATTTAGTATGTCATGTTTCCGAAAACTGAAGCTGACTGCAATTTACCTCCGTTTCCATCTTTTGGCGAGTTAAGTACCCGAGTGCCCGCTTTCTCCAGCAAGATGTCAGGACAGTACAGGGACTGATCAGAACCAGAATCCAATTGATTTGTCTTTGGTTTCCAGTGGCTCATAGTGCACAGTAGACAAACACGTATACATGCAACAAGTGCAAAGATGCACTGACACCGGAGAATAACGAGGGATGGAATAAATAGCGAGGGGGTAGGATAAATAGTTAGGGAGGGAGGAAATATTGCACAGACTAATAAATCGGCTGTTCATGGATGTAACAACTTGGGGAAAGAAACCGTTTTTGTATCTGTAGTTCCTGCCGGATGGGAGGAGTTCAAAAAAGCTGTGGCCTGGGTGAGAGGGGTCTGTCACGATTTTCCCTGATCATCGCCACCAACCACTACTGTCTGTTGGCACTAATGTTTGCACTGCTGCATTTGCTGTAAATACCCACTTATCTTCATTTTATCTGTTTATCCTACCAACTGCCTTATTTTTTCAATTTTGTCCTGCAACTATGCTGTTCGATTAAAGTATCAACACAAGAATTGCATAGGTGGTGACGCATTCCCTGCATGGTGAGGGTGAGAGGTGAGGTTTGGGGCTTTGCAGGGGAATGTATTCTGCCACAGCATGGGATGAGATAAAGGGGTAAGACCGCAAAGTATTCAGGACACCTTGTAGCGTGGCCTCTTGGAGGTCCAATATGTTATCAGAAATCCGTACACTTCAGCCAGTAGCAAACAGACCAAAATACTGTTTCACTAAGTACTTCTGAAGTGAAAACTTTGGAAAGGACAGGACTGTTCTGCAGGTCTGCTCCTGAGGTGCTGGACTGGGAATGTGAGCTTGATATGCAACAAAATCTGTCGACAAAACCTCCATCTGAACCATAGAAGCATGGTGGTCATTGACAAAACAAAATCACTTTTTTTCAAAATTGAGTTTATTGCCATTTGTTAAGCAGTTTTATGAACATTCAGGTATTTTAAACAATAAAAAAGGATAAAACCTGGATTTTCTGTTTATGTACAACAAAAGCATGGAGGACTAATGTCCCTGCACACAGAAATCAACAAACAAGACATGGATTGCCTCTGTTCCCCCTACAGCATCTTTACCGAGAAGACGAACACAACCGGTCTGAATGATGATGTGCAGCCAGACAGACTCAGCTAAAACCTCACGCTCATCATCTCCATGACCATCAGCCTCAACACTGGATCTTTTTTTGGTCCTTAAGTTCTGAACATGAACCAGAAGGGGGGAGAAGCAGCAGGAAAGTTATTACAGCAGAGCTCAGAAACTGCCCCCTAGTGGACACAACAGGGAGCCAGTTGCAGCAGGACTTGTGCATCAACTCCCAGCAGACAAATGGAGAGTTACTGTGAAAATATTCTCTTGGCAGGACACAACAGTGTACAGGAGAGACTGTGAAAGCATATGGCCACTGGTCACCATGTTGCCAGGTGGAACATGCAGCAGCAGGATGGTGGTGGTGCAAGAGCACAAGAATGGTCCCTCTATGCTTCCATACTCTGATGTTCATCGATGCGCTTTATTCTCTCTCTCACACACACACACACACACACACCACTGCTAACCTAAAGATACAGTGCAAAAACTACTATGCAGGTTCAAGACTAGTAGAGAAGGTGTTGCTAAAGTAAAGCTTGTTACCTGTACAGTCTTGTTGCTGGTCCTTTACACCACACACTTTCATTCATGACTGGTCCCTGAATACACAGGTTTCATACAAACATACAAATGCTTACTTTTGAAACTGCAAAGGCTCAATGTTTTTAACGTGACACTACAAAGATATTCCAAAACAACCTTTGTAGAGCTCCCAGAAAAACAGGCAATGACATTTAGGGAACAGCAGATGGGATATTCCCTCATGTGCCCTGTCGGAATTAAGAGCCACGCCCCGGCAGCCCCCCACAACCAGGTGTGGAGCTGCCACTTCTCGAGAAGCTGTCAGGAATAAATGGTGATGACCTCGCTTCCTCCACCTCGAACAAGAAGGACCCGCTCAAGGCCCTCGGTCAGCACCTCCAGGAACTCCATGTCTGAGACAGTCAAGGGAAATTTAAAACACCTCTCACTAGTCAACAAGACCCCAATCACACAATACCATAATGGCTCTGGTTTCACCATTTTAGCCACATCTCACCAGGCTCTGCCTACTCAGGACAGAAAGCACAGTGAAGGATACAGTTCTCGTCGCCTTCTGGGTTCTTGGGTGGTCCTGGCATGTTCAGCAGCACCAGCCGAGCATCGTGAGACTTGTTGACAATGACCTCATTGAGCTTGACTGCTGTGTGCATGCGCCGCACATTGGAGTGGTCCCTGCAATGGCCACACACATCACTGCACCTCAGCTGCACTAAACTGTCCCACTGCGTCGGAAGATAATTGGTGCACGACTTACGGCCTGATGCTCAGCATGTCCCGGAAGCCTTCAGGGGTGTTGCTGCCAGACTGGGTGCGTAGTTGTAACGCCTTTTCCTTGGTCCACGTCATGTGTACACGGCGGTGCTCCGAGGACCCTCCGCTGCCAGTCCTCTCTATTCCACCATCAGTATCATCTTCATCGTCGGAGCCAATGCTGGTCAGGCGCAGCATCGAGTTCCTGTCTTTCACCAGCTGGGCCTGAGGAGACACTGGCAGTCTAGCGACAATGCTCCCCTTACATCCCCTCTCTCCCTGCTTCCCTTCCTGCTTCCCTGCTCGACCTTATCTCATCCTGCTGCCTCTCTCCCCCTGTACCTGTCTTCCTGCCCTGTTGCAGTGGTTCGTGTCCACTTCCAGCGCCCTCAACTCTTGCAACAGTACCTATGAAACACAGACCAGATCACTGGCCCACACAGACACTCTGCAATGAGCTCCGGTGAGGCATTGCAACTACAGGTGCTGCGAAAGAAAGGGCAGTAAAGCCATAGGGTGCTACAACTGTGTGCTACTCTGCACCTGCCTGCTCCCCATCAAAGCACCAACATACTCCCTATAGACAGAAAAAGCAGCAAACTAGAGTGAAATGAGCTAGAAACACATTCCATCCCTTACATGCAAAACCACTCACCTCTCTCTCTCTGTCAGACTTGGACAGCCTCATGTGCCTGAGCATCTGCGACCTCTGTTCCATCATCAGCGTGCGTTCATACGTGTATGCACTGATGTCGCTGTCATGCTGATAGGGTGCACGAATATGGCACAAGCAGGGTGTGGGGGGAGGGGGGGCAGTGACAAAGAGTGGTTTACAGTAGAAGTACAACACAAGGCAATTGTGTAATACAGAAGCACTGCAAGAAAAGCTGTTGGTAAATCAAGTAACCATACTTTTAATTCTGAGCTGTACACCATTGTTACATCTGTGTGTGCACATTTCCCTTCTCCTGTGTCAGTGGCATGTTTGCATTTTGTAATGGTATACAGTATCTTGTAGTTTATTTTGCCAACCAGATCTCTAACCGCAAGTTCAAATTAGTCCATCCTTTATGCTTGACTTTTCTGCGCTTCTTGCTCATTTCTACTACATGTATGTTCCCTGTTGCTCCTAAATTTTGGTCTCCTGCATTAGTGCTCACATGCATTTGTTGTAGACTTTGACTTTGTAGTCCGGCTATAAAGTTAACAGGTAAGAACATCATGTAACGCACATCTTGCACACAGACTTGTTTTCAAATGTTAGACATACTAGGTTATGGACAGGTGGTGTACCATTGTACTATGGTTTCAATAATTAAGAATAGAAAGGCAACACATAAGTACTACAAATAGTGCTGCTGCCTCCCAGCATGATCCACCCCAGCATGTCTGTATTGGTTTCCTATGAGTGTCATTTTTCCTACAGTTCAAAAACATACGTCAAGTTAAATAAACTTCCCACAGCATGTGTTTGGGCAGTGTGCCTGTTTCCAGTCTACAGCAAAGTAGCAAACCATCCAATGTGTAATTCTGTAGGCTCTGGACCACCATGACCCTCACCGAGATAAAGTGGATGAAATGATACTTTAAGTTTCCTTCCATTTAATACTGCATTTTAGTTACTGCACATCTGAAGCTGGATATTTTCATACAATTTTCTGTCTTTTGTTTGTGCTGGCTAGGTTAGACCACACAAGGGAGAGGTAGTCTGTTTGACTTGATATTTTCTTTTTTTGGCACCTCTCACCCTTTTCCCCATGTTTCATTGTGAGAAAATATTGTACATAGTGTAATGTTCCACATATCCACCCGTGTACAGTAAATCATGTTTTACACCGTCACCATTTCCCTCATATTTGCTCCATTCAAATTTCTCCAGTGTCCAAATACAGTACCATGCAAAAATATTCATCCCTCTCTATGTTTGTCCTGTTTTGTCACATTACAATTTGGAATAAAATGGAACAAGAACGGGCCCTAAACACCAAATCTGTAGAGGCTGAGGTCTACCCAAGGTGCAGGCTGTGCAAAGACGCCCCTGAGACTGTCCAACACATAGTAGCTGGGTGCAGAATACAAGCTGGGACAGCATATGTTGAAAAGCATAACCAAGTGGCAGGGATAGTACACAGAAACAGCTGTGCCAAGTATGAGCTAGAAGTCCCCAAGTCCCGATGGGAGGCAACACCGAAAGTGGTTGAGAACAACAGGGCTAAGATCCTGTGGGACTTCAAGTTCCAGACAGACAGGCAGCTGCTGGCCAATCAACCAGACATAGTGGTGGCTGATAAGGAGTAGAAAACACCAGTAGTAATAGATGTGACAATCCCAGCTGACAGTAACATCAGGAAGAAGGAGCATGAGAAGATTGAAGTATCAAGGCCTGAAAGAACAACTGGAACAAATGAAGAAGGTGAAGGCCAAAGTGATTCCCGTGGTGATAGGAGCACTGGGGGCTGTGACTCCCAAACTTGGAGAGTGGCTCCAACAGATTCCAGGTACAACAACTGAGGTCTCTGTCCAGAAAAGTACAGTTCTAGGAACAGCTAAGATACTGTGCAGAACCCTCAAACTCCCAGGCCTCTGGTAGAGGACCCGAGGTTGAGGAAAGCGCGCACACACACATCCCCCAATTAGGGGTAGGTGAGAGGGAGATTTTTATATATATATATATATATATATATATATATATATATATATATATATATATAAAAACAAAACTTAAAACTTGTGACTTTCTTTCTTTCTTTCTTCTTTCGGCCGCTCCCGTTAGGGGTCGCCACAGTGGATCAAACGCTTCCACTTCCGCCTGTCCTCTGCATCTCTCTCCATCACCCCCACCACTTGCATGTCCTCCTTCACCACATTCATAAATCTCCTCTTAGGCCTTCCTCTCTTCCTCTTGCCTGGCAGCTCCATCCCTAGCATCCTTCTCCCGATATATCCAGAATCTCTCCTCTGCACATGTCCAAACCAACGCAATCTCGCCTCTCTGACTGTCTCCAAACCGTCCAACCTGTGCTGACCCTCTAATATACTCATTTCTAATCCTGTCCATCCTCGTCACACCCAATGCAAACCTTAACATCTTTAACTCTGCCACCTCTAGCTCTGCCTCATGTCTTTTGGTCAGTGCCACCATCTCCAACCCATAAAGCATAGCTGGTCTCACTACCATCTTATAGACCTTCCCTTTCACTCTTGCTGGTACCCTTCTGTCACAAATCACTCCTGACACTCTTCTCCACCCACTCCACCCTGCCTGCACTCTCTTCTTCACCTCTCTTCCACACTCCCCATTACTCTGGACTGTTGATCCTAAGTATTTAAATTCACCCACCTTCGCCAACTCTATTCCCTGCATCCTCACCATTCCTCTGTCCTCCCTCTCATTTATGCACATGTATTCTGTTTAAAACTTGTGACTACATATATATATTATTCATCCCCTTTGCTATGAAACTCCTAAATAAGATCTGGTCCAACCAGTGAACTTGAGAAGTCACATAATTAGTTGGTTAGGGTCCACCTGTATGCAGTCAAAGGGTCACATGATATCTGTGTAAACAGACCTGTTCGGACTGCAACACCACTAAGCATGCAACATGAAGACCAAGGAGCACTCCAAACAGGTCAGAGACAAAAGTTGTGGAGAAGTATAGATCAGGGTTGAGTTATAAAAAATATCCCAAACTTTGAATATGAAACAGAGCACCATTAAATCCATTATAACAAAATGGAAAGAATATGGCATTACTATAAACCTGACAAGAGAAGGCTGTCCACCAAAATTCACAGAACAAGCAAGGAGGGCATTAATCAGAGGGGCAACAAAGACACTAAGGATAATATTGAAGGAGCTGCAAAGATCCACAGCAGAGAGTTATCCGTCCATAGGACATTTAAAGCCGTACACTCCAGAGAGCAAAGCTTTACAGAGTGGCAAGAAAAAAGCCATTGCTTAAAGAAAAAATAAATAAATAAGAAAACATGTTTGAAATTTGCTCAACAGCATGTTGCAGACTCTCCAAACACATGGGAGAAGGTTCTCTGGTCAGATGAGACTAAAATTTAGCCAAAAAGTTATCATGGGAGAGAAACGCCATGTATGGCGTAAACCCAACACTTCCCATCACCCTGAAAACACCACTCCCACAGTGAAGCATGGTGGTGGCAGCATCATGCTGTGGGGATGTTTTTACATCGGCAGGGACAGCAAAACTGGTCAGGATTGAAGGAAAGATGGGTGGCACTAAATACAGGGCAAAAACCTGTTTCGGTCTGCCAGATTTGAGATTGGGATGAAGGTTCACCTTCCAGTAGGACAATGACCCTAAACATACTGCTAAATCTACACTGGAGTGGTTTAAAGGGAAGCACTTCAATGTCTCGGAATGGCCTAGTTAAAGCCCAGGCCTCAATCCAATTAAGAATCTGTGGCATGACTTGAAGATTGCTGTACACCAACACAACCAATCTAACTTGAAGGATTTGGAGCAGTTTTCCCTTGAGGAATGGGCTAAAATCCCAGTGACTAGATGTGCTAAGCTAATAGACATTCCCCAAGACACTTGCAGCTGTAATTGCAGCAAAAGGTGGTATTGACTTTGTGGGGTGAATACCTATGCACACTTGTGATTTGTTTTTTTTTGTCTTAATTTTTGATTGTGCGACAAAAATATTTTACACCTTCAAAGTGGTAGGCATGTTATGTAAATCAAATGGTACTAACCTCCCAAAAATACATTTTAATTCCAGGTTGTAATGTGACAAAACAGGACAAACACCAAGGGGTATAAATACTTTTTCAAGACACTGTAAATGAAATCTTAGGATGTCTACAGGTGTAGACATCCTGAGGTCATAATCATTTCAGATAAACATTTGGTAAATGAATACAAGAAAAATGTGGGTAGTAAACCTACCATCTCTACAACCTCCACCTCAGCATCAATGCGCAGATGGTACAGAAAGGTGGCTAGATCCTTCTTCATTTGGATCGAGTTGTCCTCCATCTGGGCGACCGTGAAGATGCGCATGCCGCACTTCTTCCATACCTGGGTGGCCACGAAAGTTAGTATACTCTCTCACACAGTGTGCTACAAATGAAGTTGAGCACACACCTTGTGCTGCCGCAGGAGGAAGGGGAGCAGCATGAGCATTCCTCCGTCATGAACGATCCACCAGACGTCAATTGTGCCCTCAGTGCAGGGCTCGCTGTTAGTTGGGAAAAGGGAGATGTTCTTGGGTACTAGCAGAGCCAGGTGAGCTGCTGTGGTCACACGCACGGTATCTGTCGCAGAGATAGGATGCACCATTACTCAGTGATCTCCACATGTGCCTCATACTTCTGCACAGTCTGCCCTTTTCCCCACTCACTGATAAAGGTCTTCCAGGCTTGCGGGTCCTCACTCTGCCGCCATGCATGTGGCCAACCCATTACCACCGTATTAGGGCACATGCCACCCAGGCCACTGGACTGGATCATGTGACTAATGCCTTCTCGTGGCTTCTGGGCCACAATGCACTGGCAGAAGCCTTTAACCCGCTCTTTCTCCATCAGCTGTTTCAGAGTCTGGGATGAAAACGAGAAAAGAAGCAAGTGTCCATTAAGCCAGCTGACCTTGGCTTCTGTGTATATGCACATACATTTGGACATGCAAGTGGAGGCAGGAACCTGCTCGGCTGCCATCGCATCTCCATAGCTGTGGAGGAAGTTGCCAGTGATGACAGTGCCCACGATGGTGAGGCCCTTGCCAGCCTTCAGCTGAGAGGCAAACGTGAGGAGACGTGGTGACTTCACATGGGCATCTTCATCCAGCTTCAGCAGAACTAGCAGCTGGGGCCTACAGGGGGTAACACAGGGAAACACACACAAACAAATAGGTGTGGTACAGATACACTCAGAGGATTCTTGATTTAACTGTTACTTGCAGGTCACAGATCAGGGTCATTAAAACAGTAACAGGATTTGAGGTAATGAGCCAGGGGAGTATAAAACAGGGTATGTGAGAAAGTGTATGTGTACCTCCAGTTCTTGGTGTGTGGTGGTCCCTCTTCCAGTCTCAGGAGGGCATAGCGAGCTGCACTGAGCGACAGTCCTCTGATCCCATCCCCCCATTCTTTCTCTGCTCTGTGATATACGCAGACAGGAACCACTAAACAAGTCATTGTGCAGACAGACACACGTATAAAACATACACACACAGGTGCTGGTCATAAAATTAGAATATCATGACAAAGTTGATTTATTTCAGTAATTCCATTCAAAAAGTGAAACTTGTATATTAGATTCATTCATTACACACAGACTGATCTATTTCAAATGTTTATTTCTTTTAATTTTGATGATTATAACTGACAACTAATGAAAGTCCCAAATTCAGTATCTTGGAAAATTAGAATATCAATTAAGACCAATGCAAAAAAAGGATTTTTAGAAATGTTGGCCAACTGAAAGGTATGAACATGAAAAGTATGAGCATGTACAGCACTCGATATTTATTTGGGGCTCCTTTGGCCTGGATTACTGCAGCAATGCGGCGTGGCATGGAGTCGATCAGTCTGTGGCACAGCTCAGGTGTTATGGGAGCCCATGTTGCTCTGATAGTGGCCTTCAACTCTTCTGAATTGTTGGGTCTGGCGTATTGCATCTTCCTCTTCACAATACCCCATAGATTTTCTATGGGGTTAAGGTCAGGCGAGTTTGCTGGCCAATCAAGAACAGGGATACCATGGTCCTTAAACCAGGTACTGGTAGCTTTGGCACTGTGTGCAGGTGCCAGGTCCTGTTGGAAAATGAAATCTGCATCTCCATAAAGTTTGTCGGCAGCAGGAAGCATGAAGTGCTCTAAAACTTCCTGGTAGACGGCTGCGTTGACCTTGGACCTCAGAAAACACAATGGACCAACACCAGCAGATTACATGGCACCCCAAACCATCACTGACTGTGGAAACTTTACACTGGACCTCAAGCAACGTGGATTCTGTGCCTCTCCTCTCTTCCTCCAGACTCTGGGACCTTGATTTCCAAAGGAAATGCAAAATTTACTTTCATCAGAGAACATAACTTTTGACCACTCAGCAGCAGTCAAGTCCTTTTTGTCTTTAGCCCAGGCGAGACGCTTCTGATGCTATCTCTTGTTCAAGAGTGGCTTGACACAAGGAATGCGACAGCTGAAACCCATGTCTTGCATACGTCTGTGCGTGGTGGTTCTTGAAGCACTGACTCCAGCTGCAGTCCACTCTTTGTGAATCTCCCCCACAGTTTTGAATGGGTTTTGTTTCACAATCCTCTCCAGGGTGCGATTATCCCTATTGCTTGTACACTTTTTTCTACCACATCTTGTCCTTCCCTTCGCCTCTCTATTAATGTGCTTGGACACAGAGCTCTGTGAACAGCCAGTCTCTTTAGCAATGACCTTTTGTGTCTTGCCCTCCTTGTGCAAGGTGTCAATGGTCGTCTTTTGGACAACTGTCAAGTCAGCAGTCTTCCCCATGGTTGTGTAGCCTACAGAACTAGACTGAGAGACCATTTAAAGGCTTTTGCAGGTGTTTTGAGTTCATTAGCTGATTCGAGTGTGGCACCAGGTGTCTTCAATATTGAACCTTTTCACAATATTCGTATTTTCCGAGATACTGAATTTGGGACTTTCATTAGTTGTCAGTTATAATCATCAAAAATTAAAAGAAATAAACATTTAAAATAGATCAGTCTGTGTGTAATGAATGAATCTAATATACAAATTTCACTTTTTGAATGGAATTACCAAAATAAATCAACTTTGTCATGATATTCTAATTTTATGACCAGCACCTGTATAAGCTCAACCTAGACTACTATACATAAATATACCACTCAGACGTTCAGGTATTATTCTCAGTTGTAAAATGTAGGTAGGTAAGTAAGGTTTTTATAATCTGAAATAACTAAACATAAATGCATCCAATTTTCAAGAAAATATCTCGGGAAAATAATTACAGATAAAAATTACAATCAAAGCACACTGAGGACTCTAAACTGTCCCCATGGCAACCTACCCGTGGTACTCGATGTACTTGTAGATCATGCCGGCAATCACCATGGCAACAATAGCATAGTACCATGACGATATGAACATGAGGGCAAGGCAGATTGTCATGCCCAAAAATGAAAGAGTCCTGGGACAGAATAAATAAGTTTATAATTAATACTGTGTATAACAACAGTGAAAACAGTGCTAGCAGTATGAGGATGTGTGCTGGTACCAGTGGTAGTACGAGAAGCGAGGTCTCCAGTTGGGAGTTCTCAGCAGTGTCTGCAAAGCACAGGCCAGATTCACAAACAGGTAACACATCAGGAAGAACCTGAAGAGAGATACAGGCAGAGAAGACAGTGATGTTACACACACACACACACACACACACACACACACACCTCTGTACTGTTTGTGTGTACGTACACACTAACACTCACATGGAGAGAATTGGCGCCACAAGGTCCAGTGAAGCAATAAGGATGCCAAGCTCAGCAATGAGAGCTGTCAGAAGTAGAGCCCAGGTAGGTTCGCCATTAGCCTTGCCATGGCCAAACACCTGGCATACAGAATAGCACATTAGACTGAGGTGTGAACACACACAGACATAGAAGTAGGTCCCTACGCCTCACCCTCAGGAAGGGGATAATGTTGTCCTTAGCGATGGCCTGTAGCAGGCGAGGTGCACCAGTCAGCGACTGGAGGCCAGCACCACATGTTGAGAAGAAGGAGCCGATGACAATTACCCAGGGCGACGGCCAAGACAGGGTGCCCACTACCAAGTACCCCTGCACTGAGTCCCCAAACCTGTGGGGGGCACCAAGAAGGTATGATTCCTTTCTACAGCACAGTTGTATCAACCACTCCAGAATATGCACAAAGAAGAAAGCCACAGAGGGGAAAAGGGAAAAAAAAAAGAAAAAAAAGAAAAAAGTGGGAAATTGAAAAGCATCAAATATATCAGTGAAAACATCCAAATATACAGTCAGTGCCTAGTAACCACCAGGGATAGGGATTGCATTTATTAAACAGATTAAATAAAATAAGCCCCAGAGTTACAAAAAGAATTACAAAACAGTTAAAATATTTGTAGTCCACGCCCCACTCTCAGACCTTTGGTCACAGGTGCAACACAATTTAAATGGACTAACAAAAGACAGGATACACTGTACTGCAGAGTTCAGATTGCTGTTGAAAGGGTGCTGCTAAAAGCTCCTTTTATGTTTGGTTTGTATTTTTAATAAAACACTCTTTGCCACCTTAGGCCAATATTATGGGTGTGTCCTAGAGTCTAGGTCAAAAGAAAAAGTACATAAGAGCATAGTTAACAGAAGTCATGATAATCCAAAAATGTCATGGTTGTAAAAGTCTGCCACCCCTGAACGCATGCCAAGTTAATTGGGCAATGAGTATATGCACCCGTATGAGTATACTGACTTGTCTCTGAGGACCACTCCTTCGATGCAGGCTCCAAATAGAACAACGCAGCTCAAGTCTGATTCCAGTGCTAAGGATGACGCTCACACAACCCTATAATAACACAGCTGTACAAAGTCATTGCGCTATGACTCTGATGCTAACATAGGTGCAAAGGGGACAGGGACTGAGGGTGTTGAATTGTGAAAGGAAGACACTTTCTAAAGACAGCATAAAGTATGTAAGAACAAGGATACAGACAAGGGAAGTGGTGAGGATGGCTAGTATTGTGCCAATGGGGATGGACCGCTGAGCGTCCTTCAGGTCTCCAGACCGGTTGGATCCGGCCATGATTCCTATGTTATGAGTAAGAGAGGGTGGAGAAAAGGAGAGAATAAAGACAGGCTGTGGCAGATTACAGCTCACTAGGACAAACACACACGCACACACGCGCGCACGCACACACACACACACACACACACACACACACACACACACACACACACACACACACAGTAAACCTGATTACTCTCAGACCAACAGCGTCAGAGAAAAGCCTAAGTGCAACTGCAGTACTGGGAAAACAAAGCTGGCAGACAGTATTATCAAAACCATGTTTCCTTAATGTTGGTATGCTTCCTGTTAAAACATTTAACTAGCAAATGGGTTTTAAGCCTTGTTTAAGATGGATGACTCTAAACTCCCAGTAGTTCAAACATTCTAAGAAAACTACCATCAGAAAAGTAAAAAAGGGGGAAGCAAAAGGAGGGACTACCGGTGACAGAGGGGAAGAAAATGCCCACAAGCAGCATGAAGGACGTGGTTATGTCAGCAACAACATAGAGGTGCCGATGCGATGCTGAGTGAGTGGTTTCGAAGGATGGGAGGGACTTCTTCTCTATCACCTCCCCTTTGCTGAGGTAAGAGCTCCAAATGTTCTCTGAAACAATAGAACAATAAGTACACAATTTTTTTTTTAAACACGCAGAATTATCAAAACTGTCAACATACACACAGCAAGGGGCACTTCACACCTGGAGCCTTCTCAAATCTTCAGATTCTGCATTTCCCACCCTCAGCCCCCTCCATCTTAAAACAGATCCCCTGACTCAGTACAAAGGGTGTCGAAATGCCGCAGTCATGGGCTCAACCTCTAGCTATGGGTCAATGTGGAAATGAAACCAGCAGCTCTTGTTCTCACATGATGTCCTGTGTTTCTGGCTAATTTCTTCACAAGGGCTCAAATATTCATCCCAGACAGAAAAAGATTATGTCTAAACAGGTCAGTGTTTATCAGAATCAGAAAACTTTATTATCCCGAAGGAAATTACTTAATGCTTGACAATGTAACGTAAGAATTTTCAAAGTCCAAGAAATTTACAATACTTTTTAGTGGTTAACAACATAAAGAAAAGTAAATGTGCTTGATCTCTGACCCCCTTCCCAGTACCTGCAATAATGCCACTGGCAAGGCCTGGGATGCCAGGTATCTGTGTGACGTTGTTTTGGGCGAAGTACTCATCACAAGGATCTGTGGGATTTCGCCCCTGGCAGAAGTTGTTCCAAAGGTCAGTCGCGTGCTCTACCGTCTTTGGGGTCGGGTCTAATGTGCTTGGCGTCACGTTGACCTCCTCCTTTATTGTTGACATCACCATTTTGGCACAATGTCCATCACGGAGCGCATGAGCAGACAACGTGTGGTTTCCCAGCATGCACACCCTGGACGGGGATGGCATGAACTTCAGAAAGAGAGATGGGGAGCACTTTTCAACAACCACTTTATCAAAGTGCAGATAATAACCATAGTGGCCATGTAACTCACGGGAAGGCGGGAGGACTGAAGGCAGAGACCAGTGCCCCCGTGTAGATGGATAGAATGGACACAATGACGCAGGCCAGAAAGATGGACGCCAGCTTGTTGACATACTTGACGCCCACAAAGACGAGAAGGGACATGAGCAGAAGAAAGATGGATCCATACACACGCATGTTGTTCAGCATGGCTGCCCCATCACCGTCCACATCATCTGCACGGAATATTGCCGCTGCTGGGACGATGTACATCTGCCAGGAAAAGGGTAAGGAAAGAGAAAGGGCCAGAACAAGTGGGATGCAAGTTAAAAGAGTGTGGGAAGTTGAAGGAAGGAACTATTTGTGTCAGCATTATTTGCCATCAGCATTGACCGAGGTTCAAGTGGGATCCTGGTTTATCACAATCTGTTGTGTACATGCTTAATAAAAGGAAACAGGCATTTTGTAATGCAAAGGAGAAAATGTGCAGTAAGGGTGTTGGAGGGGCACAAGTACAGGGAGACACTGAGAAAGAGGCAGTATCAAAAGCAGGACTCCACAGGGCTGGGGGTCACTGTTGCTGTCACATCAACACAAAAAAGGAAGTTTGGGGTGAAAGACATGACTACAGAGAACACTGCACACATGTACACACAGTACTACAGAGCTGTGAGAATCCAAGTGCATGAAGACAGAGTACAAGATCTAAATTGCAAATGCAATTGTAGTGGTGGTGGTGTTGATGATGATGATGATGGTGGTGGTACAAATGCAGGCTCTCCTACCAGAAGGATTTCGATGGCACCCAGGATGTACATGGCTGCAGCAAAGGTGGTGCCCAGGTAGAAGCAGAGTCCGACTGCACCTCCAAACTCTGGGCCCAAGGATCGAGAGATCATGAAGTAGGACCCACCCGCTGGAGAGACAGCAAAGTCAGGGGAGAGAGACAGACACACAGAGAAGGGAGCAAAACAGAGGACAAAGGGTGGTTATACAGAAGAGGTTCAGTGATGAAGCAAGAGGGGTCAAAGTGGTAAAGAAGTTTAGATGGTGCAGGAGAGAGGGGTGGGGGGGAAAAGGAGAAAAAATGAAAATTAGTGTCAATAAATGAGACAGCAAAAGGAAGAAAAAAAAATCTACAGTCTGATAGTGGAACAGTGTTTGTAACACACATGTAGTCTGTGACAGAGCCAGTGTGGGGGAACAACACTGATGCTGCACCTACAGGCTGGGAACATGTGTCCATGTGACCTCTGCAGACACTAACAGCATGGCTAGACGCACTGATACAATTATGTTGTATGGTGACACACTACATTACTAAATGTACAGAAACAAGAAATACAATTGAGAAAGAAAATACTCCAGATAGCACAGTCTGCTGTTGATATACACATCAGGGGTGATGGTGGTAGAAACACCAAGCTAAGCTGTGTTATATACAAACACAGCTACAAATCAGTGTGTTCTGGAGGGGTCTCATCTGCTGGTAGGCAGCAAAGCAAAAAGAGGGAGACACAAAACAAAGCAAGCTCTCCATGCACACTGGCACATTTTACGCTTGGGTTTGAAAAAGAGTTAGAAAGAGAATACACACCAGGCACCACGCCGTTGGTCGCTATCGCACTCATGGAGATGGCCGTCAGCATGGTCTGAAACGAAACAAAAAAAAAAAATATATATATATATATTTTTTTTTTTTTTTTAAAAAGGGTAGTTCTGACATGTGACAGAATGACTGAAGACTTTATGAATGCTGAAAATTCCTGTGTGTAGAAGGGAGACAAATGCAAACAGTACACACTGGCAGAGGTGCATGTGTATGGAGGAGTGTGACTTTTAACACAGGGAGTTCAAACGGCTGTGTGCCACGTGTGTGCATGTAGCTGCAGCTGATCCATGCCAAGGCTGAGCAGCCCTTTTGTTTATCCTGGATGCTTCTGTGGTCAGTTTGCCACAAAAAACGAAACTCAAATTTTGCCTTTTTTGTGTTACAGGTGTAGTTGGGTTTCCACCATCTATACACCTAATACACTGTTAGGGCAACGGGTACACAGTAACAACACTCACGCAGCTGCAGCAGATGAAGACAATGCAGAGTGCCTGCAGGATCCCTGCTGTTCCCACCACCCAGGTGAGCCGCAGGAACAGAATCACCCCGAAAATATTCTGCAGACATGGCAAGTAGACACCCATGAAGGTTCCCATCTGGGGAGACTGGGGAGAGATGAAAGGTGTCAGAGCCACTTCTGATGCTTAGGGATATGATCGCGATTCACTGTAAGGGGGGAATGCAGCAAAACAACAACCTTGCTGCCCTTCCTCCTATCACCAATGCTCTCTGCCTCCTCGTGCTCTTTAGCCCCCTGCGTCAGGTTGGTGTAGTTAGCCAGTCGATTAAGAAGTAAGGACACTTTGGGCCGAGTGTCCATCTCCTCCTACAAGAGGGAAGTTCCAGAGATGTCTAGTACAGCACACACATACTCACACAAACACACGGTTAATGAATCCACAACACGTTACCACACGACAAACAACAAAGGCGCTACACTAACTTCAAACAAAGCCAAATTGCGGTCGTAGAAGTCATCGTCATCCATGATGTGCGAGTTGTTGATGTAAACGCTGGACAGCTTCCCGTGGCCATCTGTGGAGGGTTACAGTTGTATGGAGGGGAGTCAGTGGCAGTTTGAACAAGATACAGTGAGCAACACAAGGACGAGAGACTGAACTGATTTTCAGAACTTTGTAGACTCATATCAAATGATTAGAAAATATAGTTTACATCCTAACAACCTGTATCTGCAACTATATTTCAGTGAGAGAGAAAAAAAAAAAAAAAAAAAAAAAACTTTTCACTGAAGCAATTCAGGTAGTGATGCTCAGTGTGGGTGGCCATCTCAGATTTCACACTGACCCTGCAGAATCAGTCAGTATTTAAGCTCAGTGATCTGTACTGCACCACACAGTGAAAGCCACACAATAGCATGATCAGAAGTGGCATCACATTCTGCCCTGGAAGGCCACCCACCATGTTCATTCAGCCTCACGCCCTCAGCATGACACAATCCTTTGTTGGGATGTCAGACAGGATCTAGAGCCCACACAACACTATGTCTTTGTCCCCATCCTGTGTGTGTGTATACGTGCATCCATATGTTGTGTGTCAGTGAATATTCCCCATCTTTAAACTCCTACCAACACCTCCTTATCAAAACATTGTAAGAAAAGCTCAGCTATAGTAGGAATTTTAACCATTTATTGGGAAGTTCTTGTCATTCTCGCTTGTTTTCTACTTCCACTTCCAGCTATATAGTACATACTGCCTGACACACAGTCCAAATGCATGTTAAAGGACTTTAATATGGAGTTATTCACAATAGCAGCATAGAGAAAGAGCTGATCCCTGGGTTCTAGTGGTAAACCTTCAGCAGGGTCCGCTCAGCTCTCGCGCTCACCTTGCTCGGCGTTACCACGGTCCGGTGTGTCTGCTCCCGTGGTCCTGGCGGAGGCAGCGAGGGCACCACTGGCCTCACTTAGCGGCTCACTGCGGTTGACACTCTCCCGGGACCCAAAGCGCACGCGGCCGCTTGATCTGGAGCTGACATCCGGCGACGTGTCTGACAGTCCAGGTACGTCCTCCGCTTTGGTGGGCGTCACGGTGAAGCGGACTGATGCCATCGCTCCCACTTCCCTGTGCGTAACTAGACTGTGTTTGGTTTGGTTGTGTGGCTGTTCTCAGGCTAATGTGATGCTGTCTGCAGGAAGACTGCTGCACAGAGATCTATGTTTCCTCATCTTGATGAATAAAGTGAAAATACATTTCACTCCTACCACGCCTCACTGGACAGGGCTTTACTCTGGGCTGCAAGTCCACTGGTTCAGACAGATGGCAGCTGAGAGAAACACATTCATCTAGCTAAATAAATGTGTCTATTGAAATAAAAACTTAATTTTATTAACACCTCACTTGCAAAAGTACTATGTGTTGTAACTTTACTTGTAACATATACTGATCTTCCTAATACTGAAAATGAACAAACAATGGAATATTCAGACTCCTTGTAAACAACATATATAACATTATGTCTCCAATGCGACAGAGAAAGTGATATTCAGTGATCTTCTACTTTGGCCAAATAAAACAATGGAAATGTTTAAATGTCCTCTGTGATGTAATAACCACAATACCGTACACAGTTTTAGGGTGGAAGCACAGTATCAGCACCGTAAACAGCTATTCAGGATGCTGTGTTTGTGTATGTGTGTTGGGGGAGAAAAAGAGACAGAAGAAGGTGAAATGTACATGGAACTTATTCAGTAACATTCATCTCACCCATGAAGCATAACAAAATTCCTTATTATTATTATTACTACTACTACTACTTTTTATTCACACATTCACACGCTTTGGGCAATTCAGACTGACTGATTACAATGAAACACATGTCTTTGGACTGTGGGAGGAATAACACAGACACAGAGAGAACATGCAAACTCCGCACCGACTGAGATAAACCGAAACCTACACCCAAACAGCCCCGGCGCACCAAAGCAGCAAGACCATGACTCATGACCAGGATATCACAATTAATGATAAAGAATAAACACATTAAACTTATTTGTAATGATTGAGGAATTTTGATAAATAAATTAGAATTATATAACTAATTAAAACACATATACATGAACATCTTGTAGCGTACAGTATACAGCACCAATGACGTCCAGTTACAATAGACTGCTGGGAGCCATGTGAAAAATTACAAAATACTACAATACAATTGAAGGCTTATAACTTATACCGCAGATTTAAAAAAAAAAAAAAAAAAAAAAGCTATGAAAACGCATTAAACTACTGCATATTCATTACTGCGCCGTATGAATGTGTGATATCGTAGACATTTTACAGTAACAATTGCACAAGTTGAACACTGTAAAAGGCTGTGTGCTGTGACACGACAGCAGCATCCTGCCCACACACAGCCAGCAAACACTGTCTTGCATCTCACAAAGTGTTAGTAGTTATATCACTCAAAAATGTGAATGCACCGGTTTTCCTTTCATCGTGTATCTTGCACAACCGAGCACACACCGCAAACCCCGTGCAAGCGCCCCTCGTCTCCCATGCCTTAACACAGTACATCAGAACTGAGCTTGCCAGCGTCAGAGAACAAATGACACTCCGTGCACACATTACACTCAGGAGCAGTAAACATCTTCCCATGACCACTGCCATATCCCCCCAGCACCACCTCTACCTTTGTGCTTACTACAACTCGCTGTCATACGGCACAGAATACTGAAGTATTTAATAAATGTTACAAACGTACTGTACTTAAAAAAAAAAAAAATCTTTGTAAAGAGTACTGTAAAAAAATCAATAATGGTATGTATAATAAAGTACTATACTGTGGCTAGAAATAAAACAAAATAGGTTTAAAAAAAAAAAAAAACCTCAAAACCTGTGTGGAAAAAAACCATATGGTGGACTGCATGCTTAGAAATAATCATTCTGTGAAGAAAATAAACGGACTGATGTGACTTTCAATCTGGCTATTGGTCCCTAACCCAGTCATAAACTGAGGACAGTATGTATGCATTATTAATATTATTATTATTATTATTATTATTAAGCTGATGTACACTATTTACCCCCACATTACTGTGGCAGTTGAGAGAAATTACCCTGAAGACAGAAGAGAGAATCTGAGCCATCAGGTTACAAGTCTATCACCTTAACCATGAGGCCACCTGGAGGAGACACAATGAAAATACAAGCTCAAACTGTCCACCTTCTGCATGCCATTGCTATCAGGCTTGTCCATGGTGACTTACCATGTTAAACATACAAGACCACGGCACTTCCACCCGCTTAAACTGCAGGGTACGCATTGCCGAAGCAATCCGGGGTTAGGATTCTCGCTCAAGGTTATCACAGCAGCCCGAGAAGGGATTCGAACCGTCGACCTTCAGTGTACAGAGCTTCAGTGCAGCTCCTGCTTGAACCTGACACACAAGCACCCACAATGGCAAAACCAAGTACAATAGCAAAGGGCTAACAGCTACCCCTTCGCACCGTGCCGCAGGACAACGTGTTTGCAGCGTGTGTGTCACCGTAACGGAGGACGTGCCGCAGTGTCCCACGCTCGCCGGCCGGCCATTATCTCACCCCTATCACCGGCCGACCGGCCTCTAAAATATGAACAATAACCACGCTGACAATTATTACTCGGGAGGGCAGACACGGTCCGCGCGTTCGGCGCAGGTAGACGAGTGCGCGCCGCGCCGGCAGCTCTTCGTGCGCGCCAAACGCGTGCCGTCCCGTTCTCGAATTATCCTTCGGCGCGCAGCGCGCACGCACGACCACGACGTTTTCCGTGCTTCGCTGACTCGACCGCCCGCCCCGACAGTTCCCCCATTCCCTCCCGAGCTACTGTTTCACAAACTATGACAACTCTCGCGCACAGCTGTTTAGCCGTCACATGGTTACAAAAAGCGGAGGGTAAAACTGAAATGGGCGCTTACCGGACGACATGACTCGGCTCCGCGCCGTATTCGTCCGGTTTCTGCGGCGCTCACGAAACTGCAGTAAATTAAGAGGCACCAATTTTTTTTTCCCGGCCACCACTCGCCTGACGTGCGCTTTGCGCGAGCACACTACTTGCGCATGCGCACCGCCGCCCCGATTGCAGTTCCTCTTCGCCCTTTCCCTCGTTTTCAACCAGGCGCATGCGCGTTAAAAATGACATGGTGCGAGTGCACCATGGTTACTGTAGTCCGCACTTATCTATCATTACAACTGCTAGCCTTTGTTCTAATTTATAATAGATACCTCTTCAATATTTCATCCACGCGTTCCTAAAAAGGTGTGGTTCAAAGTAATTGTTAGAGACCTCGTAATTTGTTTTTCCTTCATTTTTTAACCCGAGGCTTTCCCACTAAGTAAATCACACAAATAACCTATCTATGCAGTTGAATAATTTGTCCTCTATCACTTTAGGATGAGGACCTTGCTCAGTGCTACAGTAGGAGGAGACCCAAACCTGGGTCATTCAAACCACTATACTACCCACTGCACTGTGTTAATTTTCAGAAAGCAAGTTAAAACCAAGGTAAATATTGTGAAAAAAATTTTCAAGTGTTTAAATGATTGTTGAGATCAACAATTGCAAACCACCTGTCACAAGTTAATATTTGTACAACGGTTATACAGCTGTTAAGTGTCGTCGAGTCGGTGTCGACTCATAGCGACTTTATGGACAGCTGTCCTGAAAAGCATCCGGTCTTCAGCAAGTCGACTGAGCAATAATACAGCAACATCCATCACAAAGTCAAAAAATTCATAGGCTTTTGTTTTTAAATTAACAGCAGGCATCTTTATTTCAAGGACTGGTTAAGAAATATAGCTTTTCATGACAGCTATCATATGTGGAATAATTAAAAATAGCTAAAGGCAACAGCGCTGGGTTCTAATAGTCCCATCTTTCGCAGTCTTGTTCACTTCTCAGATTGAAGTGTCGAGCTTGGAACGAGAGATGGTGTTGCAGGACAGGTTGACCAGTGAAAGGATGGGGGGGTCCACCATAATTCATCTACAGCAGAGATCACAGCATCGGTCTGGGCTGTTGGGTAAGCAGAAGTCCGAAACGCTTCTTCACTGTCACTCTGTGCCTGGAGAACTTGTCATCAGGGGAAAAGCGGGCCGGATGCGCTGAAGTCGTTGGTCGACCCGAAGGGTCAGACTTCTGCAAAGAGAGCGTTAAAGAAATATTTTGTAGTTTAACAAACAACTGCAGTCATGTTGAAGATTGACCTGCAGGATGGTTGGCATGTCACCCAGTAATTCCAGGATTAGCTCCAGATCACCATAACCCTGACCTGTATAAAGCAATGCTTCCTTTGTATTAAGTGTAACTTCTGATGCTGGCAGACAGCAGAGTTGTAGACTTTTTTTTTTTTTAAAAAAAAAACATATTCCCCACAAAGAATATATTTTTTTTTTTTACTACTCTGGCACCCCCTTTCTGCCTGATCACAGCCCATCCTCACCCAAGCACACCACTGCTCTTCAGATTCACACCTATTGCTAGGACTGGTATTTGAACTTTTAATTGTTATGATGTTCCACTTGCTACCGATGCATAAGGGTCCCTGGGTAATAAATGCACCAGTTTGCTTTGTGTGTGTGCGTGTGAGAGAGACACATACCCCATGGAAAGGACCCACAGTCCACTACAGCACATCGACAGCACTAAGATTCATAGCCAGCAACTCTTGGATCTGCTCTTTTCTGTGCAAAATGTATTCAGCGGATTGTCTTTAACATGAAAAATTGTTTAAAATACCTTTGTCAGATAACTTTTACCGACTTTCACCAACGCTAAAGCAGACCGCTCGTGTTCATGGCATAAAACAATATATGTAAATCTGACTATAAAAAGGAACCGATCAAGGAATAATCAGTTTTTTACATGAATACAGAATCACTTGTGGCAAATGACGATATGCGTGGCTACCACTGTGTTTAAATAAAGCGAGGGATCAAGCCGTACCTTCAGCGTGTAAACTCTGTCTCCGTTTTCGTTCAGGTAGAACTGCAGAAACATGGCGGCGAAATATGTAGTATTCGGAAACGACTGAGATATGCGGCTCCAGGCAGACGGCTGTGCCTACTTGTAAAAAAATCAAGCGTTTGGAGAAGCGGACACCACGAAAGCAGTGAAAAAGTCGGCCGAATACAGACTTATACACCGCGAAAAAGCGAAAGCCCACCACACGTGGCCCTCGATCGCCACACGCAGGAAATATCCCATCCACTTCCGCTATGCAAATAGGTGCTACCCTGCTGTATGGCGGGAAGTTGAGTTTGAACTTTGCGTTCCAAAGATTCCAACGGTTCTTTCTACCTGCCGCGAGCTTCTCACGGTTGTCAATGTTGAAATATAAATTCAACATCTCCCTTTTACTCGGTTTCTTTTAATGATGAATTCCCTCCTTTCCTGCAAAAACGTACTGTAGAGTTCAAAAGAGCATTGTCTCCTATCCATATTCTAAAAGAACCAGTTTGCAAGAAAGTGAACACACATAAAAGGGGGCTTGGAATTGCCAGGTATGTTTCGTGTCGGTACAGGCCGAAATGGTCGACTGTTCTTTTTCTAGTTTGTGCATCAAAATACATTGCAACGTGAAACAATATTAAAAGTTTATTGTGAGTCCTTATGTATCATAATATTATTACATATTTATATATGCATAAAAAACATATTGCATTTTATTATTATTATTATTACTAATAATAATAATAACCGATTTTGAAATCATTTGAAAAGATTCGTGCATTTAAATCTGATGTAGAAAATGATCGGTGAATATTATGAAAGTGTTGATCAGGAAAGTTCCCCGTTTCACTAAACGTGGTGATTTGTGCTAAAAAAAAAAAGGAGTGACCGGTCCTGTATTATATTTTGAAGAAAAGGTAAGTGCAGGTAACACAGTTTAGGCTTAGTGCTTTATTACAAAATTATTTTTTTGGAATCCTCACCCCTGCTGCAATATGTTTAGGTAAACTGTTGTTAAAAGCTCCATAGGGGAGATTCTCTTCAGTTTTTACGAACTCTAAACTGCAAAAAATTAAAACTAACAAAAAATATTTACTATAAAATTGCTGTGGCTCCACAAATTTATATTAAATGTTGTTGCAGTCCAATTTATTCAATAAACGTTCTTCCTTCCTCCAGGTCAGTTGGCAGACTCTTTACTGCCATTGAAAGTGGGACATGGAAAGGCAGACGATGTTTTAATTTTATGAAGCAGGTGAACTGCTTTAATTTTGTAGGTAATAAAAAAAGTGATTTACCTTTTACAGACCAGGGTATTCTTACTAAAGTATATATTTTTATTAAAGGATTCAAATGATGCACCTGCAGCTCTGGAGTTAATGACTTTTGCCATTCTGCTACCTACTGGTGAGCTTTCTAAGGTCTCTTTTCAGCATCAGTCTGAAACAAAGTTACAGAGAAACTAAAATAAATTGGGATCCATTGTGGAAAATATAAATGCCTAGGGAAGGTTGCTAGAAAGCCACACAGAAATAATGGTTTGAAAATGAAACCTCTTTTGCAAAACCTGACCAACATGCCTCTCTTTAGGATGCGCCACAAAGATGACTTGAGTTGTGGTCTGAAAACACAGCCACCCGAGGAGTACATGGACACCGCAGAGACTCTGGGCACAGAAACTGCCAAAGAGGATGAGGATTCAGTTGCTGAATTTTTGAACCACTTCTTTGAACAGATGTCATCTATAGATGAGGTAAACTCTTGCAATTCCCACACCAATTATATTATTGCTCTCTTATTTGTAATAGTAACTTAAAACATTTAACTTAAGTAATATTTAAATGTTGGAATTATTTTTTATTTTTTCAGGCAAAGCATTTTTTGAAAAAAGATACTGAAAATTGTGCTTTTAAAAAAGTACTGAAAAACAATTTCAAACACATATAAATTCTCTACAATTTCCTTGTTGCAGATATCGATTGGCAGGATGTTACTAAGTTATAAACAAAACTTCCGTTTTTATTAACTGGAAACTTTTAACACATCTCCAGTCGCGATAATACTGGAGGCCACTGGTTACCACGGGAACCTGCATGCATTTACAGCAAACAAACACAAGGTTGCCATGACTCCCTACTGTCCAGAGTAAGACATGACACCCTTAGAGTAGGAGACAGACATTTCTGAAAAAGGACTTCTTTGTGTTTGATGCACATTAGCAGTATGAATTTTATGGCGCACTATCTATTTGCATTTTACTTTGTGTGTGACTGAGACTCATCTATTCAACACCTATCTTCTTTTGCATTCTAAAAGACACATACTGGCCCAGAAGTACAGTCTGGGTTCTTGGAATGAGGAATTTCTCATTCTGACCCTAAACTCAAAAGAGCCTCGTATCCGGGTCTTTGGAACTGTATTTTTAATCCATATAAACAGTCAAAATAAAAAAAAATGAAATGACAATAATAAACACCATCTTCACGCAATCTATGAAAATATTATCTGTAGGTTACAGTCCACAGCAGAAATGAAATGGTCCTTGTGTGGAGACTTAAAAACAGATGGTGTGAATTCCTGGAGAGGCAAAGAATGAGGCTGTTGAGTACTGTTTGCAAAAAAAAGACAGCTGGAGTCTCATTTTACCCCAAACAGCTTTGAAGGGTCATGATAAGTCAGCCACTAGTGATGCAGTTTTGCGCCTCAGTGTTTCTAACAGCACAGCTACTGAATGAGCTGTGTGGTACACTTGGTGGTCCGACGCACAAGGGGTTCATGATCAAACCCCAGAGGTTCTTGGTCCTGGTTCTACTGTGGTGCATTGATATCCATCTCACTCAGAGCTCAGGACACTCACCTTTCAGACTCACTTTTCTCCTAATCTCATACTGGCTTCATAAACTTATGGGACACGTGAAACTTGTGTCTGCATCTGCATCTCTCCCCCTCTTGGTAAAATGAACTCTGTTTATTCTGAGCTGTAAGTCCCTTGAAAAAAAGCCTCTGCTAAACAATTATGTGTACAGTAAATGATAAATTATAGCAACTAATGTGTAATTAAAAGTAATCTTTTTGTTCTTTCCATCCTGATTCTTCTCCCAGGTTGAAGCCCTCATTGACATGGAGTTTGTGTCCTATATACTCTCCTCTTCGCCAGATGATCTAGAACACCTGTACATTCTTGCAGAGAATCAGGGCCCTACTGTCAGCACCTGCCCCCCTGCTGAGCTGTCTCAAGCCAAGTCCATAGCAACAGTCCAGCCTCAGAGGGACAGAACCCAAACCATACCCCAGCAGGCCACATCCAACAACATGCATTCCACATCACAGCAACAACCCAAACTCCTCCTGTATGGCAATGATGCTTCAGTGGCCTTTACCATGGCTGAGGGACATAACATGGTCCATAATAGCGGTTTCACTGAAAATCAGATCTTTCAGCTTCACTACAATCTGCAGTGCAGATGTCCTTCACACTGGCAGAACTATAGCTCCAGTGGTGCTAATCAGATGTATCCCACCTGGGCAGGATTGAGAGCTTCCCCCTCTTGGTCTCCACATCTACCACATTTCTATTACCGTACTGCAGTAGGTTGGTATCAAGTCCCTTTGGGGTTTACAGTCAGAAATCAGTGTTTCCAGAATGTATTCCCAACATATGCATTTGTACCTCACTGTCCAGAAATGCCAAGAAGGGAAATGTTTGTTCTACATAGTGCACATAATACACATTTTAAAAATACTTGACTATGGAGCATGTAAGCAATAGTATTTTCATTTTGCATTTACAGAGATGAACTATTGCAGTCATGTCCATTATGGCACATAGATTGCTTTAAAAAAAAAAAAAAAAAAAAATTCACAAGTAGATTGTTCAATATTTTTTATTTGACATTTGTAGAAAAAAAAATGTATATTCTCTATACAATTGAATGTACATATAACCATTCATATAACCATAAAAGAGTTCTTAAATAAAGATTCAGTCTGAGAGCATTTGTTTGAGAACAGCATAAGAATTTCTTCATACATTTACCATACACCTTCATTTATACATTATCCCTGAGTTTTGCCAAACATACTTAATACACACAAATAATACAACTTATTCTGTCGGTATAAAACACTAGAGGACCAATCAAGTTTATTGGAGCCTCTTGGTACCTAGGTTAAAATTTCTTTACAACACAGGAACCAGATCTTTCAGTCCTCCTTCTTGTGCTGTATGACTGTGCCATTGTGGTTTCCCATCTTGCTGTTGATGCAGAGCTGTTTGGTTCTGTAGGTTTTTAGGTAGTCTGTCGTCAGCCTCTGGTACATAGGATGTTCTGTCAGTAGGGTTTCCAGGTCCTCTGAGGGGAATAGCACAGATTTCAGCTACACATGCATCTGTACACTAATACGACAGTGATTCAATTAGTTACACATGTATATTACATCTGGTGCAGCAAAAAAGTTGGGTGAATACCTGGAATCAAAGTTTGTTTTTTGTTATGTCACTTTATACATTTGTTCATGTAGTGCTTACCTCGTGTGGGCTGTTGACCACCGGCCATCTCAGAGTACAGCGCAGCAATGCTGCGCTGAGAGAAGCCCAAAAGCGCAGAGAGGAGGTCCCTCATCTCCTCCTCAGTCAAGCTGCCCTTACCATCTCCATCAAAGAGCTGCAGAACAGCAACACTTTGCAAATTTGCAATTTAGAAAATAAATTTTGAAATCAACATACATGATGCAGTTCTTCACATCACGACTTGGGTAGTAGCTGTCATTTTGCTATTAAATTTAAATGATTTTGTGCCATTTATTGTCCAACTAAGGTGAACTGTACTCATTTGACTGTGGGAAACTTAAACAAATCACCTGCACTGGACAGTCAACTGTAGCGTGCAGGAGGAAGCAGTACTTACACTGAAGGATGTACGAATGAGGGAGTCCAGGCTCCAAACACCTGAGATGGCAGCCACACTCAGCGTCAGCTGTCGGAGTTCCACCCGCTTGTCCTGGAGCAAATGCGCACAGAATCACCGGTTAGAACTGCTATTTCCCTTCTTTTTTGATGTCAAAGCTGGTTTCCAGAGCACAGTCAGCATAAACACTGACATGAAGGACATCAGTTTGGGGCTGGTCACACACTTGCACAAGGTACTACTTTTACATCATGCTGTACCTTGGAATAGACCCTGCAGATGTCCACTGCAGTCTTCGTGTCCTTTAGCTGCAACATGGAGCCAAGCTCCTCTGCACTGACACTGGTCTCCTGGCCCAGCCCACATCTTGGAATCATCCTTTGCAGCAAATCCTCTATGTCTGATGTCCTGATTTTATTTGTATGGAATTAAATATACACACATGCACCTCCTCCTACAGTCCAAAAGCACACATTTGTATGAGTGTATGTGTTAAACTGCTGTGCTATATGAATGGTTAAATGAAAAAAAAGTCCGCCAAACACTACTTAAAACGGTAACAAATGCTTAGTTTTACATTTACAAACACATATAATGCTAAATACATTGGTTTCCCACTCAAAATAAATAAAAATGATACAAATAAACAAAGGCAATGAATGGTAAATTTTACCTTTGTCAGTCTTCCTGTGGCATTGGGTCAACCAGTTTCAGGTAACTACTACAGGTATACCTAGACAGACTCCAACTTACCCTGTACTCTGTAGAAGGGTCAGTGCATCTCTGGCTGGGGGCTCCACAGGTAGACACAGACACTCCAGCTTCCAGACAGGCAGCTTTCCCTCCATCACATAGTTTGTGGCAGGGACCCCCAGTCTCCTAAGCAAAAGTCAGCCACAACCAGCTCATTAGCATGTATACATTTTTTTATTATTATTATTATTATTATTATTTTTTTATTTTTTTTTTTTAAATTCATTCACACTGAAAGTTGCTTTTAAATATTTAGTGTGCTGGGTAATTTCTATTGTATGAATTCAAGGAAGTACCCTTCTTCACAGTACTATAGCAGGAGGTGGGGCAAGTCCTCCTCACATGGTGGAAAAACACAGGCTGGTCAGGAAGGAGCACCAAACAAAAGTAGGATGGCACAAAGGTGTGTGCACATGTCACATGTTCCCAAATGCAAGCAGTAAGCATGACTAGCCTTATATTATGTTTGAATATTTGACTCACCTTGCCATGAGCTTCTGGACATTGTCTGCATACAGGCCAGGGTTTGCCTTCTCCTCCTTGGACGGAGTGTAGACTGGCAGGAACTAAGGGCAATCCAAAGTAAGCAGTGGCCATAATCAAGATCAGGGAAATGGAATCCCTGTACTTTATCAATTTTAAGTAGTTATACAGTCAATTCTAGAAATATTAGCATCCTTCAAGAGGGGGGGAATCTAGATACACACATGTTGCCATTGTAAAACTAATATTGCTTTTAGTGTGTAGGAATTTGTCATTTATGATCATTTCCTGTTTCACTAGGGTATACTGTAAATATGAGGTAAGAGATAATGGGAAACAAAAGAATTTCACCTAAGAGTAAAATTCAAAGGGGGGGGTATTCAGTTGAAATTACCAGTGAGCATAATCAGGAGCATAGCAAATAAGTTTTAAAAGCATTTTCAACTGTTACAAATGTGCTAAGGGGACACATCCAAATATTGTCCCCATGCACAGTGAGGAGGATGCTAGGAAAGGCAAAGAGTAGCCCAAAGATCAGTTTCACAACTGTAAAGTTTAGTTGAATCATGGAGTTTCATTATTTTAAAATGAATAGAGAGACACCTCCATCACCAGAAGCTTTTTGGAGGGGTTCCATGAAAGAAGCCTTTCCTGAGACCAAGACACAAATCTCAGCATCAACTTTTCCAGATGACATTGGAGTTACAACTGGAATCATGTTTTGTGGTCAGATGAGAATAAAAAAAGGGGGGGGGGGAAGAGACCTCATACCCATGGTAAAATATGGTGGTTCTTTGCTTTGGGGCTGTTTTGCAGCTATTGGTCCAGAGGATCTTAAGGTCAATGGCATAATGAATTCAATACAGAACATTTGCCAAAAATCTGGTTGCCTCTGCCAAAATGCTGAAACTGGGCTGTGATTGGGTCTTCCAACAAGACAGTGACCCAAAGTGCACACAAAAAAAAAAAAAAAAAACCCCACACACAAGAAACTCATACAGTTGGAAATGTTCTGCATCTAAGAGTGGTCCAAGATCTCTCCACAAGTATTCAACCTTCTGAAACATTACAGAAAGAGGCCGAGTGCTCTCATTCTCATCAGGGGAAGCTTCACCAAATATTGAAATTTGCACTGCTAATATTTTTTGCAATCTGCATTTTTATGAAAACTTGTATTAAAAAGGAAAACTATTCTGTTCGACAAATTTATGCTGTTTACCCATGTGTAAACTCAAAATATCACTTTGCATGTATGGTTCTTTTTAAAGAAAATTTTAGCTCATTTTCATAAAGGGTGTAAATAATTTTGAAGTTAATACAATGTTCATTTGTTGTTTTACAGGAACATTTGTTCATACAAATAAAACACACTATACTTAAACTGTATTGAGAAACAGAAGGAAGAAACCTAGAGGCAGTTATGTAAAATATAGCAATTTAATGGACTAATGTGGACATAGAGGGTGTATCAGACTCACCTCCACAGTGACATTGGTGTAAAGCTGAGTTGTTGTGTACCACAGTGCTTCTACCCTGAGAAGAAAAATAAAGTTACCATTAACAACTGCTGACATGGCAAATTATTTACAGAGGCCCAGCAGTGGGTGGTGTTCTCCTTACCAGCCCGTCCCCTTCCAAGTCCAGCGTACAGTGTCCTGCGAAAGTGGGGGAAGTTCATTCGTTCACACATCCCCCACATCAGTCTGCAAACGTGAGGAAGGCGTTTCCCTGACTGCCAGTTGGCTCAGTGAGCAAGACTCACCAGTTTGTTGGGGTAGTGCAGCAGTACTGGTTGGACAGGAACTCCTGGTGCAAACCCCCCTGTAACACATGGTTAACAAACCTTTAACTACCCATCTCTTATCTTTTCATCATTTTCAGAAACTCTCCTGAGATTTGGAGAAAGTATTTTCACAGGTGGAAATGAAGCTTCAAGTGGGGTGCACTATGCAGTACTGGGGCTTCTCATGCACTTGCAATACTTGTTTCTGCCCCTGACAAACTAGATTGCCCACCCAGCAACACTACTCCTAGTGAATGTTTGGCATAGTTGTATTTCATCACTCTGGTTTCACAAGTTTGCTCACATGATGTTTTCCTACTATTTGAAATTTGTCACCTTTTATTAAAGAAATGTGTACTTGTTCATCAGAAATCTGTTATACTTATTTCCTGCAGAAATTAAACAATTTAATACTAATCGATACCCCAACATGCCAATAAGGGGAGTCTAGCACCCATCCCTGAGTATCAGTCCACTTCAAGGACAGAGTACAGGCTCCACCTTAATGATCACGGTAAACCTACAGTATCTGCCCTTTTCACTTCAGTCTTTGCAACCTCTCCTAGGTCAACACCCAGATAAACCACAGAAGTGGGATACACTGGTGAGTGGCAAAGTTTCAAAATACACACACCACTACCTACCTTCTACCAACAGCCAATCATGGAGCTGGCAACATAGTGGTGTGGGGACATTTTGGTGCCACAGGACCCAGGCACCTTACCACCACTGATGGAACCATGAATTGTTCCTCGCATCAAAAAGGAAAATGTGGTGCTCCTCTCCCCAGTCTCATTGCTATCTTGATAACCAGCGTTACACATCTTGCGCTTTCATCCAAACAATGTTTGGGTTACATATACAGCATGGTACTGCTACACTTTTGGTTGCCTCCCTGACATGTCCTTGCCACTTACCATGCTTGAATTTGATGAGTGCCTGGCCATTGGTTGTGGTACCCTCTGGAAAGAGCAGCATCTGACAGAAGCATAAAATTACATGACAAGCCAGATCTCCAATACATGACACCAGTTCAGAAGATATTAACATGCAAACTACTCTGGTTATCCCACACACACCTGAGGCCAGTGGCCATTGGACCGCAGTCTTTCACGGAGCTGGGAAGCACACCGTTTCCTTGATTCTGGATCCTTCCGGCTCACAAGCAGCGATTGGTTAAACTCTAGCAACGCTGGGAGAAAGAGGGAAGGAAATGTTTTCAATGAAAATTAGGTCTCACTCATCACCCCATCCCAAAACCAGCAGCTCTCTGACTGTTCAGTTCATTTGTTTAAATTTCCATGGCTGTACAGTACAGGTGCAGTTGTTCTGATACTGGTTTCATGAACAACTAATTTAGAGAAGCAATCCCATGCAAAAGATTAATACCTTTATAATAAAGTGTGACAATAATTGTGCTATCTGGATTTGTTTCAAAATAATCAATATAAAATGCAACAATTTATTAGAAAAATAGACCAATATCTTCCCACTTTGAGAAAAATTTTCCTTCTGATAACTGCCCAGCAAAGAGGTGGGCAATAAACTGGGGTAAATCATTACAAAACAAGGCGCAAAATGACAACGGTCATCATAAACTACTCAAAAAGCATCCAAATTTCTCCAATGTTCCCCAATATCTTGTTACTTTGTGCTATGCAAGCAAGACATTTACCATCAGCCATTTTAATTTATAATGGCTAGATGAATGGTTAATCCATTATCCTCATCTGCTAATCCTGGGTAAGGTGGTCCAAAGCCCATTCAAGAACCACTTGGCGTCAGCTAGGAGACTACACCCTGAAGGAGTTGTCAGTTCATCGTGGGGTCAGTTAAATATATTCTCACATAAAAACTTTCTTTCAAGCATAAATGCAATTGTAAACTTGAACAATAAATGTTTGCTCTGAATTCCTGCTGACTAAAAGCCATTTCAAACCTGGAATTTTACTTGTACATTTCCAGAACATTTCAGAAGAGGTGAAATAGACTGTACCCATCCTGTGGGCAACCAAACACAAATCAATTAACACCCATTTCTGGGCACCTTCCTTTGGCCTCTTACGTCGATCATGTCCTCACCTCCGATGACAGGGAGGCTGGTATTTTCCGATCGGGACACTACGGTGGGCAGACCGGTCACACAGAGGATCAGCATGTCCAGGAAGCTGCTGTGAGGTGCCACCACCAGCAATGGGGCCTCCTTAGGTCCTGCCTGGTGACCTTTGACCTTGACCCAGAATCCCAGCGACAGGAAGACAGCACGGCTAAGGAGCAGCATGATGGGATGCGGCAGCCAGAGCCTCCACCCTTGTACGGGCCGAGCCCTCTCCTCAGACGAGAGCCCGACCAGGCGCAACTTCGCCACGGGCCACATGACCAAGAAGAACAGCGTAGCCAAGGTGACCCGCAGAGGAAAGAGCACCATGCCCAGCAGCAGCCCCTGCAGAAACACACACCAATACTCAACACATGGCAGCCATCACACAACTTATATTGCAGGAAGTCCAGAAGAGAAAAATCAGACCTTCAGTCATGAGCATCTTCCCAAAACACCAGCATTGAAACCGTCCATTTTACCTATTGTGGATATAAACTCAGACTGATACAGTTCAACCATTACCTACAAGCAGTCACATCACACCAGGCTGAGGATATGCCTATTTTAAAAACACTTCTACATTTGGGGACTGATGCAAATGAAAGCATTTCAAGTGTGTGGTGAGGCCAGGTTTGTCAAGAAACAGGAGCCAGCTTAACTCAAAGAGTTTGAAAGCCAAATGAGGGCTTCCTCACACACTACAGCCTTGCATCTGCAATGTCTGCAGAGAAGTATGGATGATGTTGAAGATATCCACCTGTACCAGTGGTTGAAACTGTGGCTTGCGAGTGGCTGTGTGGCCATCACCGCCATCAATAAACTTTCTAGCCTCAGAAATCCATCCATCATCCAACCCCAGCAAGTATCCAGATCCATCCCTCAGCATCCACCGCTCCGAGCCGAGCTCACCTGGATCTTCCGGGCGCGGCTCAGCTGGACTTCGTGCACGAAGGGGTGCTGCCCACTGGTCCGCTCCATAGCAGCGCCGGGTTGAAAGTTCGACTCCAACGCCCACCCCGAAGCAGCGAGACCCCCCTCGACGCGCTTCACACTTGCACAGACGACCAACACCGAGTGCGACTCAGCGCGCTGTGGCAAATAAATAAAAACTTTCCAAAAAAAAAAAAAAACTTTAAAATATGGTGTCGGTCCGATATTTACAATAAAAAAAAAATACAAACACTTTAAAAAAAATAAGAGAAAAGTAGCCGACTACCCCAAGCACCAAATATGGTACGGAAGAGAGAGAGGGGAAGAAAAGAGAAGGGGGAGGGAGGGGAAAAAAAAAAAAAGGTGCTTCGCTCCCCGGTTACGCCACCGGCTGCTTTCGTCGTGAGCGCGCAGCGCCTTCTGTTCGTGTGGTCCGCGGGTCCGCGCTTATAGCCTCTCCCTGGGACGCGCCCTCCCGCCCCAAAGCCGCGCGACCGGTCCCGCAAAGGCGTTCACGCATGCCGCACGTGTGCGCCGGCGATGCTTGGCAGCACCTAGTCGGCGGGGTGTGGGGGGGAGAGAGAGATTCGCGCAGCGCCCCCGGTGGCCACGCCGTGTCTGTGCAACTGGAACTATTGCGCAATCGAATTTATGTCATTTTACTTTTCCTTTTCTTTTTGCTGTCTGCTTCAGCTGTTGCGCCTGGGTTCAGGGTGAGTACAGGAGCGGAACTGTAAGTACAAGTGTACCGTGCTAAACCCACGTTTGATGTTTCACAAAAGTATTTCTCTTATTTTACGGCTTAGGTTTCCAGGCTTCAAGGTTTGTTTGCCATGGGTGCAATAGCCACAGTGCAGCAGTGTTATGACTATGAAATGTGTTGCTTCCAGACATCCTCAGCACATAAAAATATATAAATAAGATATAAGAAAAATAATAAGAAAATAAATAAGAAAAATAAATAAGAAAAAAGTAATAAATATACATATGAGTTAAATAAGATAGATAGATACATACATACATACATACATACATGCATACATACATACTCCAATATAAAGATAAAGATAAGTAAAGATAAATGAACATAAATAAATGTACGCTTAAGAGCGTATTTTGGATTTCCAAACATTCCTTTTGCAGAAATTGAAATATTACAGTGACATTTTTGATAGATCACTTTCCAGATGAAAAACCTGAGGTCTTTGTAGACATACAGCCCAGTGCAGGGTTATGCAAATACAGTTTAACAAAACAGGTGTTAATGATCACCTAATGTGTAGATGGAATCCAACTGAGTCACTCAAACAAATGGCTGTGCAGAGGGAATAAAACTGGGTGAGGGACCAACATACTAAGCAGGTGAGGTTGCAGAAGATGTGCACCCAGTAGCAACGTGTTGTCAGAAGTGATCTTCATGGGAGAATTGTGACCAAAAAGCCATTCCTTCAAGTCAGAAACAAAACCAATCAACCAGCTACACCCAAAAACACAGGGACTGGAGGGAAAAAAGGTGGCAGCAGGTGCTCTGGAGCCGAAATGTAAAGTTTTTGGCTGTAACAGAAGGCAGTTTGTTCACCAAAGAGCTGGGGAGCTACATGGGTGACTTACTCCAGGCAGCAGTGAAGCATGCTAGAGGTTTCCTGCAGGTTTGGACCTGCATTTCTGCAAATGGAGTCGGTGATTTGGTCAAAATTAAAGGCCCCCTCACTGCTGAGAAGTACAGGAAGAATATTATCCATCACATAGTTCCATGAAGGAGGCCGATCGATCCCACTTTCATTCTGCAGCATGACAGTAACCCCAAAGTCATAAAGGACTAAGAATAAAGCATCCTGCAGCAGATGGTATGGCTTCCACAGAGTTCTGATCTCAGCATTATCAATTACAGAACTGTCGCAAGTTCTACACAGACTTCTCGGAGCAGTCAACCAACCAAGTAACTTAAGAAAATTGCACACAAGATACTGTTTTAAAGGAAAGGGTGGTCACACCAATATTGTTTTACTGAACTTTCTAGGAAGTTTTTTGATTAATTAAAACTCTCCATGGCATTGCTTCTAGAAGCATCTTCACTTTACAGCATTTTATCACCTATAATGTTTGCACAATGCTGCATATGATGTGGGAAAGGTACTGTATATATGCATACACAAACATATAAAATAAAAGGTAATATCTAAAAACAACATTACGATGTTGTTGCAATTAAAAATTATAATTGCATTATAAAATAATAATTAAACTATAGATAGATTTTATTTATATATGACATATACTTTAACACTGCTTAAACTTAAGACTCACCAGAGCCCATACCTCCTCATATAAAATTAATTGCAATACCAACAAATGTGAAGAACCCCAACAGATCAGTCATAGAAAACATAAAAATACATTAGCAGATAATGTCACTTACAATTATTTGTCACCATTGATATCTCCTGATGAGAGTGGTAGTAGGAGCAAGCAATGGTCTCCTGTCCCTCCTGGGGGATCCCCAAGCACTCCCAGCCCATCTAAGAGCTATAATCACTCTAGCATGTCCTAGGTCTACCCCGGGATCTCCTCCTAGTGGGGTGAGCCTGGTACAGTGTTCAAGAGAGTTGCCCAGGTGGCATTCTCACAACATGCCTGAACCAGTTCAGCTGGCCTCTCTCGATCTGGAGGAACAGCAGCTCTGCTCTTACGCTTCCTCTGATCACCAAGTGCCTTATCCTATCACACAGGCTCACCGCAGAAATGTAGTGTAGAAATTTCAGTTCAACCGCTTTTACCTGCAGTCTCGTTTTTTTTGTCATTACCCACAGTTCGTGGCCATAGATGATGATGCGAATGTACGCTAAGCAGTAAACTGAGAGTTTTGTCCAAAAATTCAGCTCCCACTTCACCACCACAGACCGGTACAGCACCCGCAAAACTGCTGATGCTGTACCAATCTGCCTTTCGGTCTCACACTCCTTCCTTCTATCACTTGTGAACTAGACTCCAAGATACCTGAACTTTTCCAATAATAGTGGGAATTTCAACAAGCTTATAAGGGCTTTCTCTGCACAAAATATTGAATGAACCCAGGGTTTGCTTTCCCTGCCCACCTTTTGATGTTTACACTTCAAGTTTCTCTCTGAGATTTACTATTTACTTCTATTTTGGAAGGGTTATGAAATGCTTGTGCAGCCAGAAATGTTGAAATATAGGAAGAGGCTGGAGGTGTCTCCACTTTGCAGATACTACACATGTGGTGATTCACAGGTTGGGGGGTAGCTGTGGGACTGGAGGGTTTGACTTTTTGTTCTTTTTTTGCTTTGCTTCTTAGCTATGACCATTAATCTAGAACTGGTTATGGTGAGAAGTAAACCCCAACAATAGGGACTTAACTTTTTACTGTAACCTCACAAATTCTACTCCACATTAGATTATTTCTTTATTCCAAATAAGTTCATTCATTTGGTTCGATCTTGCCAAATTGGCCTGATCATTTTCTCAGAACATGGAGCTGTGTATTTAGAGGTTGACCTTCTAAACCTACCTCTCTAAACAAAACATTGGAGACTAAAACTCTTTCAGATAAAGAACAAATTGATAGGAAGTTCCCCAATAACCTGTCTCTCTACTGCGAAGATAATTGGCACCTCACAGTTTCAGCTGCTATACTTTGGAGCAGAGCTGAAGTTATTCTGAAAAACCACACCCTTTCTTTCGTCTCCCATCATAAGAAACTACAGGAAGAGGGAAAAAAGACTCACAGGTGAAACACCTGGAGCAAGAATATTCAATTCAATTTTATTTTTATGTAGCACTCTTCTCACTGCAATGACACAGAGCGCTGAACAGACATGTCAAGGGTGGTAGTATTCATGGACAGCTAGTATCTGGCCACGCAGGAGAGGAAAACAAAAAAAACTCCTTTCTACTAAAGAATAGGAGAAAAATAAACCTCTGGGGGTCCATGTGCCAGTAGAAGCCCATCCCTCCTGGGAATTCTATTCAAAGTTAATAGCCGGTTCATAACAATAATAAAAGGAGTATAACAATGATAATAGGAGTTTGGTTTTCAAAACAAATTGCAAGCAAATCAGAGACAAGGTTCTTAAAAAACACCAGACAAGGAAAAGATATAAAAACATTAACATGAAGATAACTCAAAGCACAGAGATACTGAGATTATAAAAACCATGAGACAATATGGAATCTGCACAGAAATGGATCACCTCCAAAACTGAGTAAGGAAGTCTAGTAAGAGAAGCCACCAAAAAGCCTACAGCAACTCAAAAGGAAGTACAGCCCTACATTACTGAGATGTGACAAACTGCATAAGACAACAGCAACACACACTTTATATATCTGGCTTATATGGTAAAAATAAAGTCTTTGTTTAAAACAAAAATCTCACATCACCTCTTGGCTGGATATAGTTAACAATTTGAGAAGATTCTAACATACTGCAATCCACATGAAGGACTTGGAAGAAATTTCACCTTCCACCAATTCAGGGGAATTAACTGAAACACAACAGAGACCACATTGGATTATTTTAGGACTAAAAATTTTTAATCTTAATGTTCTGAGTTGGGTAAAATGTACAAGTGATGACCAGTGAGGCCAGACCAAAGGGAGTGTTTTACCCCTGTCTGAGTATTGACAACCAGCTGCTGCCACTTGACATGAAATCAGCAAGACATTTAAGGCAGCTTGTCTCAGAAACCAGGAGGATCTCTGTGGGTAGTAGCAGTAGGGCTTCTTTCAGTAGTTGCCTGTTTTGAGGTCTACATTAAAGAGACACATCCTCATTTTGGTTGATGGACTTTTCTAATATAATCTCTTCTACTTATGAACAATCTCCTGCCCATGTGGTCACTGTTTTTTTAGTGCTTGTTGATAGCTGGCAATGACCTCTTCAGATATGTTTGCTGCTGTTGGCTATAAAGGAAAAGCTTCACTGTTGAGGCCATCCATCATTAGCTGCCACCAGATGTTCCTCTGCATTCCAGATATCATATCTGCAGACCCACATGATGCTGAATGTGCTTCCAGTCAGACAGTAGTAGTGTGATGCCAGACCCTTTGAGAGAGTAACTCCTGCTGTTTCAGTGGGTACAGGAAAGCACCTCAAGTGTTGTGTAATGGTTTTTTAAAAAATTTTTTTTTATCACCTTCTAGTTTCATATGTGAATTGATGATGACTTTAAATTTGCCTTTTAATATCTGAATCTCTGTGTGAAAATGCCCAGTTGCTAAATTTTAAATGATTTTCCTGCTTCTGAGAAATTTTTCTGTATATAAAGCAGATGACTATCACATCTACACACAGGGGTGTACCTAAATCATTTTACCATAGGCCAGATGCTTTTCTATGCAACTTCTCCCTTTTAGGTCCTTTCTTTTGCCTTTCCCTCAATATACTGGGCAGCAAAACTATAGACAGTAATAACCATATGTATAGCTTTAAGTTGATGCACATTTCATTTTAAATAGTGGGCTATAAAAATAGTACACACATCAGATTACATGTACTACCAAAGTTCTTTTAATGTTGTTTTGACTCCATGAGAGAAGAAAACCATATCTTGTATGTTATCAAATTGTGTACAAAAGCAAAATCCCCGTTCTCTCTGAAGATGTCACTTTACTTTGACATGTGCACGTTGGTAAAACAACATCTATGTGTATGTGAGAGGATGGCCTCAAGTGAATTCGGGTGAAACTAGTGTTGTCGCGACTTGGTCTGTGATTCATGACTCAAATGCAAATCATTAGCTAATACTTGGAATAAAGTCTAATACACATGTATTACATTTTATGGTTTATGTAGCTGGGTGTGCAATCTTTCAGTTCACTGTATGCCTTAGGGTTATATTGGTGTGATCCAAAAAAGATCAGCGAACAAAAATCAGAACTGAACAGGAGTTTGTCGACACAACAAACTAATTTTTTATTTTCAGTTGTTTCGAATTAGTTTTCCTTTTAAGGTAGCTGAATAAAAAATAATTGTGAGATAAACATCCATTTCACCCAGTGCTCCTAAAAATAATTATAAGCAGTGTCTGGTTTTGTTTCAAGGAAATGTTATCATAATTTCATATGTGGTGTCATTCTAGAATGGTTTTGCTCACAGAATCCCTCGGAAAAAACGGTGCTTCCTTTGTCTCTAAAGAAACGTCACACCAGTAAAGTGAGGGAAGTTTTCTTTAAATTGACCCATAGATTTTCATGTCGTTCGTTCTGCAGCCACACAGAGAAATTTTGGTCAGACCTTCTTTGTTCATTGAACATCCATGTTTATTTAAATTTTTCTTTCAATTGTCTATTAGATTTTTGACTGAGAAAAATAAAGATGATGTTTACTATATAATCAACCTTCTGTTCTTGTTAAATATTTTATTCAAAAAAGTAAATTCAGAAATAAAAAATCATCCTTGCATCTGTGCACAGGAGCTAAATCAAAACAAGAATACAATTCCGAACTCAAAAAACCCCAAAGCTGCTAGAATCATCCTTCTGCTGACATCATGACGTACAGTCTTATTTACTTTATTACTCAATCTTTTCCATTCAACTTGGGTGCAGTCCCACTGGCCTTGTTGCAAAACCTTTTAATTCTGTTCTGTGTGTGAGCAAATCACACACTAACTTCCTGATCTTGTGATCTCGAGATGAAGAAACAGAAAATTCACATATTGGCACATTAAAGAAACTATTAGTCAGGATTATACGCACACATAAACAAGCACAACTACGTATTAACCTCATGGCTCTCTGTCTACAGCTGATCTGAGATCCTATAGGAGATACAGCTAGAGGCAGCAGTATCGTAGAGGTCTGACTTGCCCCAACAGTCCTGTCTCCCATTCAGACACTCCTGGCTCCTTAGGTTCACCTGCTTTTTGTCCTGACTCACCTGAATGCTGAAATAAAGCGTGGCTCCACAGAGACGTGAGGATTGAGTTTTCTCACCTCTTGTCTCCCTTGCCACAATATGCCTTTGGACTGTGGCAGGAAACCCACACAGACCCAGAGAGACCACATAAAAATTCCCCCATCCAGCCCAGGTGCTGTGAAGTGGCAGTGCTACCCTGTCTGCCTCCCCTGTGAAGGAACTTAAATCATTTAAAGCCGTGGTTATTGATTATGGTCATTGTATGCTTTTATTTCTGTACACAGAACTTGGCTTTTTCTAATATTATAACAATTGTAGCTTTGTTCACCAAGCAAATACAACCAGTTGTGTTTATCCTGTACTGTAAATTATAAGTTGTGGGAATATGCTCCTTTTTTCAAGTTCTCTCCCAATAGAAGAATCTTTAAAAAAAAAAACTTTATGTAATGTTGCGGAATAGAAATTGTAATTTTTTTCAGAGAATTATCTTAGATTTTTTGCGCAAACCAGCATTCCGTCATAGAACAGGAACGGCCCTGTTTACTTCACAGACTGTACTACAGCATTTGTTGCTGGAATGAACCAGAAACGCTGCAGTGCGCTTCAGTATGGCGTATTTCTGCCCAATCCACACAGAATGAAATTTAATGCGCACACTTCCTTCCATTTATGAGCAATTTTCATACGAAATTTTGGTAAAACACCTCTTGGCTTTTTAAGCCCCGATTTTGGATTTCCTTAATGAAAAATCGGGATTTCAAACCATTAAAAAACCAGGAGATGCAGGACCAGAGCGACTAGGATCGTCGGTGACCTGTCTCATCCCAGCAACCATCTATTCATCTTGCTGAAATCAGGCAAACGCTTCAGAAGCATTATGGCCAGAACGGAGAGGCTCAGGAGGAGCTTCTATTCACAGTCCATAAGACTTCTGAACCCAGACATGCTATCACAATCCTCACAGACCAGGGTCTTCAATATTCTCTGACCGCTCCCCTCACTGTCACTGTCCTTCCAGTGCACCTTAAGGTTTCTTTACCGTTTTATTTATTTATTATCTTTTTTATTTATTTTACTTATTTATCTATTTGCTGTTTGTCTTTTTTCTTTTTGGTGTTCGTTGTTTGTCTGTTTTATTTTTCATTGTAAATTCAAGCACAGTCTATCCTGGATCAGAGCACATTTCACTACATGGTACACAACCATGTATGTGACAAATAAACTCTTTTGACTCTTTGATTTGTGCAAGTGAGGTCAAAGAGCAGCCAGTAGTGTGGTTGGCGCTTGCGTGCCAACACCCGCTTCCTCTCTGCTTTTGTTACAGCACGTTTGTTCCGACCATTAATAATAACGGTTAATATTAATGGTCATAAATGACACAGTCGTGGTTCTGAGGATGTGCATGTTTAAATGCAACCACATGAAGCAGCTTCTCTCTTTTCCCTCCTCTTGATCTTTCTCCTTTACTCATCGTGGCCAAGGCTTGTGCATTCGCATGTTGGGGAACAGTCTTTAATCCATATTCTATGAAATGTTAAAATATTCTGACGATCAAAAAACGGTCCATGTCCGGTTGCTTCTCAACACAGCGGGGGAGCCAAAGCTATGACGTAAGGGTGCCAATAATATTAACCTTCAGAACTGTACGCACCCTCATGGGAACAATTCGGGTAGCGGTGGCACGTTTTTGTCCGAGTGGACACCAATTAATATTAATCAATAAATGCATTATTATTATTCTAATAAATGCCCAATAATTTCCACACAGCAGCGTCGGGAAGAATCGCTTCAAATGACCGATTTCGCTCCGCCCGTCACCGTTCTTTTCCGGCCAGCGCGGCGGTCTGTGTGCTTGCTCTCCTCACGCCTTCACCTTGGGGTATGTAGGAATACCTTTTATTCTCCATTTTTTAAACATACGGACCCATTTGTCATTTTTCTGTTCTATTGCTTATTTTTAATTCTTTTTTTTTGCGCCCGGTAAAAGCGAAAAAAGAGTTTTCGATCCGCCTGTCGCACCTCTGCGGACGTAATGCACGGTATCTGTTCTGCGAAGGATGTACGGCGAACAAAAACACCAGGCAAGGAAAATATATAAAAACGATATTTAAAATAAAATTTAAAAAAAATCGAATTTAATTTATTTGATGGAACTCATCTGCTGTGTCGTCTCTTGTGCGACGCTGTTTGCAGTTTGTTGGGTGCATGTGTGTCGGGTGCAGCGCTTCTGAGCGGTGTATGTTGGCTGTTTTTTTCTGTTTCATATCGACGCTTTAGTAAGTGGGATCGACTGTAACTAATATAGGGTGACCATGTCGTCTCTTTTCCGGACAGATCCTCTTTTTGGGAGCTTAAAAATGCTTCCGGGTGGGATTTCTAAGTTTCTTTAAGTGTCTGGGAATTTGCCTCGCCTACGTTTTGACGGCTTCTTCTCAGTCGTTGGGAAGTTGCGCGCAGTTGCACTGCTCCCGCCCCGCTCTTGAGGCCCCGCCTTCTCCCGCCACAAGTATTCCCGTAAGGTAGGCGCCCTGCACGCAGCCATTGGCCAAACGGCCCGTCAATCATTCGAGCTCGGCGTGCGTGCGTACGAAGCGCCGCGCTGGGGCGGTAACGCGTGGCGCCGGAGCGCAGCTCAAAATGTGGCGAAAGCGAGCGTGAAGTCACGGATGAAACGCAGGAAAGATGGCCCGTGTTTTTGTCGGGATCCCTGGGAAGAAGAATGTACGAGCGTGTCAGTTTCAAATAAACGCAAAACGGCGGTGAAGGAGCGAGTTCGTCAGCTAAACCAGCGGACCGGTTTCATGTGAGACAATTTTCCATGGACCGGCCATAATAAAGCATAATAAAGTCCATAATAAGTACATCTCGCTAAAACGCAGAATCAGCGGGAGCCCTGAACTTGTTTCCCTGCAACAAGACAGTTGCTACTCGGGGGTATAGCTCAGTGGTAGAGCATTTGACTGCAGATCAAGAGGTCCCAGGTTCAAATCCTGGTGCCCCCTTTCTGTAGCTTCTGCTGCAGACATGGACAATACCAGTGGTCTCTAGAACTCAGCATTGACTGATTTAGTCAGTGTGCTCTGAAACAAGTTGTGTCTGCTTCATTTTGGTTGCTGTCACTGCAGAAAGCCCTGCTTCACAAAGATAGGATGTTGGAAATGGAAGCAGGTTTTTCAGTGCTTTTGTGGCCATCTCAGGATATTCTGCCTTGATTTTAATAGATTTTTCAAAATAAACCACCCTGCAGACTCCGATGGGCAATAAAATAGAAATAAAATAAAAATAAAAAGATTTTTATTCTTTCTGTGCAGCCCAGTACCAAATAATCCACGGCCCAGTGGTTGGGGACCGCTGAGCTAAATGAAATGGCTGTTTTGTGAGACCTGGGACAACAGAAAATACTGTGGCTGCTGCAGAGGGAGTTTTTGCACTCCACACCAGTCAGTGCAGCATCGCAATAGCTACAGGAAAACCAATGGATTGCACGTCTGCTTTCTTAAAAAGCCTTTCCTTGATTCTGACACCACCCTGAAAATGCTCAAGCGCTCCTACTGAGACAGAAGCGACTGTTAACATCATCACATTCTGCTGACAGCTCTGAAGGATCTGGGACACTCACCTTCCTGACCTGAGAAAATACCTTGCTGTGCTGGTTCAGTATGTTGACTGAATAGTGATGTGCTAAGGAATCTCCGGCACGTGCACCCACTCATGTGTGCGTTCCAGTCATACTGAAGACGGGAGGGGATAAAACATGGAACACAATATTCTGGAGGTTCTCTGCAACCACGCATGAAGGTTGTTTTGAGTCTACCCAGATGTTGTGAGCAAAGATCCTACATCAAGCACTGGTCTGGACCCCGGTGGAGGGAATGAGGACACCACACAGGTCTCCATAACACAACCTTTATTAACACTGGGCAGCAGCAGAAGGTAACAGCCAGGATGGCCAAATGAAAGAGCTGCTCTTTAGCCGCCACCCTGAAGTCAGATAACCACCCCGGCCGGTCTACCAACACACTGGAACCGTGCGAACCCTGACAATACAACACACATACCATTCAGTCTACAGTTGGACAAAAATGAACCATTTACAGCAATACCAACATCTACCACACCTACGATGTATATTTTTTTTACGGAGGTGTCCCACATTCCTAACGCAACTCATTCACTTGGTGAGGTGCGTCGTGAATTGCACGAAAAAGCATTCAGTCTTAACAAATCCCATCAGACAGTATAACAATATTCCCAAAGACCAACAGGCAGCAGAAAGTAACTGCTTTACAATTTGGAATAACCAAGAAACAAGAAATGTACATTTGCTTTGTACAAAAACAGAAACAGCTATCACAAGACATTTTGGGAATTATTACTTGACGTACAGGTTTTGCAGCCTCACGGTGTTGTTGCAAAAACTGCCATGATGAGCTTTTCTCCCCGTCTCACTGTAGTTCCCATTCCTAGTGAGATGTGTTTTATTCTTAAATGATTTCCTTAATCCACCTACTGCATTGGCGGGGCACACAGTAAGCTGTGTTGGCATGCAATTTAACAGGTTTTTTGTTATCCAGGTGGAAACAAGAATATTGTTAGTATGGCGTGATGGAATGTAAAGAAGTGAAGGGAACATCAAACATGAACAATGCTCGACTTAAGAAGCAGAATAGTCTGAAATAAATAAACAGAAAATGGTTTTCACAGAAGGTTCAGCTGAAGTTCTTGGACAAAGGCAAGTGACTGTTGTGCCTCATTTGTCTATGTTTATTTTGATACTATTTGTTGGTGACATCATTTATTTTCCTTCAAAATATTTGTCTCATTTTCGCACTCTTATGTTCATATCTCATTCTTGTGCAACAGTCGGGTGCCCAGCCCAGGCTGTATCCCTCCCAGTCTGAGTGCTGGAGTCATTTCAAGGGTGAAACAATCTAATAAGGGGACAGGAACATTGTCTTGTTAAAACACAGCTTCTCATGTTTCCTAATCTGAAAAAAAATTCAGTTATGGGAGGCAACCCTTTCTGGAATATCCTCCTGTGCTCAGCAGCATTAATTCACTTTTCACAGTGACTCAGCTCAGCAGAACCAGCAGCTGCAAAGGTGCCCCACACCATGACACTCCTTCCTCCAGACTGAACTGTGCTACGATTATATTTCTCATAACCTCTTTATCATTTTCCTCTGTCTTGAATTCAGCACAAAACATCTTCACTAGCAACTGTACTAAAGTGACGAGGTCATATTATTTGTTCCGAGGCTCCAGTCCCTCAGTCAACCATCAAAATATTATCTTTATTATCTGCCTTTAGTCTGTGTTCTGATCCAATGTTGTTTGTTACGCTATTCATTTTGCTGTTAAACATGTATCCAATCCCTTAACAAGTAGTGGAATCTGTTTGACTCTCCTCCAGCGATGAAGACCAGTGAGCCTGAGGGTCTGCATTTGGTCATCCTACTTCTCCACCTCACCATTGTCTCCACTCTGGGTACATTTTCTCTCCCACTCAGTCAGAATATATAAGTTGTATTGTATCTGAGGCAAATAAAAGCTGGTGTCTCATTGAGAAAAATATGTTTCTTTCCAGAGAGGTTTGAGGTCCTTGGTCCAACTGGCCCTGTAGTTGCTGTAGCTGGTGAAGATGTTGTTCTGCCCTGTTACCTCAAACCCAACATGAGTGCTGTGGACCTGCGTGTGGAGTGGTTCAGACCTCAGACCGATAACCCATTTGTACATCTTTACCAAGACCGTGAGGACAGAAATGAGAATCAGGTCCCATCATACAGGGGAAGAACATCACTGTTTCCAGAAGAGCTGGAGAAAGGAAACACCTCACTGAAGCTGAACAAAGTCAGAGGCTCCGACAATGGGCGATATAAATGTTTTGTTAAAGCTCCTAAGTGGTCTGAAGATTCCTCCATTAATCTGCATATTAAAGGTTAGTGTTATGGATTTTATTTTCAGCTAAGCTTTTATATTGGGAGAGGATGTAAGAGCTCCTTTTTTGAATCTGTTCCTAAATGATGGAAACTGTTTCATTAAGTGCCAAGAATAATGGCTTTTGTTGTTTTTCAAGCAATTTTCACTACATGTTGAAGTAACTTTTTATAAGGTCAAGTCCTGTATTTCCAGCCATAGGAACCCAACCAGTGATCTCCACTGAGGGATATGAAGATGGGGGCATCAGTCTGCTGTGTGTGTCTGAAGGTTGGTACCCTGAGCCTGAAGTGGTCTGGCTGGACAGTGAAGGACAGAGTCTTCCTGCTGGACCTATAGAGACCCACACAGACGAAATGGACCTCTTCACTATGAGACGACGTGTTATTGTGCAGGAGGGACAAACCAACAGGTTCACCTGTCAGATTTTATTGCTGCAGTACAATGAAATGAAAGAGACCCAGACAAGCATCCCAGGTGAGTTACACATGTTTAATATAAACGGTTGAGACATGACACTTAGTGTAATACATTTAAATCACTGTAAAGGTTGAACATGCTGTAATGTGCAAACTTTTTGTCTGCTTTGATCCATCTGTGGGTGCGTGTTCTCACATTGGCTATACATTTCTTGTGAAAGACATGGCTCAGCAAAATAGGCTGTGGAGGGATGAACCTACATTTGAGCTTGTTTGTTGGGGGCATTGCTGAATCATGTGCTCATAAACAAAATACTTAAGAACTGAACAGATTTGAGCTGAAGTCCCAGTATGTTGCTGCAACCATGAGTCTGACCCATGAGCAGAGTTGTTTTTATTCAGCACCATCACATGCAGTGCTCTGTTCTGAAACCTGAACGGATTTCAAGGTCAGATGATACAAAGCACAGGTTTATGTACAGTTACATCATGTACGAGGGAAATGGCTGTCACAAAACACTGCATTGCAGTAAGTGGAGTAACGTGGAGCTCAGTGTGTCACACAACAGTTGCTGCTGTTTCTGTCCGGACACAAATGCATTCAGACTCTTTACCACTTTTCTAATGTTAATAGTGCAGGACATGTACAGGATAAAATGGACCTTGCTCTCTGTATTATTTTATTTCAGAACCCTGAAACTCTATATTAATTATCATTATTTTAGGATGACCTTGCTTTTGTTTGCGTTGGCATGCTTTTTTAACAAAAAAAAATGAAATATGCTTTTTTGTACAGGTATTTAATCCCCACATAATAATTCTTAGACCCGGTTTGCAGTAGGCATTCCAGTTCATCCCAAAGGTGTTCAGTGGGGTTGAAGTCAGGTCTCTGCGCAGCCACTCAAGTTCTTCCACACCAACAGTCATGCTGGAGCAGGAAAGGGGCTTCCACAGACTGTGGCCACAAAGCTTTAAGCACACAATCATCTAGAATGTGTTTGTGTAGCACATTTTTCAGAAGAGCTTTAGGTTCATTGCATGATGTTTGTGGGCAGCAAATTTTCAGATATTGCCACTGGTTAAAAAGTGAGACTGAAATCAGAACTTTGACTGGGTCTCTGTAAACCAAAGAATATATAGTGCCTTGCAAAAGTATTCACTCCCCTCTGTGTTGGTCCTGTTTTGTCACATTACAACCTGGAAATGGGTTGCTAGCACCATTTGATTTACACAACATGCCTACCACTTTCAAGGTGAGAAATATTTTTTATTGTGGCACAAACAATAATTAAGACAAAAAAAAACAGAATTCATGAGTGTGCATAGGTATTCACCCCACACAGTCAGTACCACCTTTTGCTGCAATTACAGTTGCAAGTGTCTTGGGGAATGTCTCTATTAGCTTAGCTCATCTAGCCACTGGAATTTTAGCCCATTCCTCAATGCAGAACTGCTCCAGATCCCTCAAGTTAGATGGGTTGTGTTGGTGCACAGTAATCTTCAAATCATGCCACATATTCTCAATTGGATTGAGGCCTGGGCTTTGACTAGGCCATTCCAAGACATTTAAATGCTTCCCTTTAAACCACTCCAGTGTAGATTTAGCAGTATGCTTAGGGTCATTGTCCTGCTGGAAGGTGAACCTTCATCCTAGTCTCAAATCCCTGGCAGACTGAAACAGGTTTTTGTCCTGTATTTAGTGTCATCCATCTTTCCTTCAATCCTGACCAGTTTTGCTGTCCCTGCCAATGAAAACATCCCCACAGCATGATGCTGCCACCACTATGCTTCACTGTGGGAGTGGTGTTTTCAGGGTGATGGGAAGTGTTGGGTTGGTACCATACATGACGTTTCTCTCCCATGATGGCCAAAAAGTTCAATTTTAGTCTCATCTGAGCAGAGAACCTTCTCCCATGTGTTTGGAGAGTCCACCACATGCTGTTGGGCAAATGCCAAACGTGTTTTTTTTTTTTTTTTCTTTAAGCAATGACTTTTTTCTTGCCACTCTGTAAAGCCTTGCTCTCTGGAGTGTACGGCTTTAAATGTCCTATGGACGGATAACTCTCTGCTGTGGATCTTTGCAGCTCCTTCAATATTATCCTTAGTGTCTTTGTTGCCCCTCTGATTAATGCCCTCCTTGCTTGGTCTGTGAATTTTGGTGGACAGCCTTCTCTTGTCAGGTTTATAGTAATGCCATATTCTTTCCATTTTGTTATAATGGATTTAATGGTGCTCTGTTTCATATTCAAAGTTTGGGATATTTTTTATAACTCAACCCTGATCTATACTTCTCCACAACTTTTGTCTCTGACCTGTTTGGAGTGCTCCTTGGTCTTCATGTTGCATGCTTAGTGGTGTTGCAGTCCGAACAGGTCTGTTTACACAGATATCATGTGACCCTTTGACTGCATACAGGTGGACCCTAACCAACTAATTATGTGACTTCTCAAGTTCACTGGTTGGACCAGAACTTATTTAGGGGTTTCATAGCAAAGGGGATGAATACATATGCAGTCACACTCCATCACACAAACTGTTAAGGAACATGTTGACACAAGCATTACAGACAAGAACATAAATGCACAACTTTGCGATATATTAGCGTTTTATCAAAAAATAAATAAAACAGTAATTCCAGTCAAATTCAGTTGAGGTACCCCATCTACTACAATTGTACAGAGAAGAAGGTGACACTGCATGTGTGACCACAGCATGAAATGACTCCTCTTCTATTTTCCAGGTGAGATGTTTCATCGTGCCCACCCCTGGAAGGTGACCTTTGGCATAATCATCTCTCTGACTGCTGTTGCTCTTACTGGATTTGCAGTTTTGCTTTACCGTTTTGTGAAACTGCGGACAAAGCAAGGTACTTTAAAAAGTTTATATTTTCAGTTTTCAGAGTTTATAGTGAAGACAAAAATGTATCTCTGTTATGAAGCAGCTGTTGGGGTGAGGTGGCTCAGTGATGCTTCACAGTGACTGGACTGGTTGGGCCTGGGTTTGAATCCAGCTCAGTCTGTGTGGGTTTCCTCCCACAGTCCAACGACATGTGTTTCAGGTTAATTGGTGTGTCGCCCCCCTGCGATGAACAGCTCCCATCCAGGATGTCGTTTCACAGGAATAGACCGATGAGGAAGCTTTTCAAAACCTCTCTTATGTGTGCTCTGGTTGTGTAGAATGATCTCCACAAGTCAGTATGGGTTTCCCCCAAGTGCTCTGGTTTTCTCCCACAGTTATTTGGCAACCTTTCAATGTACAGACATCTCATACAGAGTGTGGTTTTATAGCCTAGTGTCTAGTGCTGGGAGAGGCTAGACTCCTGGAACTGCTCAGGATTAGCGGTTAACCATGATAGACAAATGGTTTAAGTAGCTTTTGGTGGCTGATGTGCACTTCTCAGGAAGCAGAAGCTGTATTTTGAAGTGGATTTAAGCCGCAGCTTACAACAAGGGTTCCAGTGTATATGGGAGGTTCACTGTGTCAAATGCTGGAGTTCCACAGGTGTCAGAATGTGGCAAGGGCACATAATCCTAATAATGAGTTTCTTGCTTACTGCTTGTGAGTGGCTATCTGGTTCTTCCTAGATTTTCATTTTTAGGTTTGCGTATCAGCAGCTTATTGAAGAATCTTAAAACATTACTGTTGCCAGGATACCAAAGTTCAACATAAACACGGTTGTGCCTAATTACGAACTTTTAAGCTGGGTATTTCTGAAGACAAACATTTTCTAGTGCATTTATTTTTTTTTTACCTGTATTCGCTTCACTGTTCTGTTCTATAAAATTCCTCTGTTTAGAAAAACGTTTCTGCATTTCAATTTGCCGTCTTTAGTGGGCAGCAAACCACACTGAAAAACATGACATTTACATCTACATTTATCTTTCTCCAAAGTAACAGTGTGAAGATACCTACAGATACCCAGTTGAAGGGGTGGGTGATTTTGTACTGTAAAAATTTAGAGCACGCACGTTGCTAAAACGGTGCTTACAGTAGGACGTGTGATCCAAACCTGCAACTTCTCATTCCCGCAGAGTGATTGTGACTGCAGTGCAGAGGGAGCACAAACTGAGACTGTCCAGGGAAATGGGAGGAGTAGTTTCATGGTCCCATTTCAGACAGCAATTTTTCCTTTATTACTGCTATAACTCAGACTTTTTCCTTCAGTCATATTTTAAAAAGCCTATTCTACAAATAAGTGAAAGGATTTGATTGTATTACCAAGATTTTATAGCTTATAATGTGGTGGCTACAGCTATGAACAGTTTAGTTATTATGGTGTGACTTCTGGTCCCAACTGTTTTGTAAGGTGAAGTACACGTGTAAATACATGGTGTTTAAATTTAGTTGTTTAGCAGCTGATGGTTGAATTGCACTTCATACCCAATTTACAGTCTCCAGTCACTTGGACTCAAGAATGTTTTTACGTCCAGGCTTTTGCTTATGGAGTAGCAATGACTGCTGTAAGCTGCGTGCTTTCATTGCACATCAAGATTGTGTGGACATGTAATATATATATATTTTTTAATGTTTATAAATTTGTCAAAATTATATGAAGTTAATGGTTTAGCTGAAATATGGTATCTTAAAATGTAAAAAATCTCATACAGCTGTAATGGAATTCTGTGAGACTCAGCAGGTTACTTCATTTCATTTAATGCTTATCACTAATATTTTTATTTTTACATCTGCAGCTCAGCTCAAAAAACAACACGGTAAGCAGCAATACATCTGTGTGAAGATGATGCACGATTAAGACATAACATAAAATGTTTAATGTATTAAAAATATTTCATTCATCTCTTTCACAGACTAAAATAATTATTTTTGCATGATCGTGGTGCGCAGGAGTAAGATGTATGAAGAAGTTATTGGAAATAACGGCAAAATAAAACTTTGCCACAATAGTCAGATGAGCTCTAAGAATGGCCTTGTATCTGCTTTCCTGCATTAATAATGAGCAAGACATTGCATGTCAGTTATTATCCTTTTCTGCAATTGCACAGTAAACTTTACAAAAAACTTAACTATTTACAATTTTTTTCCTTTTGTACATCTCCAGGTCAGCTCAACGAACAATATCGTAAGTAATGGTTTTGTATTTAAAGGGTAATTTAAGTAATAAAGGGGATTTATGAAAAACTTTAAGACATGCAGAAGATCAACAGTAAAGAGCATTTTGCTTACTTGGTTTTGACAGCTTAAAATATATTTTTTTTGCATTATTACTTTATGAATGAATGCTAAGGGGAAAAAGGGTACTGACTGTTAACCACTCTGACACAATTACAGCATTTAAGTTGGAAGATTGATAGGAATGGGCAGGTTGAACTCAGTGGTGGGTGCAGGTCACTTCTGCACTCACTTTGTCCATTATTCATTCCTGTTTCTTAGCTAAGAATGTGACTCTGTAGCAGAAAACTGCAGATTGTGTGCAAAGTCCTGTCTGTTCATAAATCTTTTTTATTTGCTGTATTTGTGAATGGTCAGGTGGGTCCATATAGATATTCTGCATGAAAGACAAAGGGGCAAAGTTCTCGGTAAGGGTTGTGTCCCAGCTACCTGCTGCACGGCCTTAAAAGAGCCTGACCAAGTCATGGTTATGGTTCTGTCTATGGAAAAGGTGTAGAAATTATTAAAGATTCTGGGAGACTCATTGGCTCTTTATTTCTAGAAGGGGAATATTAGAACAAATTGCATCATACATCCCTCTGGAAATTTCAGTGACTGTAGCAAAGAAAGGCCATTGAGACAGAAGAACAGCAGAAAATTCCAGCAGTACGAAAGAGCTGTAGCACTGAACTTGGTTGTTATACAGCCAGTTTATGTTCTTGCGGTAATTTCAATTGTCTATTTTTTTATGTGTCCATTTGTAGAACTTCTAGAAGCTCAAAGTTACGCAGGTGAGTTTGTTTTGACTTGACTTCATGGCAGCTGCTAGGTATTCATTTCTGTTTAATTCAGCTGACAGAGATCCATAATAATGGATCTGCTCTGCCCTCCACAGTTGATGTGACCCTCGACCCCGATACAGCACACCCCAGGCTCATCCTGTCTAAGAACAGAAAACAAGTGAGTTATGGACTTACCAAGCAGGATCTTCCTGACAACCCAGAGCGGATTGACTGGTGGCCTTGTGTCCTGGGGAAAGAGGGGTTTTCTTCAGGGAGAAGTTACTGGGAGGCACACGTTGGGGACAAGACTGACTGGAGATTAGGAGTGGCCAGAGAGTCCATGAACAGGAAGGAGTGCGTTACACTGAATCCTGCCAATGGTCTCTGGCTTATCTGGCTGAGGAATGGCATTGAGTACAAAGCTCTTTCAGATCCCATTGTGCCCCTCCACCTGAGTGCGAAGCCACAGAAGATGGGGGTGTATGTGGACTACGAGGGGGGTCAGATTGCCTTCTACAATGTGGAGGCCAAGACTAATATCTACACTTTCACTGGATACAAGTTCACCGAGAAACTTTATCCATTCTTCTGGCCAGGTTTTGATGAAAATCCACTGATCATATGTCCTCCCAGAATAACTGAAGAATAAACTGATTTATTAAATGATTAAATTAAAGTTGATCAAACAAGTAAAGTGCTTCAGATTACTGAGAAAATAAAAACATTTAATAGAATATATTTCTGAAGAAAAATATCTACGTTAACTCCGTAGCATTTCTGCTTGAGCATAATAATTTTTCCCTTTGTGTTTGTTTCCAAGTTAATCCTTAACTTTCTCAAATAAGCAAAGAGTTCTAATATTGCCAGATTGCCATATTTCTGCAACCCATGACATCTGTCAGTTTTAACAGCTTTTTAACCCTAACCATTAAGCAGTGTTTTCAAGTCTGCTGACTTCTTTGGTTGTGTTCAATAGCAGCGAAAACAGTCGCAGGGCTTCAGTGCCGACCGGTGTTTTATTCAAGGGAATTTGGAAAAACTGTGTTTGATAAATAAACTATATTTTTATATATATTTTTATGTCAGTATTGTCAGAATGCAATTACATAAGGGTTCGACAAGTCTTTATTTTGTAAACAAGTTATTTGGCGAATGGGTCCTGTTTTATTGCTGTAACTGTGTGGATTCTGTGTGAACTATGTTTTCCTTAATGCTGGTAAACGTGAACTGCAGATTAAATGTTGGAAAAGAGCCGTACAAAATTATACCAGGTAATATTATCAATACGACTGAATAATTCAAATCATTGGCATTACTGGTCTGAAGAATTGTAATTTATTTGCGAGTGAGAGATGAACAAGTTTATTTATGTGACTGAACATCGAATTGCAGAACTAAGTTCTGGACAGCAGGTAAAAATGTGTTATTTGTTGTGAACTGGCGAGTGTGAAGGTTAGCAGACACAACACACACAGTGAATTATTTTTTCTTACTGTGTTTGGCAGGCAGGAGCCTGACCACAGCCACTCCCTACCATATCAGATCTGCCAGCCACACCTGAGCTGGACTTTATAGCAAGGAACCAGCAACAAGCGTGGCTTATTAAACAGAAACAAGGGAACCTTTTAAAAGCAAAAGAATGGCAAGAATTATTGAATCACGCAGAGTTAGGATAAAAGTTTTGTTTTATTTTTTATTAATAATTGTGGGTTATTTGTGAAAACTTGATAGTTTGTGGGTTTTTCAATGACTTTGAAACAGATTCTGTTTGAAAAGCTATTTAGAACTTTTGTGCGACTATAAGGGAATAAGAACTTCATATACAGTCATGGCCACCCAGAAATGTTTCCAGAAAATCAAGTATTTCTCACAGAAAAGTATTGCAGTAACACGTTTTGCTATACACATGTTTATTCCCTTTGTGCGTATTGGAACAAAACAAAAAAAGGGAGGAAAAAAGAGCAAATTGGACATAATGTCACACAAAACTCCAAAAATGGGCTGGACAAAATTGTTGGCACCGTTAACTTAATATTTGGTTGCACACCCTTTGGAAAAAATAACTGAAATCAGTCGCTTCCTATAACCATCAATAAGCTTCTTACACCTCTCACCCGGAATTTTGGACCACTCTTCCTTTGCAAACTGCTCCAGGTCTCTCTTATTGGAAGGGTGCCTTTTCCCAACAGCAATTTTGAGATCTCTCCACAGGTGTTCAATGGGATTTAGATCTGGACTCATTGCTGGCCACTTCAGAACTCTCCAGCGCTTTGTTGCCATCCATTTCTGGGTGCTTTTTGACGTATGTTTGGGGTCATCGTCCTGCTGGAAGACCCAAGATCTCGGACGCAAACCCAGCTTTCTGACACTGGGCTCTACATTGCGACCCAAAATCCTTTGGTAATCCTCAGATTTCATGATGCCTTGCACACATTCAAGGCACCCAGTGCCAGAGGCAGCCAAACAACCCCAAAACATCATTGAACCTCCACCATATTTTACTGTAGGTACTGTGTTCTTTTCTTTCCGTATTCGGTAAACAGTAGAATGATGTGCTTTACCAGAAAGCTGTATCTTGGTCTCATCTGTCCACAAGATGTTTTCCCAGAAGGATTTTGGCTTATTCAAGTACATTTTGGCAAACTGTAGTCTTGCGTTTTTATGTCTCTGTGTCAGCAGTGCGGTCCTCCTGGGTCTCCTGCCATAGCGTTTCATTTCATTTAAATGTCGACGGATAGTTCGTGCTGACACTGATGCTCCCTGAGCCTGCAGGACAGCTTGAATTTCTTTGGAACTTGTTTGGGGCTGCTTATCCTGCGTTGCAACCTTTCAATTTTTCTCTTCCGTCCACGCTCAGGGAGATTAGCTACAGTGCCATGGGTTGCAAACTTCTTGATAATGTTGCGCACTGTGGACAAAGGCAAATGTAGATCTCTGGAGATGGACTTGTAATCTTGAGATTGTTGATATTTTTCCACAATTTTGGTTCTCAAGTCCTCAGACAGATCTCTTCTCCTCTTTCTGTTGTCCATGCTTAGTGTGGCGCACACACAGACACACAATGCAAAGACTAAGTGAACTTCTCTCCTTTTTTATCTGCTTTCAGGTGTGATTTTTATATTGCCCACACCTGTTACTTGCCCCAGGTGAGTTTAAAGGAGCATCACATGCTTGAAACAATCTTATTTATCCACAATTTTGAAAGGGTGCCAACAATTTTGTCCAGCCCATTTTTGGAGTTTTGTGTGACATTATGTCCAATTTGCTTTTTTTCCCCTCCCTTTTTTTGTTTTGTTCCAATACACACAAAGGGAATAAACATGTGCATAGCAAAACATGTGTTGCTGCAATACTTTTCTGTGAGAAATACTTGATTTTCTGGAAAAATTTCTGGGGTGCCAACAATTTCGACCATGACTGGTATGTCTGCCGACCATTGTTCTCCGTCCTCAAGATAGCCAGATTCACATTACGCACATTACACACTGGTACATCATACACACCAGCATCTGCTTGTGGCTGGACGCACAATGTACTACATTGACTGTGCTCTGTCTGTGATCTCTTTCGGTTCACGGCAGCTCAGCTAACATTGTTCTTCAACAGCTAAACTTTAACAACTGTCATAAACAAAGGATTTCGGGTTAGATGACCATCCATCCCAGCCAGTTCCAGAGAACACAGTGAATCTCATGGCCCAGGGGACTGGTCATTCATACTGTGACACAGATTGGGTGAGCAAGGTTTCAGCTTTCAGGATGAATCTGTGGCCTCAGAACAAGAGCAACTGTCCAGAAGCTCCACATATGAAAGAGATTTCTTTGTTCATTACCCTCAGGTAATGGCAGTTGTTTGAAGATATTGGTATTGCCGTGATTCTTCCTCGCATTGTAGACATCAGACTTTCTCCACACTAAAGATTAACTGCAGGCCCTTCTTTATCAAGATGAGTGTTTCTTTTCAATTGGACTTAAGGACCTTGACACAAACCCTGTGTGTGAGTTGTCAGACCGACTGTGTGAGTGTTACAAGCCAGAACCAAACATTCATGTACATCACAATGTACCTGCAAGCAACACGATTGAATCTGTGCCTTGGAATGTTGAGAGACAAGCGTGAGGGAGGCAACCCACACCCCAATGCTTCTGAAAGGTGCTCATTTTTTTAAAAGCCGCTTTGCACTCAGCAGAAAACTTCAAGCCTGTGTCGAAGGTCACAGTGAAATTAGGCTAGAAAGACACTTCACAAAACAGCCCAGATATAATCCTTGGTACCTCCAGCTGAACCCTGTACCAACCTTAGCTGTGTCTACATCCTATGCATGAGAATCACAAGTGGGACTAGAGACAAAAAACAGTCTTGCCATAGTCTGATACCCCCCCAGAATGGATTGGACTTAATGCAGAGATGTGGGCACAGCTGACACAGCATTCGCAAACAGTATCAGCAGTCCCAGTATCCTATTTTGCTCCCAAAACATATGCTGAGTCCATGGGTCTTTTCCATGTCCACAAAACTGTGGAAGAAAACTACCACTAGAAAGAGTTACGCTTCACTGATCGATCGAATACAGACCAGGTTAATTATTAGCAAAAAATTATTTATTCCAAAAATATAATTGTCATATCAACAAAGGATAAGATTGGGCCCAAAAAAAGGTCAATAGAACATAACACCCAAACCAACTGTGCACAACTCAAATCAAATAGACATACAACCGACCTAACAAACACTCCAACAATAGGGCTTAAATAATAGCTGATCAGACCATTCACATACAACTACATACAATAGGGGAACACAAAGACTATACAAACACAAATTCACACCGATCGGTTAACTAAATCATATACATAACACAATCCATCTAAATCAAAATATTAATAAAAACATAAATCAGGAAATTATTCCAAGTGAACTTTTACACCGTAACCCACCCCCCCCCCGTGCTGTAGCAAAGGTTTGTCTGCCTTGGATCCATTTCCTGCTTTCTAAAGCCCGATTTCTTTCTTCCTATCTGGATGGGTATCTGGATGAGCCCATCACCAGAAGCCACCAACCAAACCAGCTTCCATTCAAACCCCAAACAGCAAACTCAAACCAAACATCTCACCACCCAAACTCTCCAAAGCAAATCAACACAAACAGAAGTTCACCAAACAAAAAATGTGCTTAAGCCATACACTCATCTGTCTGGCTGCTGGAGCGGCCATCACACTACCTCTTGGCAGTTTTTCAATTCAGTTGTTTATCCATTTTTATTACTCCTTTACATACCACCAAGGTCTGGCCTGGACCTAAATCGACCATTTTCTTGACCCCTTGGCTTCTCCTTATCGGTAGTTTACGTTTCCCTTCCTTAAGTACACTCTTTAATTTTCCAAGATAGCTTCGTAAATACCTAATATTTTAGCGGGGCACAGGTTACGATGCTTTGTAGCAGTGAGCACAATATACTTAGTACAAACGTATTAAGAGCTTAACTTTAAAATTTCTCTTACAAAACACACAGAAACTGGGTTAACCTATTCCCATAACCTCTCAAACAGCCAAGCCAGGACCAGGAAGAAATCTGCACTGTTCTGAGGCTCAGCTAATGGATGGAGTCTCATTTCCAGTATCCTGGCATAGGCTTTATTGCGTAGGTTGAGGTTTATGGTCCTATTGCTGGTTCCTCTCACTACTGGATCTACAGAGACCCATACAGACAAGATGGACCACTTTGCTATGAGACAGCATATTATTGTGCAGGATGAACACACCAACAGGTTCACCTGCTGAGTTCTTCAACAGCAATTCAGCAAAGTGGGAGAAACATTGACTGAGACTGTTGGTGAGTTAGTTTGTTCACTTTTAACAGCTTGGTCTGTGATCCTGATTTGGGGTGTCCATTCAGGGGGCTTCATAAAGCCGTGCAGAGCTGTTGCCTTGGAAATAGAAGTTTCTGGGTTCAACTCATCTTGGCACAGCAGATTCCTGGCTTGAATTATTGACCCCATTGAAAAAGTTAGCAGTGAATGTAATTTTAAGTAATTTTACATAATAACAAACCCAATATTTTAAGTTGCACAAAGGTATCAGCTAAATAAATAAAAGAATTTTTGTTCTTCCTGTTCCTATCTTTTCTTAAGTTGCATAATTCACCTTCAAAAACGAGAAAGTTCTTATTAATTTATTTTAGATAATCAACTTTTAAGTCTTGTGTATATTGGCTATTATGTGAAAAGTCTGAAGTATAAATCCTAAAGATGAATCTTGCTCATGGCCCTGAGCTATAGATAATGGCGTCTGCTTGCTGACGGCCAGTTGGGAGAGTGGCCTGGCTGATCTGGGAGCAAGAGTGATCTTCCAGTGGGACGTGAGGGACTGTAACATCCTATGTTTTACTGAGACATGGCTGACCCCCCCTCCCCCCCAGTGCCGGACCAGGCATCCGCTGGACTCATTCTCTGTGGTTCGCATGCTCCGGTTTGGTTTTGTTTTATTTTATTTAAAGTTTTTGGCTTCGATTTACCGTGACATTGTTTTGATAAGTTTATGAAATGTCGCGCCATTTGTTTTCGTCCGGAGTTGCATGAGTTGCATTACTTTTTTCTCCGAATCTACTATAATTCAAGATGGCGCCGACACGATGGCTGAAAATGTAGTAAAATGTACTGGAAATGTACTCTATGAAGTCTGACTGACTGACTGTTTGTTTTGTTGTTGTTCTTTACTCATACATTTTTCTTTTTTGAGTTCTTTATTTGTAAATTTTCTTCCTTCTGGAATGTAACCACACACAGTCTCCTGTTCAGTCAGGGCGCATTTTGATGCATGGTGTACTCGGTTGCTATGTACTTGACAAATAAACTCTTCTTGATTCTTGATTCTGATTCTTGAAATTCATTGAGGGAGGCACCTTTGTGGGAGGAAACAAACGTTCGTGTTTCCAAATGAAACCAAAGTTAACTGCCAATACTTGAAATTATCTGAGCTTCAATGTTGGCAACTTATAGACCATTGCAGTTAATAATTTTAACCCTCACAGTCAGCAAATGAGCAGTAAAAGCCAGCATATACAGATCAACAGGCAAACAGTTGAGCACAGAATGTTTATCCCTGGTTTTACATGTTGAGCACCATTGCATATTACTGGTGGTTGGTGCCACTAGTGAATCTTAAGCTGATAGGGGAGGCATGTGGTGTCCACATAGCACCAGCAGTCGGTACAGAGGCACCCAGCAACTTCCTTTCACCCATCCTTCCTTTGTCAGGAACCACCAGTCCAGTGCTGGCTCATAGTGGACTATAGACCAGCCCAGAGACCAGGGCATGAGGTGTGTTACGCCAGGGTATGGGTGGAAAGCCAGTCCTTCCCAGGACAAACAAGCACTCTAATTTGCCACCTCTTTCACGAACCATAGGGTTTTCAGAGTCACCAACTGACCTGAAACACATAGCTTTTGACTTTGCGGAAAACTCACATAAACTCTGTCAGAACGTGCAAATTCTGCGCAGATTCAAATCTGAGTTCAATAACTGTGCAGCAGAAGTATGAACACTATGCCCTTGTAGGTCATGAACAGTCAACCTTAATGAAGTCCAACATTAAGGCATCCGCAGGCTATAAAATATTATCAAGGTGACTTTTTAACATTTTAAAATTACAATGAGACAAACTGTGTTGTAGTTTGTCTTGCTGCCATGGGCTCTCCCCGCAGCTTGTTTTATCCTACATGGCTTGTTCATCCTTCTTTTAAAAAAGCTTCCTCCTGTGGAAACAGGTTTAACAGGTGCTGACTGGGTGTGGCAGCAAGTGACATTATTTTACTGGTTTAACTGTAACACAGGTGTGGTTTATCTCAGTTCCTACTTGTGCACCTGTACTTTGGATTCAAACTCTTGCTGGACAAGAACTAAAAGATGAGCTTTGATCTGTCTGCAGGTATTGTTTCCTTTTTGTTTAGCCCATGTATATTCATAATTTGAAGAAATGTGGATTATTATAGTTGCTGTGAATTACTTTTTAATGATTTGCAGTGTTTGTCCAGATGATGTTTTACACCTGTCTGAATCAAATTTAATGTTTAGCATGAAGAATACTTACCAACATCACATTTATTCTGTTGAACAAAGAACACGTAAGTTGGTTAGAGTTAAGATATTTTTCAAAGTCGATTGTGTTGTAATTTACATTCTTCAGCTGTGGGAAAAGATGAAAAGGTTACAAAGGAATCTGGCCAAGAGGTAAATGCATTCTTTGGATTTGGAAAGAAAGACAAAGAAAAGGTAAGACAAAGGAAAAACAACAGCCCCCAAATAACAGTCAACGTATTACACTTACTAGAAACTGGGTGTTATTCTAATGTTTCTCCAAAGAACCTGTTTATTTTTCAGTATGTAGTAGATATCAATATAATTGCAATGCTGATGTAGAAGATGGCTTAAAAAAGGTGGACTGACTTCAGTGAAGATAAAGTGCAACTCGATTGATGCCTTGCAGAATGAAACCAAACATCATGACAAGAAAGACAAAAGCCACTCTAAAGAACATAAAGAGAAGAAACACAAGGACAAAAAAGAAAAGAAGCACAAGGAAGGTGGACATGAGTCTGACTCTTCCTCATCTTCCTCCAGTGATGAAGAGGGAAAGGTAGCAAACATCAGCTCGCTGCTTCTTTCCGACAGCAAAGGCTCAAGTGGTCCTTGTGTCTACTTGCACACAAATTTGTTTGCAGAATGGCAGCAAAACAGTCACGTTGGAGTGCTGGCTTTGTAGCATTTTAAAAAAGTCAAACCGGTTCCAGAGCCACCGCAGTAAGCATCTGTGGTTGCTGACGGAAGCTTCGCCTTTCTCATGCATGAAAACATAAACATAGCTCTTGTTTTCTACTGGCAAATCCACGATAGTTAAGAAAACACTGAGTTGCTGTGAATTACATTCAGGTCTCTATTAACAACAATGATGAAATGTGATCATTTGCTGTAACTTTGAACAGGTATAGGGAGGACAACCATGCATTTCCGTTAAATGTGTACAGAAAACAGGTGGATTTCCAAACAGATTAACTGGTTATGCATCATTTGTAAAATATACAGCATTACTGAGATCTCAGAGCCCAGAGTACAACAACAGGAATTCATATTTCTATCCATCTGTCCAGTCACTTATTATGAACAGTCTGCTGTGATCCAGAGTGGATCCCAGAAGCATCTGACACCAGGATATAAACTGCCCCTGGATGGGATGCCAGTCTATCACAGGGTGACCACACACTCATTCACACACTATGGGCAGATCAGAGCAACCACTAACCCGAGAGACAGATCTATGGATTGTGGTAGGAAACCCATGTAGACATGGGGTGAACATGTAAACTCCACACAGATAGTTGGATTCAAACCCATGCCTGACCGGTCAGATGGCCCAACTTGCTGAGCCACTGTGCCACCTGGATTTACAAGTCACAAGTCTGAATTTGCACACAGCGCCCGAGTGAATTAGCATCTTCAACTGTGACACATATTCAGAAATGCTGTATGAACCATGGAAGTCAGCTTTTAACTTATTATTGAAGCAAGGTCTTGATAAGTTTGGATTTGTCATCATTTCTGTTTCTCATTTTAGAAAAAGAAGAAAGACAAGAAACACAAGCACTGAAACCCCACTGTAAGGCTGAAGCAGCTTCTTCCTCTGACTTGGATGAAGGAAACATCACCACCGTTTATGAGGCTGCGCACCTCTTCGCTCTAACGTCTCTTCAAAAAATAAAAAAGTCCTTGAGAAGTCACACTGAAGTGCTTCTTCATTTAATGTAAATGTTTTCAGCATAGCCCTAATTCAAGAAATTCAGATTCCAAGAGTTTATATTTCACTTGATTCTCTTCTGCAAGTTTAAAAACCGCAACACTTACATTGTCTTAAAAAATAATGTACCTAATTCTACTTTATCCAGGATTCACATACTGCAGGGCCATGTGCTTAAAGTTGCAGACAGGCCATAAACTTGTTATATTTTTAATTGTTACATTATTTAAATAAATCAAACACGGGTTTTATCATGCTTGATATGATGTGCAAATCTGATAGAAACCTTTTAAAGTAAAATGTTAAAGTGTTAAAATAAGTTACTGAACTGCACTTATGTAGTCATCTTAAAACTAAATAAAAGGCAGCATTAAGGTTAGCTTAAGGGCACAAATACTGAAGATGCAGTTTGATACGTTTAAATTGTAAAGGCTCCAATTTTTGTAGGAAATATAATGATAAAGACCAGTTCAAACATATCTTAAGAGCTGGAACAATACTGCATTCTGAAGACAGACAAATACATAAATAAATACAGTTTTGTCCCATTATCTTGCCCTTGATTTTCACTTGCTCTTTCACTCACTTGGGGTCCACATGCAGGTAGACAGACTTGGAGATGCTGACCAAAGCAGATGATCTCAGGTTGCCAGTAAAAAGTGCTCTATGGGGCTTTACAGTGCTGTGGAATGCATGCAAGGACCTTGCCAGGAAAACATCCCTGGGGAAGCAGGTGAAGGTGGTCTGGCGTGCCTTCAGCATACTAAGGCATCCAGACTTGAGATAAGGAGAGCAGCAAATAGGGCCTGAGGGGCTTCACTGAAAGAGCAGAAGAGAGCAGTCGAAGCTGAAACTGAGAGGCTACTCACAGTGCTGCTGGATGAAACCACACAAACAGGAAATCAGCAAGAAAAACTGGGTGCTGAGATGGCAAATCTCCATGCCAGATGATATTTTTGGTTGAGGAGGTGAAAGATCTGTAAAAGTGTTGGAATTTTTGGAGACAGGGTTCTCTAGCTTCATCTGCTGTGAAGTTGCAGAGACCTCACTGCTTAGGGGAGGATAAAGGGGTGAGTCCTAGCCTGCTGAGCTTGCCCAAATGGCATGGCTGCGCTTGCTCTGCACTGACTTTTGTACTTTACCTTAGCCGAGTCCCCAGGACTGTACCCTGCTGTGCTTAAGGAAAAACCAGTGTGTTATCTCATCATTGAAACAGTATGTATGTGATGTGAAAAAGTTTTACATATTATTATCCTATCTGTCTTTGTGCTGAGGAATAACTGATCAGCAGGAACTGTCTAGGAGTGTAGGTGTGTAAGATAACATTGGCTACATGAGTCAGCATAATAGGCCGCTTTAAATTACACACACACCAGCATACCGGAGTCATTGAAGGTTGACCTCCTCTCATTTCACTATAGTTGAGGTTTGAGCATGTGTGTTTCAGGTGAACTGGTGACTCTGAAGATCCTGTAGTTTGTGAAAGTGTGGGCGAATTAGTGTGTATGTTTGCCCTGGGGAGGATTGGCTTCTCACCCATACCCTGGCATGCCCTGCCTCATAGGGGGTCGAGTACAAAATCCTGCATGGTAACATACCAGCTTTGAGCCACAAAGAACGTCTACTGCATCAAGAATAGGAGGGGTGGAAGGGTCTTTGGATCCAGGCCCACCTTCCTCTAATGAGGACCATGTTAGAAGAGAAGTCTGGGCTGGACTCCTTCTAAGGAAAAACCCCTAGAATCTCTTCCTGGTCCTCTAAAACTAAAAGGCATCTGGGCTGCACTCGGCCAAAGAGATCAGTCACAGCCCAGACTAACAATCCCAGCAGAGCAAAAAGCACAGTACGTTATATATGATGTATCTGGTTAGAAGATGACAATAATATTGATATCATACCCATATACTGCATACATAATGGAAAGTGTAGTTTTGGCTCAGAGGTGAAAAACAGAAAAAAGGAGCTAAAGATGTACCGTATATCCCAGTAAATGGCGATCGGGTTATCTGATAAAAGAGGGAGATGATTTAGCAGAAAAATGGTGGGATGGAAATTTTACCAAAAAAAGAACTTAAAATGGAATGTATGTACGGGACCCTTAAGTTCAGAAACCTTTGAGTTTTACAGATTATGAACTAACGTGACAAAAAAAGAAGAAAATGATCAATTGTATAATACACTGTGAAATAAGTAAGCTACATATTTTTATATGTAATTATATATTTTTCTTTTATATGTGAGCAGCACGACACATCCCACCCTCTAAGTGGTGGGATGGATATGGAAGGGATTGGCAAACAAGTGTCCCCGTTGTAAGAAAAATTGTGACTGTAAGAAGATGGTCACCAAAATTGAACCTTAGTGTCTCAAGTGTTGGGGAAAAGTAAGAATGTGTTGTGTTTTGTTTGTGATAGGGGAGGCCCTAGAGCAACAGACAGCTGATAGGACCCCAAAGGCACGTGAATTTGAGGTTAATAAGGAAGGCGGTACATAACTACCAACCCAAGAGTTCATCATCACAAAACACACTTCTAAACATCAGTTGCCTAATGTTAGAAACACTTAAAACCATTCATCAGCAACTTTTGGGACTCCCGGTGGAGGAAATCGTCGGCATCCAGAGCAGCAGGTCATCATCGCAGCAACCTCAGTTGAATGAAGGTCTACTCAAGAACTGATGATTACCTAATGTTCACAAATTCTCTTTAAGAGCTACAGAGAAAAGGAAAGAAAGAAAAAAATGCTCTTATACCTTAAATGCAAAATTCCACAACGCTGACAAAGGAGAGCTACTGGAGGGTGTTGGAGACATGTAGGGTGAGTAAAAATCATTGTTTTACACCCTTACTCCGTCGAATCTATGTGGACTGAAGAAAGAGCAGAAATGGTCCACGTCTCCGACCTCTTCATGTCAGGAGCTTTCCTGGGGAAGAAAATCAACGTGTTTCTGGGATACAAAGAGGAGAGAGACTTGCTGGGCATCTGGATCGGACGCCGACATTTTCAAGTGCGTCTGTGTCACCACACTAACAATAGAGACGATCGGAAACACAACATTGTTTAATACATTATTTTATGCATTAACTTCTGTACTGCAAAAGGCTAATAACTAAATATTTATTTCTGTGCCCTTACATATCCTTATAAATGGGTTTTTACTATATCTATGATTTTCATTCTTTTGTGGAACATTTCTGGGATAGTCTGTAAAATCCAAAATCTGTAAAAGTCCGCTAAACCAAGGACAGACCGGAGACAAATGGCATAAATAATCAAAAGCATCAAAGGATGGTTTGTGTCAACGGTGAAAACTTTTATTAAGCAAGAAAAGTCACAAAGGGGCTCTGCAGATCCATAGCACTCAGCAGTTTCACAGGATGGGTCCTGGTCATCATATCCCTCTCCTCTTCACAGCACCATCCCCCCACCCATTATCTCCATTCTCTGAAAAAGGACATTATTGTTATTTTTTTGTTGCTATTATTGCTGGATTTAAGCTGCCTGTGAAGATGAGTGCGGCGATTGCTCACCTGGGGCGGCTCTATAAAGGCCAGCCAATCAGACGAGTGCGTGGGCAAGAGTCCCATCGACTGACACTTGTATATGGCCAGTGCTGAGCCCAGCAGGTTGCCAATGAGGTACACCAACCCCTGCAGCCACTGCTGACTGGAACTTTCCAGAAGCTTAAAAGCTGAGGAGCAGAACACAGAACATCAGCCTTGATCCATGGCTCATTTCTTTGGAGGTCTGGATTCCCCCTCCTGCTGCAGTGCCCTCAATTAATGTATTTACACAGTAAAAAAAATGGTAGAGTAAAACACAGTATGCAGCTTAACAGCGTAAAAATGTTGTAAACTATTCAGTCTAAATTAATGACTATAGGTGTAAGAGTGCAGTGCAGAGTATTGAGAACGGTACTTACTGGCTGACAGGGACATGAGCGCCTGGATGGGCCTCCAGGCCATCATACACACCATCATGATGGGGAAGATGGAGATGGTATTGCCCGACATATACATGATGAACAGGTTCATGGGAATCTGCTTCAGTGGGCCCAAGGCCACATCCCAACACCTCTGGCCGAGCATGAGAAAAAGGCAGGGAGAGACGGAGTGTGTTACAGCACTTGCGCGCGCACACACACACGCACACACACACACACACACTGCAGTGTGACATGCTGGCTGGGGCTGCCTGTAGGGCCTCCTCCCCCATCATAACACTGCTGTGTGGTCATGGAGACTCATCCCCCCCCACACCCTGTCCTGGTTATAGGTGAGGTGCTACACAGATTGCCACTGGTGGACGCACTGCAAAAAACACTTGGCAGCCTGAACCAATGAGTGTTCAATCACTTCAAAGTTAAAATACTGACATCAAATAATGAAAACTGACAGACAAACACAAAGGCTCATTACTAATGATAGACCATAAAAACAAAGCTCAGAGAAACCCCAAAAAGGTGAGTATCAGTGTTTGCTCATGGGGCAGACATTTCACGCAACAAGCACCTGGTTACACTTGCTCCTCAGATTACAAACTATGTTCCCATTAAAATGTTTTTTCATATTTCTATTCTACACAGTGCAGAACATTGACCTGGCTTTCTCACTGCTTAGAGCTCACCTGGTGGTGGTGATAGTGGTGTGTATTGGTGATAAGAGGAGGTACTATACTGCCATACAGAGCAGCATGGAGGTATGAAACTAAGCCAGAGGGTGAGCAACACTGCAAATGAACAATTCGACCACCTAGTCTCAACACTTTGTACAACAACAACAACAACAACGATAACATATTTTTTCCAGTTACTAAAAAAAAAATTGGAGTTCTAATTTTAATACAGTTCAGAGTTCATAAAAGTTATGAAATAATTACAGGTAAACCCCATCTCATGCACTGCATCCAGAATTAAGCATAATTGACTAATAACTTTTATGCATTTAACTTAGGATACAACTGCAAATATCACTGAAATACTGTAACATCTTTCAGCACACACAGTGCGGAACACCACACCCACAGGGCATCAACCCCTCCTTTCAGAGTAGGGAGATCAGACTTGTCTAGGGCGAAAGACAGAAGTAAACCAGGGTTTTCACATTCCAGCGCTGTTCATTCATTAAAATAAACAAGACGATCTATTGGAAAGAACTGTTACTGTACTCATGGGCATAGAGAAGCAAAACTGACTGAGCTGTGGTGGGTGATTCACCTCTTTCAATTCTTTTAAACCTCCTTCTTCACTTCTGTCATATGTACTTTTCTAGCCTCATATCCTTCTTTCAGCTTTTCCACACTTTTCAGTTTTTCAATCCTAAAAAAGCTCCTTTCCTGCTCCAACTTGGACCCCCTGCACAAAGTGAGCTCCACAAACACATGGTTTGCCCGGATTTTTGTGGAAGAACTTGAGTGGCTGCACAGAGCCCTGACCTCAACCCCATTGAACATCTTTGGGATGAACCAGAATCCCTACTGCAAGCCGGGTCTTCTCAACGGGTACCTGATCTTATTGATGTTCTTGTGGCACATTCCCACAGCTGTACTCCAAAATCTGGTGGAAAGCCTTCTCAGAAGGAGGAGGCTGTTATAGCAATAAAAGGGGAACAACTACATATTAATCTCCATGGGTTTGCAATGGGATGTTCAGCTAGCACATACGGGGGTGATGCTCACGTGTCCACACACTTTTGGTCATATAGTGTGTGTATGTCCCTTACAATTTGGCATACTACATTGCATCAAATCACAACGCAGCGTTTTACAGAAACCAGCTACTGGCACAACACAGAAACAGAATTTCCTGATTTTTTGATGCTGTGTTATGACTCAGCGTTGTTGCATGGTATCTTCTGCACAAAACGGGAGTTGGTTTTAAAATTTTAGCAATGAGAACTACTGTTCCACCTCTCAAGGCAACAGAGCATCATTTGGACAAATGGGAATGACCACTACTGAACCCAGCAATACAGAGTGACTCAGAACTAAGATGAAATACATGGGAACCCTGTTCTTGCTTCTACAGCCTCACCTTTTCCACCAGGTTCCTGTCCGCCTCCTGGACGCTCGTGTCAGGGACAGGCTTGTCTGAATATCCGATGGGGTACAGAGTATCTCCCTGGCTGCTCTGTCTGTCACTGCGGCTCCTGCAAGATGGCACAGGAATCCCCTGTCATGCTGGGGGCACACAGAATATACCACAATGTAGTCCTTCAACATTTAGTTAAACAAATGCATTTTCCCGTGCATTATATTACATTGTAGTGTTTGTGCATCCACATACTTTAGCCATGTAGTAACTATAAATGTATCTTAAATATTGAAATGATTTTTTTTTTTTTTTACATTATTTTCTACTTTTCCAAGAATGTACTTTTGTGATGGCCTGTAAAAATCGCAGCCTGCTAATTGAGGATGGACTGCATTTGCCTAAATATACCCCACAGCAATATTTACTGCGTCAATGTAGGGTAAGCAACCTTGACCAAGGATACTACAGAAGGAAGTGGAATTTGAACCCAAGGCAACAGCTCTAAGCACTGCCCCACCTGCTTGCCCTTCTTAAATCCCCTGGTGTTGACGGTACACAGTAAAGCAGTGATGTAAACGCTTCCAAATGCCAGCCTAGAATATATCACCACATTAACTGTTAAGATCACTCGCCTTGTGTTGCCCAGACTCAGCTCCAATGCCCACTTCATTCTTCTGGCTCCGCCTCCAGCTCCCCCTCGTGTGGACACGGCTCCGCCCCCGTGGCCCCCTGGAGACGCCATGGCGAGCGGGTGCTGCCAGCGGGGAGAAGGCCGAGACCGGAATTCAGTGGACTCGAACGATGCTTATTCCTTACCTGCAGGTGAAGGATGAATTCACTTTTTTAATGTTTCCTACTAAATTCGGAGCCATTCATTCTACAAAGCTGAAACTAATCTTAACAAGCAACAACTGTGTTCTTTAACGCCATGTTAATTTAAGACTCAAATAAAATGTTACCTTAAAAAACTATTTAAATCATTTTTCTGAGATCTTGTTTGTAAGATAACACCTTTACTTAGTCCTCCACCAGGTAGATGGTTGGTTTTGCGTGCAGTTTTTTTGTGACAAAACGCGATTTGCGGTCCCCGACAGCCCGAGCCACCTCGCCGGTGGAGAAAAACAATTAGCGCTGCTTTTCACAACCGCGACAGACACGCGTTTATTTATTGCATTTCCGCTGAGAGCGGTCTTAAAAAGTAGGTAGTAAAAGTGTAGTACTTTTAGAAATACGCAGCATTTATCCAGGAAATAAGGGCTGAATAGCAAGTGGCTGAAACCCTGGTTGATGTCGCTGTTCGTTAGGTAGCCGTTTTAAGTGAAGGACAGAGAAGCGCACTAACCTGCCGTCGTTGTTTCTGAAACAAATACGCTGCAGTCTGTTCTTGGCACAAACGTTGATTTAGTAGCTTGATAAATTATAAAAATAAATCGCGCAAACTACACTGGAAAGAACAGACGTCAGAGCTTCTTTGCGCTCCTGCGCGCAATGATGACGTTATAGTCAAGCAATGCGGCGGCGCGCGTACATTAAACGTCACCATCATCATCCAGTCAAAATCCACTTACATTGTACTGCATTTATTGTGTTATTGCGTATAATACTTATCGGTAAACAACAAAATCGTAGGGTTTTCTTCAGGTTTAGCACCTTTATATAATTCTCGACACCAAAGCCAAAAATAAGTCACATATCTGAACTGCATAGTTGTATTACAACAATTAATATGTAAAAGTAATACTTAAAAAATACTTTTGCAGATATATTCAGTTATAGGACACATTTAAAAAATTTAACTGTATAAATTTATATATATATATATATATATTCACACAGGTTCTTTTAGTGATTTTTTTTAACCTATATTTTGTTTATTTACCAGGGCTAATGTAAAAAACTGTAAGAAACACTGCTTATTTCCAATGCACAACATACTTTTGTATTCCTGTGATCATAGTTCATATATGTATGTGCATGGTTTTCTTTCAGATGTGTCTTAATGTCCAAAGTCTGTGTTCATGTGTGACTTCTTGTCACTTGTAAAGGCTCAGCTGGGGACTGTGGTAGAGGCACATGTACGAGTCACAGAGCAGACGTCGGGCTGCTCCACGCAAGGATGACAGGTCCATACTGCTCAGTTCTTTTTCGGAGAGGCTCAGGTAGCGGCTCAGTTCAGGACATGCCTGCACCTGTGGCACATTAAAGCCGTTTTCCCCACCTGCAACACAGACGTGGCCATCACTACAATAAATTTACAATCACTGGGAAGCCACAACAGCCAGAGATCTATGAGGAATGACCTGCCTCTATAGTCTAGTGCTAGGGGTGCACAACTACAACTGTTTATAGGGAACTTGCATTTTGACTAAGGAGACCTAATCATGTTTAGAACCTCTATAATAGTCAACCTGACATCAATAACATGAAAACATGACAGCCAAAGGATCATCATGACAAAGAGCTATGTTGATTACGGTTAGAAATTAACTTTTTCAATCAGGTTCATTGCTCCAAAATGTGTCATATAATATGAGTGATGGGTGTTTGTGAGGGTGGGGATACTGGTGCATCTCTTCCTGGAATGTTGGTCAATAATAGCAAACAGTTGCCTATTAAATTTTGATTTCTGCAGTGAACAATAAATACTAGGAAATATTCACAATATGTCGTTCTTTAAAAAAAAAAAAAGACAAATTTAAAAAAAACAGCATGTACAAATTTGATTCTGATGTAAGCTGACGTGCATCATAACTGGTGCAACCTGGGTAATGTAGCTATGAGGGTGTTATGAATAATGACTATGTACTACAGTAGTCTTTTGCTGGGAGACCAGCTTAGCCAGAGAAGTTGGTCATCAGGGGGTAGAAAAGTCTTGGGGACTTATAACAAGCATGGGAATGCAAGGTAACGTTCTGGTTCTCCCAAGAGCTATACAGATGTGCCCCTACTGCATGCTGCTGAGTACCAACCCACTTCCAACACTGTGACTGATGGATCTAGAGGCCAGTCCTATAAGCATTACTATTGTTTCATGATGCTCAGGTTCCTGAACCAAAAGTAATCAAAAAGCTAAATCAGAGCACAAATATATAATTTCCAATGAGCCAGTTCTCACCTTCTCTGTCAGCCATGCTGTCAAAAAAGAGCCAGTCAGTAGAGAGGGGTCCACAACGGACAAAGCTCACATAGTGGCTAGTCTTAATACATGTTACTGCAAACAGTGACATCCGCTGGCGAGCACCATGCACTGGTCCAGCCCAAGGACCCCCTGGCACAGACACCCTTCCTGGTGTGTGTGTGAGTCTCTTTCTGTGACTGTGCACCTAGCAGGTAGAGCAGAGGAAAAAAAGAAGGTGGAGCTACCTGTGTGTTTGATGAAATGCCATAGACAGGAAGATGTGGCACTTACCTGAGTGTTACAGGTGTTGCAGTACTGTTTAAGGCGACCAGGTGTGATTTCGAGGTCTTCATAGCACTGAGTGCATTCCCACTCTGCCACAGACTGACAGATACTGCACTCTCGGAGGGCTGGGCAAAAAGCATTAATGAAGCTACGTAGCCCACAAGGCCACACAGGTTCTTGTACAGTTGAACATTAAACACGCTCATTTGCTACTGTTCAGACAAAGTGCTTTATCTTTATTTCACTATCTTGTCTGCTGTATAGCACGCTCCTGAGTTCATGTGCAAGTTCACAGCCTTGCTGCATTTCTGTCATCCAGCGTGTAAAAAGGTTTGTGTTCATGGTGCCGTGTTGCGGAATCTTACTGTCATCTAGCAGATCAGTGATATCGAGCGTCAAGGAAGGAAGGATGGCATCAAACATCTTGTAATCTTTTCCAAATCTGGGCATTAGCAGCAGTAGACAGGATGGGGCCTGGAAACCAGGGGGATGTACTACATTAGTTGCCCATGCAGCAATGGTGTTATAGTCAGTCTTTACCGTGTGTGACCATTATTTGGTCGTGCAGGTTTGTGGCCGGGGTCACCTCAGCAAACTTCAGCCCTGCGTGCACAAAGGAGCTCTCCAACAGGATCTGCACAGTAGCCACTCTCAGGGACTGGGTCTTGGAGGTAGCCAGAGGGGCCAAGCTGGAGTGAGATGGGGGGAACAGCTGGTACAGGTGACACTCCTGAGGCTCATGACTAAGCGACCTGAGGGATCGGAGAGGATATCAGCTTACTGTGATGAGGATGGCTGCACAATGGAAATTTACCTAAGTGCTCATAAATGCTGCTTTGTACAGTCATGTGAAAAAAGTACACCCTCTTTCAATTCTAAGATTTTATCTATCAGGACATAATAAAAATCATCTCATCCTTAGCAGGTCTTCAAATTCGGTAAATACAATCTCAGATAAACAACAACACATGACACTTTACACAGTGTCATTATTTATTTAACAAAAACAAGGCAAAATGCAGAAGCAGTGTGTGCAAAATAAAATACACCCTTACTGCTTCCATAGGAATTAAGAGGGTAAATAGCAGCCAGCTGCTGCTAATCCAAATACACTTGACTAATTGATCATCAGCAAGTGTGAACACCTCTATAAAAGCATCAGTTTTGGCAGTTTTCTGGTCTGGAGCATTCAGGTATGTGTTAACACAATGTCAAGGAGGAAAGACATCAGCAATAATCTTTGAGAACCAATTGTTGCTGTCCATCAATCTGGGAAGGGTTATAAGGCCATTTCCAAACAATTTGAAGTCTGTTATTCACAAGTGGAAAACATTCAAGACAGTTGCCAATCTCCCCAGGAGTGGACATCCCAGCAAATTCACCCCAAGGTCAGACTGTGCAATGCTGAGAGAAATTGCAAAAAACCCAAGAGCTACATCTCAGACTCTACAGGCCTCAGTTAGCATGTTAAATGTTCAAGTTCATGACCGTACAATTAGAAAAAGACTGAACGAGTATGGCTTGTTTGGAAGGGTTGCTAGGAGAAAACCTCTTCTCTCTAAAAAGAACATGGCAGCACAGTTCAGGTTTGCAAAGTTACATCTAAACAAACCACAAGACTTCTGGAACAATGTCCTTTAGACAGATGAGACCACAGTGGAGATGTTTGGCCATAATGCAAAGCGCCACATTTGGTGTAAACCAAACATAGCATATCAGCAAAAACACCTCATGCTATCTATCAAACATGGTGGTGGAGAGCTGATGATTTAGGCTTGTTTTGCAGCCACAGAACCTGGGCACCTTGCAGTTATTGAATCAACCATAAACTCATCTATATACCAAAGTATTCTAGAGTCAAATGCGAGGCCATCTGTGCGACAGCTGAAGCTTGGCTGAAATTGGGTCATGCAACAGGACAATGATCCCAAGCGCGCCAGCAAATCTACAACAGAATGGCCGAAAAAGAAAAGAATGAAGGTGGCCCAAAGTCCAGACCTCAACCTGATTGAAATGCTGTGGCAGGACCTTAAGAGAGCTGTGCATAAACAAATGCCTGCAAACCTCAATGAACTGAAGCAACGTTGTAAAGAAGAGTGGTCCGAAATTCCTACACAACGATGTGAGAGACTGATATCATACAGACAACGATTACTGTCATTGCTGCTAAAGGTGGTTCTACAAGCTATTGAATCATGGGGTGTACTTAGTTTTTTCACACATGGCTTCTCCATTTTGTCCAATAAATAAGGACAGGGTGGAATCTGTGTGGTGTTTTACACCTGAGGTTAGATTTAAATAATTTTAGAACCTGGTGAGGACTAGATGATTTTTTTTATGTCCGGATACATAAACCCATAGAACTGAAAGAGGGTGTACTTTTTCACATGACTGTATAACAGGGCTTTGTCATATTTTTTCACTAATATCTCAGATTACAAATGTTAAAAATTCACAAGTTATCCAAGCTGGTAATGCTAACTTGGAATCACAACAATTTTAAATACAGTGCATCACTATATTTTCATGCTGCAAAATTTTCAATTACATTTCTACAGCTATTCACTTTTTTCAGCACTACCACAACACTTTTTGGTTTGCTATTCATTGTAAACAAGAGAGTAACTTGAATGGAACCACAAAAAACACAAACAAAAAAACACAATTACTGATAAAGAAACAAACTGTAACAAAAACTGCTTTACTGTCACACTTTCCTACAGCTTGTCCTGGGCATGTACTGCTAAAGCAGCCCACATGTACTCAAACTTTTGACAAACACTATGTCATTTGGATAAATATTCAGAAGGTTGGTTTTAGCCCATGATCCAGTAATTCCTTTACAACTTGATGGGGATTAAAGTGTGTAAGGGAAATAAGTTACCTAATCTTCAGAAGAGGTTCAACCCGTAAGAGCTGAAACAGTTTATTAATGAATTCTTCTGGATCTGTTGGAGAAAAAGATTTGGAGAGCGCAGTCACATTTCACACACGCTGAGGTGGAAGGGAGTCTGGAGGCACACTGAGAGATGGCTTACCTTTCTCCTGACTAGTGAAACCTGCGTCAGTGCTCTCTGCCTCCAGTAGCCTGCGCAAAGCCATAGTCTTACTGGCACAGACATAACCGTTCCTGAAAAAGACATCAGTCAGTACATGTGAAGCAGAGGTGCACATTTGCAATATACAGACCTTTAGTAGGCACCGACACTCGGAGCTGTACCTAACCTTCGCAGGGGGTTGACAATCTCGCAGCGTAGCAGGTCCTGGGCGTGGCAGCAGCGCTGACCATCTTGGGGTTTGGTGGGCCACAGCAAGATCCAGTCCACAGAGCTCGAGCAGGAGAACAGGCTGATGGACCACAGAGAAACAAATGTTTAAGACAAACAGGACCCCTGCTGAATGTCCTTATGATAAAATAAATACATTCCATCCTCAATTTAGCAGATCTTCATTGTTTCACATTTTGGGTTTATGGACCATTGCAAACATATTCCAAAATAATAAACAAACAAATTAAAAAAGCTTATTTTTAAGCATGACACAGGGGAAAATATAATCATATAACTAATTAAGTTCTTTTGGAGAATATAACTCTATTAATACATAAAATTACAATTGAAACAGCTGTGTTCTGATCAAGCCATCCCAGTGCTGTATTCACTGTACTTTGCATATCATTCACTCTATGAATGTGTGAATAATTAAAAATTAACTTATATACTGTCATATACAAAAATCTCACCATTGTACATTTTTTATAAAGGTTGGAAGATAGATGTCAGTGGGACAGAATACGGGCCTGTTATTGACCACGTTCCAGACCGGTGGAAAGTAATGAATTACTCTGACATTTGGGTACCTGTATGTGTTGCTCACCTGAACAGTGATGCATCCAGGTAGCACGAATTGAGATGGCCCTGTATGCCTTTCTTCCAGCCACTGTAGCGCTCGCAGGCCCCGTTTCCATACAGTGGGGGTGTGTGGTCCTCCACTCTTTCGCTGGACCACTCTGCAAATGCTGTGATTGATAGGGGGTGCAGTGGTTAAGCAATTCTCTGACCAAAGTGCCCTCCGCCATCTTTCTGCTGTCTCCAGTTTCAGGTGTGTTCTCTTATTACCACTAGTTGTGCTCCAATTGGATTTTACACCACAAGTTTTTTCTGTGACTCTATATTAAATATTTTATGTTTAAATGACTGACTGGAACTGGCATTTTGTTAATAATAATCAGAAAATATGAATTGATGTCATATCTATACAGCCAATTTTTTTTTACATGGTTTTACTTAACAATTGGAAGTACACTTTTACTATTTTGAATATTTTTTATGTTTTATGTACTTTTTTCCGTTTGTTCCTGGAAAACAAAAAACAAACTTTTTTTAATAACTATCATGTCTTTCAAGGTTTCTGCATCACAGATAGCTATAGTTGCAAACACAGGCCTACATAAAGTTGCTGGGAATTTAAAGTGACAAATTAACCTAAAAAATACATCTATATACTATGGGAGCGTAAAAAAAAACAACATAGAAATTTGGGAAATCCACACAGACTTGTAGAGAACATTCAAACCACCCAGAACCTGCCTGTAACAGTGATTTAAAGCCTTCTCACCATTCTACATCTCAGACCTTTTTTGAAATGTTGTATTTAATTTTTTCTTTCACTTCATAAATACATGTAGAAATTAGGTAAATATGTGCTGTTTTATAGCTACTAAATTTTAAGGGTTATTGGGTCTATAGGATACTGATAAACATGAGGAGTCCTTTCCACTTTTGAACTGAACTAAATCATACTGACAAAAGATTTTAACTTCCCACAGACACTGATGACACCTTACAAACACAGAATTCCACAGTAACATAAAAATATTTGACTGTTATGAAGGTTATGGTGTTGTATTCCCTTTGAAGTACTAGTCCCTTTACTAGCACTTTGTGCTTGTTATGAATCTGAAAACTGATATTCTTATTGCAAACATAATAAGCATGCCCATTTCTTAACACCTGAGAGATTATGTTATGCAAAAATGTAGTGAAGTTAGAAGTGGAGCCTCTTGCTGTGGTAATATGTTTGAAACATGTCACTTATATGCCATTTACACGTTTCACATTTGTATTTGAGCAAATTTATGTCTAACTTGGGTGTCGTGAGCAAGGAACACGGAAAAAGACCATCAGGATATTTCTGGTGTGGAAAAAAAAATAGAAAGATGCTGGGAGACTGTAGATGGACTGTGCGTTTCATAAAAACTCCTGCATCAGATGGTAAAGTGATATGGTACAGTCGGGGACGGGAGCATCGCACCTATGGAATTGCAACGTTCCACCTGATTGGTCGGCGTCTCAGGGGCAGGAAACCTGGAATCTCGTCGGCAGTTCCGCAGCTTTACAAACAGTCCTTTATTAGCTGGGCAGCGGAAGTGGCGCTCGCCGAGATAACTTCCATCTGTAGCCGCGGTCAGCTCCTGGTCCTGGGCAAGGCGGTTATTTCTGGTTACTCGGCAGCAGAGGCAGATTAGTGCAGAAAAAGAGGCAAAGAGAAATATGGAAACGTGGGCATCACCAGTTCCAGTCCAGCCACAAGTTCGGAGATGCCACTGATCCTGCCGATCCAGCGGATTACGCCATACAGAGGAGGGTCGTTCACCTCCACCATGGAGCCCACCTCCAGCTGCAACTCTGGTGCTGCTTGTTCGCTCTGGTTGCTTGAATGCTCTGCCTCACACTTGGTAGGAGACAGGAGCTCCGGTATCCTTTGAGAGTGGCACACCTGATCAGCAGTAACAGTAGTAGGGGTGGACGGGAGGCGAAGTTTGCTGGCATGTGGCAGCAGAGAGTTCTGGAGAGGCTTGACGCTGGGTGAACGAGGTGGGGATCGATTTGTTCTGGGTTCTTAGCAAGATGGTGGAAAACAGTAGGGGTGGAATAAGGAACAAAAAGAGCACAAAAGGATGTCAGTTACTTGAAAGGAACCTTTAGTGTACAGCAGTGATGTGTCACACTTTTGTATAAATGAGTGACTGAAACATTATTAATTCCAGAAGGACATTCCATTTGTCTGCTGCAACTTACAGTGTACAATATACTACAAACACAGAAATCACATACTGTATTGTATGGATGGACATACACTATATGCCCAAAAGTGTCTGGACAAGTAAGGAACACCACCATATGGAAAGGAGCTTCCCAAACTGTGGCCAGAAAGCTGGAGGCACACAGTTGTCTAGAATATGTTTGTTTGTTGTGTGGGTGTGGATGAAACAGCTTAGCTCCGTTATTCGGGGGGGGGGGGGCATACTTTTGGCCATATAGTATACAGTTTAACCTAAAGTTTTTTTGTACACAGCAACAAAGTTACATTTTAAAGCACTTTGCACAGGAAACTGAAATGTACTTTGAAACTTTTTTTGATCTTTAAATTAATAATAAGGAAAATTTACTTTATATTATGCATACAGATACACATGCAATTTCTTAGTGTAGTGATTTTGCCTCTGTTACTATACTACTCAATATAAAATGATATAATTTGATAAATTAGTGCTCAGTCCCATTCAATGGAATTTGCTCATACCTCGAGACACCTTGGCCAGGGGAAGGAAGGCCCCATGCTGAGGAGAACATAGATGGTCCCCCTTGAAGTGAATGTCTGCAGTGTCTATTGAGCTGTCCTGCAAACACACACACAAAAATTATTCATGTCCACAAATCAGCAATACCACTGTTTCCCACACTATGGCCACAAAGCTGGAAGCACACAATTGTCTAGAATGTGTTTGTACACTGCATGGGTGAATACTACCCTTTATGTGTCCGCACCCTTGACATGTCTGTTCAGCACTCTGTGTCACTGCAGTGAGAAGAGCACTATTTAAAAATAAAATTGAACTGGGTGCGGCTGAAACAGCTTGTGCTCATTGAGGCACAAGAGCATGAGTGAGGTTGGCCATTGATGTCAGGCAAGAAGTCCCGGGTTGCAGTTGGCATTTGGTTCAGGCTTTGGAAACGGTTATCCACATACACTTTATGGCCAAAAGTATCTGACACATTGTAAATAAGAAACCAAAATAGAACTCAAGCAAAAGCTATAATAGGTTGTCAAAAATTTGTGGTACTTTTTACTATTTGTGATCAGTGATTTAGATGATGCTTTGGGATATGATTTGAATTGTTATGCTAGTTGTACTTAGGAAAAAATAAAAACGAAACGCTTCTCAAAAAAGTCCGCAACAGCAAAAAGTTACTTGAAAGTTTGTAAGAATACAGTGATACAATGAGCTTGAATGTTTTAGAAAGGGCTCACATGGGTAGGTTCACAGTAATGAACCTGGCCTCCCCTGTGAGGAAACATACCCTCGGTGTGGCCTGCTGCAACGGCCCTGGTCCAGGACCAGGGTTGCAATCAGCTGTGCGGGACAGGATGGCATTTTGACTGGCAATACGGTCACGGCTCCGGTCAAACATCCCCTCGGTATTCCCACTGCTGCTCCGAGAAGATGACAGGGACAGCTTGTTGACTGCTACGAAGACACCACAGCCCTCAGGACAGTGGAAGAACTGATGTCCCTTGTAGGAGCCATTACAATTTCCTCTGCCAGCTGCAGAGGACTTACGGGGAAGAGGGGATGAGACAGACAGGGACAGATTGAGTTCCAATCTAGATAAAGCCATGCTATAGCAAAGAGCCTACTGCTGTCCCCTGGGACTGTCCATTACCTTCAGCTGGATTCCAAAGTACACCGCGGTGCTGCCACCTGTCAGTGGGCCCCGATAGCGTAGGACTCCAGGCACCAGCTCTGCTGGCTGGCCTACCTGCACCTGTACCTCTGCCCCCAAAGACAGGACAGCAAACCGCTGGAGTCGCTGAGGCCTGAAAAATAGCTGAAGGCGGGTTTCTGGGTCTGAAACGGCCTCCAGCAATCCAGCGTGGTCAGCCTGAACCTCGTTTAGCACCTGCCGGTCGATCTTTACAAGACAGCCAGAGTCCAACACCTGAAGAAAAAAATAAACTGCTAAAAATATCATTTGATAACCATATTGTGTTTCAAATTGTTTTCAAATTGTTTCCAGCTGTACAAAGCTTGCACATTCTCCTTTGGTTTTATCCACTGGTTAGTGCCACCCTGGTTCCACTATACACCCACTCAGTGTATAGTAAATTATAAGGTAATACAGTCAGACTCTACTGGTAATAATAATAATAATAATAATAATAATAATAATAATAATAATAATAATAATAATAATAATAATAATAACAACAACAACAACAACAACAACAACTACCTGGCACTGAGGGGGTTAGAAAGTGGCAATAGTTATACCACGTCTCTCAAATATTTTGTTTTAAAGAGGTGCATTTAATACACAAGTATTGTTAGTGTTGTTAAATGGGCAAAAACCATGAACACACCAGTTCAATGTAAAGGTGGAACGTAAAAATGTCATAGCAAAGTATTTATCACCAAGCTTTATTACCATTACATCACTAATGTGTGCAGCACTTTTTGCAGGTCGTGCATAATTTTTTACTTTTTTTGGTTTAAGAACTTATTTTCAGTTGTGCTTACATTACAGCTACTGGCTCCTGTTTCTGCTCAGCATCAGCATCGTGATGACGATGCTGCTGCCTTTCCTTATCTCTGAAACACCACCCAACCACCCCCTCTCGCCAGTTCAGGTCTTCAAGAATTCTCTAGCCCTCCGACTGTCACCTGCCCGAGTTGCCCCATCCCCTCTCACCCCTCTCTATTACCATTCTTTTCTGGGACAGAAAAAAAACTGTCTGATGTATAACAGCTACTGGCTCCTGTGGTTTTCACCTCAGAGCTTATTGAAAGTATTTTGGGCAGCAGGACCTTAAACTGGTTGTGCTTAATACACAATTTAAATGTCTTTGCAACACAAGCTTCACTAAGAAGGTTGACTGCACAAACAATGGTGATGTTGCAACTTGAAACCTAATCACATCAGCCTGTCCTTTCTCTGTCATGTTACTGCACTGACAACATTGTGCTTTCCTGAGAAATACAGCAATAAGTAGGCAGGATGCTAAGAAGCTGGTTCAAGCCATTGTTTCAAGCAGAATGCCTCCTGTAACGCTGTTTTCGGGCTCTCCATAACAGACTGAGTGCAGCATAAATTTTCTGGCATCTGAGCAATTGTGTCCACTAATCGAAGCATAACAGTAACAAGTGTGGAATAATGAATATTTGGGTGTCTGTTGTACAAGTAATCAATGTAATGGATGTAATGTGATGGAATACTAGAGCAGCGGTCCCCAACCACTGGATCATTTGGTACCGGGCTGTCCAGAAAGAATAAAAAACTTTTTATTTTTATTTTATTTCCATTTTATTGACTATTGGAGTCTGCAGGGTGTTTTATTTTGAAAAATCAATTCAAATCAAGACGGGATATCCTGAGATTGCCACAAAAGCACTAAAAAACCTGCTTCCATTTCCAACATCCTATCTTTGTGAAGCGAGGTTTCCTGCAGTGACAGCAACCAAAATTAAGTTATGGAATAGACACAGCTTGTTTTGGAGCATGCTGACTAAATCAGTCAACTCTGAGTTTTAGAGACCATTGGTATCACCCATACCCATGGCAAAAGCTACAGAAAGAGGGCACCAGGAGTTGAACCTGGGACCTCTTGATCTGCAGTCAAATGCTCTACCACTGAGCTACACCCCCCGTAGGGTTCCAGTAGACTGGACATAAGGAAGATACTTTGGGTGCCACTGTCTCCCCTCACCCCTAGACGGGACCATCTTGTTGCAGGGAAACAAGCTCAGGGCTCCTGCTAAGTCTGCGTTTCAGTGAGATTTACTTATTATGCACTTTATTATGCTTTATTATGGCCGGTTCATGGAAAATTGTCTGACATGAAACTGATCTGTGGTGCAAAAAAGGTTGGAGACCTTTTATTGTCCATGTCCACAGCAGAAGCTACAAAAAGGGGGCACCAGGATTTGAACCTGGGACCTCTTGATCTGCAGTCAAATGCTCTACCACTGAGCTATACCCCCCACCAAACAACAACAGACTGGACATAAAGAAGACACTTTGGGTGACAGCTGAGGAAACTACAGGTCTCTCTAGCGATCCTTAAAACGTTATACTCTGGTGCTGTACAAACTGTTCTGACTCAGAACATAATCTCCTGGTTTGGGAATAGCTGTGCTCGTGACATCAAGGCACCGCATAGAGTGATCTGGGCAGCAGAACGCTGTATCAGATCTGATCTGCCATCACTAAAGGACATCTACTCCAGTAGATGCAGGACCAGAGCGACAAGGATCATCGGTGACCTGTCTCACCCCAGCAATCATCTGTTCAACCTGCTGAAATCAGGCAAACGATTCAGGAGCATTATGGCCAGAACGGAGAGACTTAAAAGGAGTTTCTATCCACAGGCCATAAGGCTTTTGAACCTATCGCAATCCTCACAACCATGGTCTACAACATCCTCTTACTGCCCCTGCCCCACTGTCACTGTTAAGGTTTATTTAATATTTAATTTTATTCAACTTTATTTTTTATTTACTGTTTCGTTTGTTTGCTTATCTTTTTTGCTGTGTGTCTTAGATTTCCTTTGAATATCACCGCGCACAGTCTCCTGTCGATTCAGTGCGCATTTCACTGTATGGCATACCTGGTTACCATGTATGTGACAAATAAATCTCTTTGATTGATTCACTGACTGTCTCCCCTCACCCCTAGATGGGACCGTCTTGTTGCAGGGAAACAAGCTCAGGGCTCTTGCTGATTCTGCGTTTTAGTGAGATGTACTTATTATGCACTTTATTATGGCCGGTCCGTAGAAAATTATCTTACATGAAACCGGTCCGTGGTGCAAAAAAGTTTGGAGAGCGGTGTCCTAGAGTGTTCAGTGTGAGGGATTAATAAACGTGCTTAGAAAAATTACTCCCACCGTGAACCCCTATGCATAACACAACATGGTGTCAGAAGTGCTGTGGCAGGAAGGAGACAAGATGGATAAGAACACTACAAGGATACGAATATGCCTTGTTAGGCAAAAAGAAAGAAAAGAAGGTGGTGGGGCAGCTTCTTACCTTCATCCAGAGCTGTTCACCCCTGCCCCCCTCCTGCACTTGACAGAGGGTCCCCCGGGGCAGGCGGATGGCTCCCTCCAGGTGGTCCTCCAGTTTGTAATCCGCCTGCACGATGTAGGTCTTGGGAGAGCGCCGCCTCCGGCCACGACCCGCCACTGCAGCCATGACGACTCATTCAATCCGTCTGAAGGCTCTTCGACAAAGCCGGTCATTCAGCACGGCCTCGGGCAGGACAGGTCCTGCGGAGCGAGAAAGTTAAAAGTTTTCTTCTTTACATTTGATAAATACAAAACACTTGACGTGCTTTATAACGCTGACCAGTTGTAACTGCAACTACAATACGACCAGGCACTATTAATACAAGAACGATCACGTGAAGAGAAGATTTAAATAACAACCCACGGCAGACATGTATCCACGGCAAACCTGTACCATCTATGCATGCGCATTACAATATATTTTAAACTCTTTAAAACTTACTTTTATATATTATTTTGCGCACCTATTTCCTTTAAAGCAACTGGAGAGCGCGTGTGACGCACCAGCTTGTCTGTCTTCGTCGTCGCAGGAACACTCGCAGCGAATAAAACTCTGCTTTACGCAAAGGTTGTCGCTGTTTATCGTGTGCACGTTTTATGTGTTTAATAATAATATTAATAATAATAATAATAATAATAATAATAATTTTTAAAAATACTCTTACGTTTCGACCAAGCGACGCGTTCCTCAGCTTTAACAAATGGACATCCTGAATGCAAGCTAGCACACGCCCCAAATCAGGAAATGTATGACGGACAGCCAGGAGGAGCCAATGGCGCTTCAGGAAAGTTTTGCCCTTGGGCTGTGTAAGCCAATGAGAGCGTCGTGTGGGCGCTGCTTCGAAATGAGGGAAATTCCGCAGTTTGGCGAACGCTGCGAGCAGCGAAGCTTAGCCGTGGGAACCTCAATTTTATAACTTTTCAAAATAGTTCACCCAGTTTTATTGAAACATTTCCAGCCAAAATTATTGTTTTCACCACCTCTTCGCAGATGCCCGGGTGTTTAAACGACTAACTTTGGACTGTGTGATCATGACGTTCATGTGTCTGACTCGACTTAGAAAAGAGAAGCTTAAATGCCCCAGACAGAAGTTACAAATATTTAACCGAGCTACTTTAGTTTCCATCAAGATACCCCCAACCTTCTTGTGTGCTTACTACCTCCAAAGGTTGCTCCCGTAGTCAACACACACAGCTGCTAAAGATGCTTTAGTGTCATCCTTAAAATCCAGCAAAATTTACCCCAAACCCAGCCCAGATGAACAAATACCTCACTGTGTTGACATTGCTTTGGGCCATAAATATTGCAGCCACAAGCATCAGAAAGCTGGCCGCTTATAACCATCATACAGGGAATAACACGCGGACGGAGATGTGCAACATTTTAGAAGTATTGTCACATGAGTCAGGAATGCATGTCAAGTTTCAAGGTTTATTGTCATGGGTGCACTAACAGCAGCATAGCAGTGTTGTCACCATGAAAAGTGTTGCCTTCCAGACATCCTCAGCAAATAAATATATAAATAAGGTATAAGAAAATTAAATAATGAAATGAAGAAAAATAATAAATAAGGAGAATAAATAAGGAATAAGACATAAAAGTTAGAAGTTAGTAAACAGGATACATAGAAGTTCGAGGTTAGTAGACAGAAACAGCAAATAAAAGCAAGAAGTAGCAGACAAGAAACAAACAACAAACTACAGCCAAACCAACAGCCACACAAACCGATAAGGGCATCCAAGGCATACAGACAGACTCTGATCGACAACTGCCTCACTGTCCAAGGGAGGGCTCAGTGGTTCAACAGTCTTGTTGTGAGGGGGAAAAACTGTCCCGGAACCTGCTTGTTCTCATCCGGATGCTTCTGAAACGTTTTCCGGATGGGAGCAAGGAGAATAGATCGTGGCTGGGGTGACTGTGGTCACCTATGACATCTGTTATTGTGTATTATTGTAGCACAGGATCTTTTCATAATGGTATGGATGATATACTATACTGTGGCTAGAAATAAAACAGGTTAAAAGCATCAATAAATGTGTGAAAAGAAGTTACGGTATGGCGGACTGCACACTTAAAAAAGAAATAATCCTTCTGTCATGAATACGACCCAGTTTACAACCGACTGGACCTACGGCCAGGTCACTGGTCCCTTTCCCCAGTACTTACAGTTAATTCAGGGATGTATAGAAGAACGAAAATGTCACCACATACAGCATGCTGGCATTACAGCACCTCTTACAGCAACGTGCACTAAAGGCGACACGATTCACCACGGTGTTACTGTGTTAAAGCCTTTGGTGTTTAAGATGAATGTCCTCAATTTTAGCAAACAAGAAGGAAACTGCTGTGTTCACATGTTGAAGTAAACACTTTCATAATTTTTGTTTTTCAGTTTGAAGACAGTTTGTTTTCACTCCCAGGAAGTTAAGGTGAGTCCCAGGCCATTTTAAGTTGTAATGCCCCCACACTGTATGGGAAGAAGAGTAAAAATATTTAAGTAAAGGACTGCATATAAAAATTCTTTTGTAGAATGCATGACAGAATAACTTTATTGTGCTTATTTGTTTCTTAGAGTGTTTATGGGATTATGAGATTAAATTTATGAGTTCTGAGTAGGTTTGATATATGTAGTCTTGTTTCAGTGTGCCTTATGCCCCAGTGAAGCCTGCAGCATATTATTATTATTATTATTATTATTATTATTATTATTATTATTATTATTATTATTATTATTAATAATAATTTATTATTATTAATAATAATTTATTTTTATTAGATGCAAAATAAGATGGTGGCAAACAACAACATCTTGAAGAAAGTGAGTGTCTGCATTCACCCTTCTGAAGTTGACCTTGGTGTCGTGGTTCCATGCTGTCATGCTCTTATATTTCCACCAAAGTGTACTGTAGAATGAGAATAAACTGAACCCTGTATCTGGAGCCTTATGTAGCCCACTTTCACATAAGGCGGGAGAGCAGCCAACAGAGCACATGTGACTTACACATGATACACATGATAGGAAGTAAAAAGAAACTAAACAATACAGAAAAAAACAAAAGACAGTTTGCCACTCTACTCTGAGGGAAAGAAAAAAAGTCCCAGGCCAAGAAATTGCTAAATAAATACATTTCTGTGAGTCCAAGCTGGTGACTTCCCGCTTCACCAGGGAATTATAGTGTACAGTTGGCCTGCATGAAACATCTGAAAGTAAGTAGGGAAGTGGCTAAAGCTAAATACTGAGAAAAAAGCAGAGAACAGCAAAAGAAATAAAAGAGAAATGCAATATTTCAACAAAGTATAAAAATGCTGTACTTAACTTTAATATGGTTACGTTTTAAACATTGTAGCAGTGCAGTATGCTCAAGACACAATTTTAATCTTAAACAAAAATGTAATAGCTGATGTTTAGACAGTGAAAATATACTACAAATACTACATTTTACATTCACATACTCTTCCTTCATAGTATAATAATAGTCAATATTTCTACACTTTTTTTTCTAGCTGTAGTTGTTATAAGGCTCCTGTTATTACCCAGTAAACCTATTTATAAGGAAATATTGCACAATTTATCTCACAGAGATACATTTTTGCCTGGGAAGATAAGTAATAAACAGCTAAATTAATTGCTTTTCTCATAAAACATGCCTGTAAGCAATTTAAATAAGCATTTAAATAACTTAATACATTTTATCAACTTTTCCATTAAGATAAAAAATTACAACATGAAAAGTGTAGCAGGAAAGGTCTTATAATCTACAAAAGTTTCTTACAGGAAAAAAAAATTAGATTTCTATACATTTATATATTTTACTTGCTTGGTTCATCCTTACAGTTTTAATCCATGACAGTCAAGTTAGTTTTTTGGTGATTCATAAGCATCCTTCTTTGAATATAAATGTACAAAGTTCAGGTCACAGTTGCTGGCTAACTTTCATGCTATATTTTTTATACCACATAGACAGTTTTCCGGTATTAACAAAAGTAAGTGTGTGTGTGAAGAAGACATGTAAAAAAAAACACGTGGTAGAAAAGGTTCAGGCATGGGTACAGATGAAGTTATAATTTAAATGCGATTGGGGGTCAGTGACAATGCAGTGACAGGTTCCTGGTCAGTGTTGATGAAGTACGTCGTGAGCTCCCCCTTTCCCTTGACCATGATCACGCCACGTAATGTCACACCGTACCCAATTGCCTGGATCACCTCAGCTGTCTCCTCAGTCACCTGTAGATGACAGAGCCAGCAAGGAAAACACAGAATGAGAGTTGGCCTTTATAACCACCATTGCCTGTAATTTTTGTCTCATTCTGTATTAAACATGTAACCTGAATCTTGTCCAGGATGCCGGTGCTGTCCATCCGGCTGGCCACATTTACAGCATTTCCCCAAATATCATACTGAGGTTTGTTTGCTCCAATAACCCCAGCAATTATTGGACCATGATTTATTCCTGTGAAGAGGAGAGAAATGGCTGTAAGAGAGTAATATAATGTACAGTTCATCTGTGCACAGCTAGACCATAAATAACCAGATACTGGAATAAATGGACCCTACATCACAATATTATTTTTAAATGGCCCCGCATTTTCCTATTAGTCTGGTCCTGCATGGATGAATTGTATAACCAATAAATGCTCAGTTATTTTACACCTGCAATAGAATGTATACCTGTTTTTTTTGCTTACCCGCTATATCTAACATTTGGATTAAAGGTCAGTGGTAAAAAGTAGGCAGACTCAGTGATTAAGTGATTATATTCACCGATTCGGAGTTTGAAGTCATTGAAGGAGTGTGTGTTGATCTGCTCCAGCTTGGTCCTTAGAGCTATCGCAAACTCTACCATTATTCTCACATTTCGGCTGGGGTTATTATAATCCTGTTCAGGGCAATAAAAATACTGTTGTGATAAATATGTGCTTCAGAGCTTTAGCAGAGATGTTAATTCATGTTACAGATCATATTTATTTTCTACATTTTTGTAACTAAAAAGCTCTCTGGAAGCTTCTTCTTGAATTGTAACTATAATGCACCATAATATCAAGGTAGAATCAATACTCGTTTCTCTCTTTGTCTTAACCTACCTTCTTCTCCAGCCCAGCGTCAGGGAAAGTGAGGCCAGCAGCTGCCATGTAGGTGCTGCCAATGGTTTTAATCTTCTCTACACTACTAAACTTTGGCTTAGACAGGAGCTGAAAGAGAGGATGAGTATTTCAAAAACCTTTTAATTTTATTTTAAAGTTTTCTCTTTTGCTAAATTTTAAAGTAATTGCAAGAATATTCTTCTGAGTGCTTCATGGCAAGACTCATAGCAGCATTTATTGACAAAACTGTCCCCTACCTCATCAAAGTCAACGATTATCTCATTGAGAAGGCGAAGACACTCCAGGCCATCTCTGTTCTCAATGCTCTCATTGTAAAACTCCTTGAACTGGGGTACTGAGGCGAACATCACACAAACACACTCATAGGACTCACTGTACAGATCCTGTGAAACAGAAGAAAATACTTTTTTTTTACAGTGGTACAGCTTGAAACTGTTTATTCCTCCATACCTCTTGCTTACATTTTTTGCAAACTCTTTACACAAACTTTTTTTCCAGCTTTGTGGTAGCATCTGACACAAACCCCCATCTACATGCCAGGTTGTTATGATAAAACTGCCAGCCCTTATTACTGTTCATACATCCATTCTAACCCCTGCTCAAATGTTGCGCTACTTTTCTGGTTGCTGTGAAAGCCCAGCTTCCCCTTTGCTGGGATACTGCTGATATACCCTCTGTCCTTGCCTGGTTGTGGAATTTTTTGCCAATGAACTTTGAAGCAACATGGGCTGGCAAGACATTGTGTAGGAGATTCTCATTGATGTTCTCTATTGTCTCAGTCTCCTCTTTTTCTTCTACAAAATACTGCTGCAGAAGGAACTCCATACGACAAGCCAGTTCATCCTAGAGGACAAAATGCAGTGGTCACATTGCTGTCTAGTTGAGGGAGAGTCAGGGAGGGGGGTTGAAAATCATTGCATGAATTACACAAATATATAACAGGGAGAATTTGGAAAGTATGATTCAGAAAGGGTGAAGGAAGAATCAGGCCTTGGTAGACAGAAGAGTCTGCAATAGAGAGATTGTGCAGAAACATACACAATGTTAGTGGTGTTACCTTGCAGACCAGTATTAAGGTGACAAAGTAGAACATGAAGAGCCAGACCCCAGCCATAATCTTGGGCTCCTTCAGGACACCAGGCCTGGGGAATAGATAAAGGTGTAAACTCCTTTACCTCAGTGATGAGGTGTACAAGTACTGGTAGGAATAAGACTAAGAAAATGAAGGATCAGTGAAGACCTACTGGCTGGTCCCACTGTAAAGCTGGTACATGTAGCAGTCAGAGCGATGGGCAAAGACCTTGAGAAACAGGACCAGGTAGACCACTAGAGCCAGGGTGAGCAGAAACACCTTGACCTCCAGGCATGTTCGAATAAACACTACCACGCCCAACATCGCTAACAGGCAGCAATAGAGGTAGTACTGTGAGGACATAGAAATATCAGGTCAAATCTGTAAAAAATTTAAGTTATATTTATTAATTTAACATGGGCTTTTTTCTGCAATTATTTTTAAACATTTAGCTAACACCTTTAGCTAGTGTCTTACAGCATTAGATAGACTTCAAGGATTTACTTTTCTATGCATCAGAAGAGTAAACATACATGCAGTTAAACTTTACATTAAAACACAAGGACATGGACTCATACAATACATACAGTATAAACATGCACAAACTATGAACAAATTAGAATACCTAGTTCAGTTGGAATACGTATCTTTGGGCAATGAGTGGAAACCAAAGCACCCGGAGGAAACCCATTACGACATGAGGATAACATACATACTCCATTCTAACTGAGCAGGAATTTAATCCACACCAAAATGTGAAACTTGGTGCAGCACTGTGCTACCCAATGTACCATGGGGTAAATATGTTTCCACCCCAACTTGGACTTCATGTTTTGTTGTTTTAAAACATTGAATCACTATGGATATCTTTAGGAGCTGTTCACACTTGAGTGTCTTGACACAAAAAGCACTAGACAAAGAGGCCACCAAAAGCCCTTTTGTAGATTCTGAAAAAGTAACACTTGTCTCTGGCTGACATGAGAAAGAATGCACATACGACAGCTCTTGCTCTGATGTTTCACCAATCTCCACTTTATGGGAGAGTGACAGAAAGAGAGCCATTGTTCACATAAAGTTATATGACATCTCAGCTAGTGTTTGCTGTGAGAGACTTTGAAACAAAGTAGAAGAAGATTCTATGGTGGAAGATTCTAAACTGGACCTTTTTGGCTAGCAAACTACAAGCTAAGCTAAGTGTCTATTGCAAGACAAACAGTGCAGTGCACCACAAAAGCATCATGCTGTGGAGGTGTTGCTCTTGTAAGCCAAAGACTTGTGTGTTGATGGATACCTGTACAAGGCAATGTTGGAGTAAACCTGACTGCAAGAAAGCTGTAATTTGGAAAAACATTTTTAGTAGTGTGAAGATGTGCAAAGCTGATACAGATTTAATGAAGTAAGCACTGTATTTTATACTTTTTAATTATTATAACAAATTAATTCAAACTGACTTTTTTCTATTGATCGGTGTAAAATGCTTTATTAAACCTCTTGTGACTCAATTTTGTAAAACAATGAAGCATCATAAAGCCCAAGCAGGGTGAATACTTATGTAGCCCTGTATTTGGTGCATAATATTTTTATATGTTTGGAGATGCTAGATGCAAAGCAAAAAACATTTTTAATATTTCTGTTGACATCATACAAGAACATTCAGAGATGTTTGTGGAATCTAGTAAGTAATACTTACTGGGACAGTGTAGAGTTTGAAAGACTCTAGTTCTGTTCCATTATTGGCAGCAGTGGTGCAGTTGGGCTCTGGAAGGAAGAACTAGTTGGACAAACATAATTTAGATTATACTTCTGACTGAGAGTTTCATAACTCTTTTATTGTAAAGGTACAATTTTTTAAAATGCTGTTGTGTAGAGGTGAATGTAATGTGTGTCTGCATCTGAAAGAAGTTGATAGCATTGTCATACAGTGCAAATACTGATAAATTATAGTATGTGCATATTTGTGTCAAAAGGTACATTTTTTTCTAGTTATGTGTATCCCAGGATGCTAAGTAAAGGTATAGGGTACATGGTAAACTATAGTGATGCTCACAAAGTTGAGGATGGCCATGAGCAGTGCAATGAACACACAGAGGACGACCAGGAAGAGACGGATTGCGGCTCTTTTGGCAACACCCTGTGACAGGGAGATCATCCAGTGAATGCCCTCTGACATCTTGGATCTCCAGCGCTATAACAGACATTGGGGGGGTGCACAGGTACATACATTTATCACATGCTTAGGTTTGTACTGTATATGTACATGCAGATTGGCAAGTGATGTCAGTTACGCCATTTCCTATTACTGAACTGTTGTTTACTTTTGTACACTGTTGAGGAAACAGCTTGCTAAATCAATTACTCGTTTCCTTAAAAATTTATATGCCTTGTGAAAAATCATGTGATCCATTTTGTACAATTCTGACACCTGTGGAAACACTGCTAATACCTAATCGCTGCAAACATATAAATAAGATTAAATGAAATGTACTTAGTTTCTCTTTAATCTTAGACAGCTTTCTAATGAGCATGTACTATTTATTATAAATTATGGAAATAAATACAGATGGTCCTTGACTTACTATGGGGTTACATTTTGATAAATCCATCATAAGCCAAAAATGCATTTAATACACTTAATCTACTGTCATGCTCGTGGTCGCTTCAGGAACAGAACATAGGCGGTCTCTCCACCCCCATCTTCAGACTGAGCACAGATTGGGAGATTAATTGGAGTAGGGAGCAATTGTGGATGGGATTTAGTTCCTACCCGGACTTTCTGTCAGTGCTCAGTCCCCCTTGTGAACTCTCCTGCAACCACTGTCTTGCTAAGACCTCATCTTCTGTATTTGTTTACTGTCAATTGCTAATGTTTAATGCTGGCTCCCAGCTGACAGTAACAATCCTTGTAGAAAACAACTCAGTAAAGAGTTTAATGGAACTTAAACCTATTATTGTGGTGTCTCATGATTGCTTCCACCCACCCATGCCATAACACCTAGAGAACATCATAGCCTAGCTTAGCGTAGCCTACCTTAAAAGTTATTACGGGTTTTCTACTTTCATACTGCTTTCAGGAGACACAGCCACAGATGGGGGTTTCATAGAGATGATGGATACACAAAACACAATGTAGATACAGATATCAGATATCCAAAAAGACGCTGGCAACACAGAACACTGTAGAGTATGTGTTGTATACACTAGCGACCATGTAGCAAAATCGGAGATGCAGACCATTGCCGCTGCCCAGCATCAAGAGAGATTATCATACTGCATATTGCTTGCCCGTGGAAAAAAAAAATCTAAATTCAAAATTCGGAGGACGGTTTCTACTGAATGCATACCGCTATTGCACCATTATAAAGTAAAAAAAAATCACAAGTCGGAATATAAGTCGAGGACCATCTGTAAATATAAAAAGACTGGTATCATAGCAATACTTTACATGGTTCAACTTAGTTGTGCAGTACAACAAGCACATCACTGTGAAGTAGTAATAGAACTGACGTATTTGCAATGTTACCTCCATGTGGCCAGTGAAGACAACTAGAAGAATAATGGCTAATGCAGGGAAGGTGATACCATAAGAAACCCCTAAGGTCACATCCCTGTGGATGAGAGTCACAATGTTAGCAAGTGGTAACACCACAGCTTTCATGTGATGGAAATGTACATGGAAATATACATGTAATTTGTTTGTATTACACAGTAAAGAGAATTTGTATGGCAGAATGCCCACATTCTTGACTAACGCAGATATGTCTTTACGTAGCTATGTGGTTGAAAATGCAATATTGATTTATAATCAACTTATTATTAAGTTCAAATATCCAGATAAATTGATAAAGCCAAGTGCCCAAGATTGCCTGTAGCAACTGTTTATGTTGGGAACATATTCTTTATTCACATTTCAAAAGAGAATTTCTTTCTTGTCACATCTGCAATGTCATCTGACATTTTTTTTGTTCCTTCTTCAAATAAAAAGAAAGTGAAATGTAGTAGAACGAGAAGCATAGCAGTGATAAAAAAAATACTGTTTTTGAATTCTGCTAGTTTAAAAACATATCTATCCTTTATCTAGAGTAAGTCTGCACTATAAAAACTTTGAAAAGGCAGAATTTGTGCACACTTAATTTTTATCCTCACTTGCACGTTTGAAAAGAATTTATACACAAAAAAGAAAGTAGGACTTCTTAGCAGTACTACGTAACTTAACTTCGGACTAATCAACTTTTCACCAAATTGCTATTGAGAAAGAAAATGTAAGCATATAGAATATAAGACATACATAAAATTATTAATCTTATTATTAATGAATCAATAATATGTAGTCAGACAGCCCTCACAAATAAACACAGGGCTGTGATTGCTTTGTTACGACATTTTTAATTATTCCTAACAAATATATTCCTTTTTAAGCTTAAAAAATTATATTTTTAACCTCTTTATGATTCCTTATGTTTTTCCATGAACATGAAGTTGCAAAAGCTTTTGTTTGAAATCTGATGCCACTGATGTTCTCAATATTTAGAACAATTATCCAGTTTTGCACAGGCAAAGTTGCATCTCTTGGTTTTCTGTCCCAACAACACGGGAAATTCCCTCCAATACCCTTCTCCATCTGCTGTACAGTATTTTAAATGTAGTTAGTAAATTTACACTTTGCCACAATAATTTTTATTTTGCTTTCTAAGAATGATGTGTAAGGACAGGGACTTCCATTAAAGAACTTCTATTTTGAGTGAAGGAAACACATATAAACAATACATTCAGGTATACATCATTGTCTCCTGCGATATACTGTATTTGAAAGTGTGAAAAAGCTGCACTCACTTGGAGGAGATGAGCATTTGGACCACAAAGAGGCTGATAAAAATCAGAGCCAGGCAGCTCACAGACAGGTGCAGCTCCATCATCTCCTGGAGGCGGTACTGCAACACCAGTGTCAGTTGTGCAAAGTCAACATTAAATTATAATAAATGCACTTTAAATTATTATTGCAATAATGCAGCACTACTTTCTCACTAATACAATAACAAAGGCATAAACCATGCGACACCATCAGATCAGCTGCTACCTCCTTCTCCATTTTCCACTTATTGAAGAGGAGAATCCACCAGTTCAGCTTAAGCTTCCTTTTTCCCTCCCTGAGAGAGAGAAAGAATAAGGTAAAAATACCTCTTGAGCTATTATCTTCTGTCAGCAGGGCTTTGAAATATGTTTGAAATAATTGTGTTAAGCAAACAAAAATCCCCCTGCGGTGTCAGAACGTGAACTTACTCTCCGGGATCTAGTATCTCCAAGGAGTCACTCTGGCTGTCCTCAAGGCCCTGAGAGAAGGTACTGTGAGAGAGGTGAAGGGAAAGAAGGAGGCAGTCAGTTCACCATTTGTCTTTCAGTGAAATCAGAAAAAAAGCAAGTTTCATCCTGTTGCAGGTACCTGTAATGGCCTGTGCTTTCTTTTTGAGTCGTTTGCACTTCCTAGGAAAAAATGTAAGAATTTAATAATGCTGTTGCTTAGGAATATGTACACACACACACACACACACAAACACACACACACACACACACACACACACACACACACACACAAAGTTGCAGATATAGAAAAAATGGTGGAAGAAGCAAACCATGTGCAGTGGCTCTGTGAAGGCAGAAGGCTGAGGTGTGGCTTTGGTCTCTGGTTGCATGGGGTGGTTCAGTTCAGAAAAAGGGCTCACCGCCTTCCAGGACTGCAGGTACTTTGACATCCTCACAGAAGCCCTGAGTTGCCTGTCAAAGGTTCTCAGAGGCTGAAAAAATGGACAAAAGAAACTGTTTTGATGGCAAACTGAGTATGCTGCATAAGCTCAATTGCACCTGTAAAATATTTTCACTCACTTTTAAATTCAAGTTATAGTTTTTATACAATTGCTTTAGCACTAGTTTCAGAACCTTGATGTCATTTTTCGAAACTCTAGACCCCAAACTCACAACCGATGATCAAAATGCAAATTTTTGAAAACTTTAACACTTTTTCCAATTGCTTGGATACAATACACATAAAACAAAGATCATTTGTTCATTGAAATGAACTCGCCAGTTCAAAATGACACAACTTAACATCAAAGTATTACCATTTCAAAATGCAGTTCACACATTGCATTTGAGATGACTGCCTGTTCATTTCATTACAGTGATCTAACTATCAATTGATACAACTGCTCTAAATGATAAGTAACTGTTGCATTCCTCTTAAAGCATAGTTTAATGGAAATCGAGGAGCAATATCTCATGTTCACACCATGAAAGTGTCAGGATAACAAGATCCACTGACACCAGTTCAGTACTGCTGATTGATTTCACCTTGAGTATGAATAAGTGGAATCCACAGCAGCATAGCGATGCTCTAACATGGAGCAGGCAGGTGGTCAAACAGCACGAGGAAGACATTGTGGTCACAGGAATGGCAGGGGACAAGCACCACATCTGAGAGGTGGTCGTGGGCCTCGTCTTAGAGGAGGGCTTGGGCCTCACCAGAGAGGTGGCCATGGGGCCCGTTTGAGAGGTGTAGGGGAACGTGGTCGAGGACAAGGCCACAGACCAAGATAGTGGTAGCAACAGCAAAGAGTATCCCATGAGATCAGAGCAATGGTTGTAGACCATGTCATAAATCATGGTATGACAATGACTGAGGCAGCTAGAATAATTCACCAAAACTTTAGAATATCAACTGTGGCCTCAATCATCAGAACCTTCCACAATGAAAACCGGTAAGTTTTCAGCATGTACTACAGTGAACATTACAGTACCATAGGCTACTTTTAGTTGTCAGATAACCGTATACTGCATGCCAATGTGTAGCACAGAGTAGGTTATGAGACTATGTAAATGTGTTCTACAGTATGAAGCCATGTTTCTCTTGTAATTTTTCCTACAGAATTGAGACTAAACCAAATAGTGGAGGCAGAGGCAGACTCCTAACTGACGAACAGGAACGGGTTGTGGTCAACTTGGTCCGGGCCCGAAATGACCTTATAGAAATCAGACAGCACGTCCTGGACAACGAAGACATCTTTGACAATGTGGAAGCCATAAGTTTGCCAACCATTGCACGCCTGCTGAAAAGGCACCAAACGTTCCTAAAACGGCTATACCGTGTGCCTTTTGAGAGAAATGCAAACAGTGACTCAACTGAGGATTGAGTGTGTTCAGTGTCATGATGCAAGTTTGTGAAAGATTCCCCATCGTTGTACTATAATCAATGATTCTCTTTCCAACGTCTTTTTACTTAGAAGGTGATGGCCCTGGATGCTGATGAAAACCATTATAAATTAATTTTTGTGGATGAGGCAGGCTTCAACCTGGGTAAGACAAGGAGGAGAGGTCGGAATTTCATCGGCCAGAGGGCAACAATCAAAGTACCCGGACAACGTGGGGCCAACATCATCATGTGTGCGGTTATATCAGAAGATGGTGTGGTGGAACACAGACCTTATACTGGCTCATACAATGCAGAGCTCCTTGTAGCATTCCTTCATGAGCTAACTTTGGTCTGCAGAGCTGTTGGCGTGACCTATGTTATTGTGTGGGACAATGTCAGGTTCCACCATGCTCAACTGGTGCAGGCATGGTTTCAGGCCCATCCACAATTCACCACCATGTACTTGCCCCCATACACTCCTTTCCTCAACCCGATTGAGGAATTTTTCTCCACATGAAGGTGGGAAGTATATGATAGGCATCCACATCAACAAGTGACCCTTCTCCAGGCCATGGATGAGGCATGCAACGACATCACAGCAGACCAGTGTCAGACCTAGATTTGTCATGCCCGAAGGTTCTTTCCAAGATGTTTGGCAAGAGAGAACATTCATTTTGATGTGGATGAGATCCTGTGGCCAAATCCGCAGGACAGGGTTGATAGAAATGAGTGAAACTTGTAATCTTCTGTTTTGCTTTTTGTAAGGCAGGTGAGGAACACTGCAGTTTCAGTTTTCATTTTTTCGTAGTAATTGTTGCTTTCATTTACTGTAAAGGGAACCTGCAGTATGTGGTGATTTACAGTATTGTAATTCATCCATACATTTCAGATTTGTTCAATGATTCCACTGTGTCTGTAGTATTCTCTCTAATGGTCCTTTAACAGTGACATTACATGCAGCACCATGATGAAACGTGTACAGTATCGCATATTCTGCACTACACTATCTAATGGTTGTACAAACAAGTATACAGTGACACCATTAGTATCTTGTGTATGGGTGATCTAAAGAAATGTCTCCATGATTCTCTAAGTGCAAAGTCTCTTAAACAATCTGAATGCAAAATACAATGTTTTGAACGTTGGACAGCCTGTGTTACAAGTGATGACCATTTAGAGTTTTGGGTCAAGAGTTTTGGAAAAATTACATCAAGGTTCTGAAACTAGTGCCAAAGCAATCGTAAATAAATAATAGATATATTTACCTCGTACTTCCTGGGGGTGGCACCATTTTGTGGGTCTATGACCAAATATGTCTTCCTGCCCTCAAGGTGAGGGTTGCGACTGGCCCCATTACCATCTTCCACCTTGTAGGCTCCACCCAGGTTATTTAGTGTTTCATCTGTGATGTGGACCCGCCTACAGCAGCAGAGAGATGCGAGCACTGCTGTTGAGAAAGCCAATGTGTACAGCAGGCTGCTTTCTTAAAATGGAAGGGTGAATACCATCAGCACCAGGTTTTAATGGCTCTCGTTTTTATTAATAATTTGTTGGTTTTTAAACACTTTCCCTCAAAGTTAAAGCAAGCATGGACATTATTATGCATAGGTATATGATTATTTTTCTAATAGCGATAACTTTTTTCAGCCAGGTTCAATATTCGCTCATCACTCCTTACCCAGGTAGCCCTCCAGACTCCATGTGGTTGGCCAAGGTGACGTCATGTGACCAGACGTCATACTGCCACTTCTCTTTGCCGATGACCCCACAGAACACGTTCCCAGAGTGCACGCCTACCCGCATGCTGATCTCGACCCCTGTGGCCTCCCGCAGCTTACTGAATGAGAAAAACGTGAAAGGGTTTAGTAACTGAGCACATGAAAAGTGTGAATTAAACTATTTTTTCAACTCTCTCACTGACTTGATGGCAGTGCACATGTCCAGGCCCATTTGCACACAGTTGCAAGCATGGGAAAGGATGGGGTCGGGCAGGCCGGAGACACAGTAGTAGCAGTCCCCCAGGATCTTGATACGCAGACACTTATTCTTCTGCAAGGGCAGAGAAAGGGGGTCCACAGAGGAGATCACATTGGTTAAAGAAGAGATGTGGACCATGTAAATGCAATTTATTCATTTTTTATATAATAAGGGAAATGTCTCACCTTTGCAATATCATCAAATTTTCCAAAAAGTTTGTTGAGGACTATAACCAGCTCCTCTGGTGTGCAGCTGCTAGCCAGCTTCGTGAAGCCCACAATGTCAGCATAGAGGATGCTGGGCCATTGGAGGAGGAGAAAAAGCAGTTATGCACTACTGTGTTTCATAAAGATGAGTTAATATTAGCACAGTGCACAGTTGCACATAACTCTTGTGTTATGCTCTGGTGAAACAATCTTCAAATATTCTCTATCAGAAAAACCACTGTTTAATCTGATTGAAGGCTTCCCCACTAGGCATCTGAAAATGAATGATAACCAGTGATGCATTTTACACATTTGTGGTGTCTAGTTAGAGCTGACCAGATGTAGAAAATAAACATGCAAAACTGTAATAAAGAGCAAAGAATATCAAATGCACGATTCACAAGTTTACACAGTTGTACACACACGCACACACAAGCACATGCATGAGAATGACATCCACAGACTATAAATTCTAAAAAGAAGTGTATGATCCGTGGAATAATGCCAGAAATAACATTGGACGCAAGATATAACATGACATTAGGGGACCATGGAGTATTTATGCAGTTTTATAATTTCTTTGGAAACAATAATTCGCTACACAGTTTTGGATGGGAAAAAAGAAAGCTGTCCCATACGCAACCAGCGGATCAGCAACATACATTTGTAGCTCAGTTGGGAACAAAGGTTTTGCTTTAAATCAGAATTTTTAGCAAGTTCACTTATTATGTTTCAGCCATTAAAAGCTTTATAGTATAGTTCAAACCCTTGTTTTATTTAAATCTTAAGGAAACATCTCATAAAGGTACAGAGAATAAATAAATTTACCCTAAAGGAATGTTGTGTTTAAGTACTCTGTTTACATCAGCAGCTCGTGCAATGCAGGGCCTCTGTTTCTCTGTGGTGGAACAGGATGTGCGATAGGACCTAATGTGGAAGGGACTCCAATTTATGAATATAAAGCAACTTTAAAGATGTCTACTGTAAATAATCCATAAGTAAAACATGGATCATGTGTACTATCCCATTTATTCGCTGTTAGTTTTGCTTTATGCACGAGAGACTTGCTGTGTCATAACACAGTAAAATAGCTCTTGAGATGCTGCACACCTCTCCTTCCCCCCTCCCCACAGCTCTCATTCTTTCTAAGTGTGTTTTGCTCTGATAATGGAAAGTAGAAATGCTGCATAATTTTGCTCTACAACATAGAAGTAATAGACTGTAAGAAGGATGAAGAAAATTCAGTTAAAAATAAACTAATCTTTCCAAGTAGGCTGTACTTTATCCTTTCCAAGAACTTACTCTACAGTACATATCTATTTAGAATGTTACCTGACATGTTTATGCTGTTGGATATACAAGCTGTGGAAGTTCTGCTTGAGCTCATCGTCTGTGGATTTTTTGGATAGTCGCTTGATCTCCTCCTTCTTCAGCTCCAGAGCAATGTAACGTGGCAGTACGGAAAGCAGGAGGTGCTCCTGCGTTGGGAGAAGCGGGCGCAATACGAGTGTGAGGGTGCGTATGTGTGTTTGTTCACAGCTGAAGAAATATCTCCATGGGCTCGGTCACATACCTGCTGTCTTTTCTGCAAGTTCATTTGGATGCGAACCATACTGAAGTTCTGTTGATCTCTCATAGACTTCCTGTTGGTCCGTTCCATGAGCCCCCGGTGGAATGCACCCACACAGTTCACGCACAGGAACAACACAGCGTTGGCTACCAGCTAGAGGAAAAGATGGCACGGGACAGTTTTAATTGTTTTTGTCACATTCTGTATTATGCTATAAACCCTCGAGATATGTTTCCAGTCCAAGTTGGTTAAACAATCTGCAGGTTTACGATTGAAAACACTGTCTTCTGCATGGAATGCTCCTCAACAGGTTTCTGCAGGAGTGTATAAGCAGCAGAAATGCCTTCAGATCACTTTGTCAGAGATCTGATTTTGGTAGGACACATCACAATAATCTTTCGTGCTTTCAAAATGTGTCAAATTATACCAGATTTTTATCATTCTTACTTGTCCACTTCCCCTTATAGCAGAGAAACAGAATGGTATAAGGTTTTATGTAAAATTTGCATTTCAATTGTTTTTTTTTTGATTTACTGGTTTAAATTGAAATCTTTTCTACAAAAATGAACTTTTAATAATTCCATGGTCCTATTATCAATTACCAGTTGTCCAAAGCACGTGTCTGTGGATCAGGGTTACATTGGCCTGCAGCCTATCCTGGCAGCATAGAGCAGGGTACTTACAGATATAAAAAAAAATGGACTGAATCTCAAGATCAGGAAGTTCTAGAAAGTACATTCTGAAACTGTTCTTAATATGCAACTGTGATTAATATCTGAACTTTGCTTATTCTGGCTTCTATTTAAAAGCTGTCTCAGCGTGCTGTCAGTCACAAACTTGCTCACACATTTGGGTGTTTAGGTTTTTGGCAGACCTGTGCAGGTTCTTCTGTGTGCATACAACACGCCATTGGCCTTTTGACAGTAACCAGGCCAGACAGCATATTTAAATTTCGAATGTAATGCATTTTTGTGCAATGATGAAGCATAAATTTTAGCATTCAGGCAGCTGTGGATACTGTATAGCGCACAGTAATTCCATGGTTAATCCTCAGACCTTGGTTTTAGCCCGTACATCGAACATTTACGTTCACATCTGCACATATTCATTTTGCAAGTGCAGATGCAAACAGTTTTAGCGCGGTTAAGCAGTTTGTCTGAAGCCAGTGTTTTTGTTTCACACATTATATGACATGAACAACATATAAAGTAGATAAGGAATTGTAAGGAGCCCATGACAGATGAGCGAAGCCCATTATATAGCAGACAGGAGATCAAAAGTGGCTCCGATAAAGATGTATTTTGAAACTCAAATGGTTTCAGCAGTTGACCAGAAGTTTGTGAAGGGCTTTTGTAGGTGAAAATATAATTTACTGACTTCATTTCACTCATTTGACTATTGCAGCAGATGTCTCACACAAAGCATAAGTTTTACAACAACTGATGTGAATACGAGTAGGATGCATTAGGGTGTGTGCCGCTTTGTGTGTGTCAGCTGCCTTGTGGTTTCTACGTTGCTGATAATTGACCTCCAGTCCACTCTGCTGGCCTTTCATTCCTCTGTAGCAATGTTTGCATATAACCTTCACCCACTATCATCACAGTCATCGTTGCATTTGTTCACGTTTGTGTACGTATGTGTGCTGCCATCTCACCTGTACGGCCAGGTCCACGGTGTTAGGTGCAGTGACACTCATGTAGATACTGATGATGATGATGTGAGACACAGAGGTACCAATTCCAAAAATAAGAGCCCAGGACAAGGAAAGAGGAAGCACACTGTAGACTGAGAAAGACAGGAAGAGGAAAAATGCAACCTGGGAAAAGGAGACAAAAAGTGTGAGTAACTGTGTTGTATGGCTGTCCAGTCTTAAGAAGAGAGGAATAACAGTCAGATTATGTATCATTTCTATATCTGTGTATCCTATATGGCCTATTGAGCATTGCTCTAATTCCATGTACTGTACATCCCATAACAACAGTGTGGTTCTATTTCTCACATTCTCAGGGACTGATAAAGCTGACCTGTTCCCATGCAGACACGGGACCCCCTGTGAAGGCGAAGACGATGGAGATGATGTAGAGCAGCCCCCAGACGAAGAGAGCCAGGGCCCCGTTGCAGCGCCGCAGAACTCGAAAGCATGGTAAACCCACCAACAGGACCGTGCTCAAGCACAGCACCACGCATAGCACAGACAATTCTCCTGCATGCTCGCTGACATCCTGGTGGGCACAGAGTGTGACAGAGCCATGTATGCACACTGCCTCATCCATTTGAGACCTTCACACGTTGCTTAGACACTGCACTTTGGTAGTTGCTTAGTACATGTTGTAGGGACTGCCTAGATACAATATAGATTAACAGGAACCTGAATGTGAGGATTTGTATTGTACATACAATTTATTGACACTGAAGGTCAGTGTAGTGTATGTAGACACACACTGTAGAAAATGCATTTACAACATTTTGTAGAGTAGCCCAGTCAGTGTACCCCTACTTTCCTACAGATTTAGAAAAATGCTTGTTTCTCCCTAAGTAAATATACTACTTTAGAAGGAGATGGTTTTCCAGACCTTGTGTGGAACCATTTCATCATTTTACCGGGTATTACGGGTATTACGCCCGATGTGGATCCAAACACTCACTACTCAACCCTCCTTAGTTGAATACTTCTTAATATCTGCTATTTTGCAACCTCACAGCTCAACATGTTAAACTCTTAACACTTCAAAGCTTTTGAATGAGTGACTGTACTCATGCAGGACTGATGGGCTCTTCTGTACACTTGAGGGATACTACAGTCAAGATGCTGACTGGAAACTGGAAACTGCAGTATATTAACATTACAAATACATTGCAAACCAATTTGCAAACTTGCACTAGATGTAGAAATGTTCATGCCTCTTACCCTGTTTGTAGCAGCAAAGATTATGATCAGCACTATGCAGAAGCCAATGGTGAGCACGAGTCCCGAAACCATGGATGGTGTTTCTTTCATAATATACATGCAGCCCCTATTAACAGCACTAAGGGCATTGTGCACAGGCTCCAAGGCTGCCCTAGCTAGTCGATGATTTGGAGCACTTCTGAATTGTTGTTGCCCATCATCTTCATCACTGTTGCCAAAATTTTGAGTTCCTTCAAGTGAATTGATGGGTGACAAGTTTGCATCCTGTGCTACGCCACTGTCAACCCTGTTGTCCACAGACTTGTAACTGCAGGTGTATTCTGGGCTATTGTTGACAGGTAGTCCATTTAGCTTGATTTCAGTTGACCCCTCAGTGTCCAAAACTGGCTGTTTTCCAGCCTCTGTGTGTGCTAACTGTCCATTGCTCAAGTTGGCATCCAGCTGTCCCATGTGTGTCTTACTGGAGCCCGCTGAAGTGCTTGCATTTTTAGTGTTTACGAGGTTGGTGTCCTCACACTTGTCCTTGATTTTGCTTGCAGTGGTTGTGTTGACAACAGTTTTAAGGTCCTCATCTTGTCCAGATGTTGGTATCATTTCCCCATCTGTTAGCTGATCCCCATCTTGTTGGGGTTGTTGCGGAACATCCATCCTTACAAAAACTTCAGATGTACAGCCTTGTAGAAATGGCCAAAAAATTGCTTTTCAGTGTGTTGTTTTATCAAGAATAGAATAAATAAATAAAACTTTCTGTCCTCAAAACCATGAACAGTATAGAGGATACCAGGTATATTTAAAAAAGAGAACTGAAGCTAATTCAAAAGTTATAGATATTTCCAGTTTATACTTTTCTACAGGAATGAAGGAAAATCCATGCTTCTCCACCAGGATCCCAGCAAATGTTAATTTGCTTGTGTGGAAATGCTGGTGCCGTTGTGGCTAGATTGAGGAAGCTGTGTGTCCTGGCAAAAAAAGGAGTGACAGCATGAACAAATTTGCAGGTACTTCACATCAAGCAAAATTTGGCAGGTACATTTTAAAGTAGCAGAGATAGAGATGACAGCCTGGGAGACACCCTAGCAAGTATCAAACCTTAACCCTAACCTAACCCCAAATCGTAACCCTAACTCTATTACTAACTTTACTTTTACTGGCCACTTCAGTCCATATTATCCTTAAGATGGTGCTACATCTGTTCGGCTCCTTTCAACTTCTACTGAAAGTAACACTATCCTGGTGAGCCAACAAAGGGTCTTCACATCTTCAAGTTCTTTGTGTTTCCATTTTTTAATCTATTACTTTATTTCCCTTCTAATGTTTAAAATTTCCCACAATAGATGGTTTCTCAACTCCCTTTCCTTCACTTTTTCCTCCTCTTTGCATCTCTCTTTTTTCTTCTAGGCCATGTTTTGCATTACTGTCTTGAACTTTTGTCTCTAACTTTCATTCTACATCCAGTCTTTTTCAAGCCCTTCCAAAACTTACCTCTAACAGCGTGTGGTGATCAAACGTGTGTTGTTTGACTGGCCTGGAACACTCTGCCAGTCCAACACTACCTGCTCTTTCGGCTCCTCTCTCCCTCCTCCCGTACACACTTTACACACCTCTTCCTCCTTCCTCATCATAATGCCTTTGAACTTCACCTCCCTCCCTTCTAGTCTCTTCTATATCTGTCACCTCCTACCAATACCAGCTGTCTCCCTAACTGTGCTCTTTAATACATTTCTGATGTTCTGTCTTTTAACAATAAAAGTAGAATATTTTCAAATGGCACTGTGACAGAAGATGTTGGGTTATCAACAATTATTTCCCATGTTGATTGGAAAATGTTGGCTTTAAATGTAACCGTACCTGCTGTTCTAAATACCTTCCGTGACACGTCTGTGGATGTACACAGGAGAATTAAGTTGGAGAGGTCCAAAAGCAGGTAGATAAAAAGCTGAGATGATCTCAGGACTTGAGGGAGTGGGGCTTTGGCAAGCTATGCAAATCACTGGGTCTTACATGGATGCTCGGTCATTTTCATAGCGGTCAATTTCCTCCACCACACGCCACAAGCAAAGCAGGACAGAGCAGTGGCACCACGATGTGGACTACAACAAACCCACCATCATTTGCATATGTTCCTCTTTGGAAACAGAACACCGAGAGAAAGATCTCAGAAATAAAAGTGGTGAGGGAGAACACAGTGCACTGAACACTTGTAAATGGCAGCATGCCCCTGTTTAGCACACCGTGAGCCAACACACGAGCATGTCTGAGCTGCCAGATAGATGTGCAACGTATTCCCGTGGAGATTGTGTATGTTTGACAGCCTCAAAATATATAGGAACACCTGAAATTCTTAGAATGAAACACAATTCCTGAAAGAAGGAAAGACCTAACGTGAGCAGCAGCATAATCGGCTAATACAATAAGGCAAAAAAACAGCACTGACAGTCAGACTTTGGTGTAAAGTCACTAAGTTACTTACCTCTCGTTGGTCTGTTGGATGAAATCCTAGCGAGCAAAGCACGAAGCGGATGAACATGGGCTGTGACCCCTCTGATTATTGGTTTCAGTCCAGTATTTCGATTTCATCAGTATAATGCATGTAATCTTGATAGATGATCTGTGCGTCTGTATCACTTATCTGTCTCAAAGGCGTGGTGTGAGTGTTTAGTGCCGTCTGTGTCTCCGATTTTAGCAGCAGCAACAGCAACTACGATATCCCAAAACGAATAGTTAGGAAAGTATTATTATTAATACATCAGATACCTTTGAATCTGTTGTTATGATCACTTCCTTCCTACCGTAGCTTTGAGCCCTGTGTGTGCATGTACCTGTACGTGTGTGTTTGTACGTCCCTATGTGTGTAGCTGTGTGCATGTGTGTCTGGAACCGTGAGTGTGTGTCTGTGCGTGTGTTTGTAGCTTCTCTTTTAGAATGGAATGTGTGAGTACTAATTTGACAATCTCTTTTTTAGCCCTCACCCAAACCTGACAAACCAGATCTGCAGTTCATGTAACACAATGACCGACATGATGTTCAGGCGCGCCTGCATGACTGTGAATTTTTCTTCTTTTGTCTGTGTGTGTGTGCGCGCGCGTGGGTGCGTGTATCTGACTGAGATCTTCTCACGACCAAAGTAAATTAAAAAAGTGGGAAAAGTTCTGAAAGTGCTTCTATACTGTTAGTCTGTTACTGTTGTTGACTGCATGAAGTATTTTCAGCCGTTTTAGTGCTTGGCCATTTTAATGTGTGGTATGAACGTCACATCTGAATGCTCACGCTGATCCTCCTATGGTGGGTGGATCTGGTGGCGACGCTCAGACTGGTGATTCAGATGGATCTTCTCCCCATGTGACTGCTGTTAACCCCAAAAGTTCACCACTCTTACTGTTCCATCACTACTGCTGATATTTATCCTCGCAAGCAGCATTAATCATATTAACATTACTGCCAGCTGCCCTTGTGACCAGTTTACTGTATTATACTGTGTGAGATTTGAAGGACACATTTTCAAATCAGTAGGGTAGGGTACTTGACCTGAACAGAAGCAGGAAAATTTACCCCCCTGTATAAATGGGTAAAATCATTGTCTTTGGAGAAGAGAATCATTGGGATAAATGAAAGCATGCAGTGCAAATGTAAACCTCCTTAACTCATAGGGGCTGAAGGAGGAACAGGGGGAACTGACCACTACCTCACTAAAGGAATACAGCTCACTTAATGCCATATCTTTGGGGGTTCATGTGAGATTTTTTTTTTTCTTCACTTGCATTCCTGAGTGTTCAAACCCAGCTCTGTACTTTCACTTTTCTCTTGGTGCCCTGGTATCCTCTCACAGTCCGTAGACATGAATTTCCATTGAATTGGTGACTCCTATGACAAATTTGACCAAAGTGCTTCTTGCCAGCAATAAAACAGCCAGTTTCAGTAGGTAAAATTTATGAATAGGTCCTAATTTTAACTGCTCTTATGGCAGCCATGATGGTTATCATAACCTCACATCTACCAGTGTGTGTTTGTTGTAAGTTAATGGACAAGACACTAACCATGGTCCACACCAGCACCTGTGTATTTTCATTCCAGGTGACTCCCAATGTACTGGACTCGGATTTTCCAAAATGCATAGAATAATTCTGGTCATGCATTGATGTTACCTTAGAACAGCGGCCCCTCCCGTCACTCTTTTTAAGGAGGAGCATTCTTTCCATTCTCTTCAAAAAGAAGGCCACACATACTGACACATCTTGCGCACAAGTGTCGGTATGCAGGTACGCAGTTCAGACTGTGGTTCAGCACTATGATTGAAAATATTAAAATGGCAATGCACAAACATTTTTAATGTTAAAGATATTTCGAAATTTAAGTATTCAGCATTTCGACATACATTTTTCAGTATCATTCATGCATCTAATGAAGTCAACATGAAACTATCATTGATTTTAATTCTTGCCAGATTAGGGCATTGTCATATGCAACTGCACGTAAATTTGAACTACTGTGATAAAGGTAAAAAGGAAAGGCCACACAAAATCCACTTGTTTTGTGACATGAGCTTCCTCTTTCCCCTGCCCTTTTGTTTTCTTTTTCATTTGGCTGCTTCTTCTAGCTTGGTGCTCTGCTCACTGGTGTCCCTACTGGATCAGATCCACCCGCACCTGAAACGCATGCAGCATCTGAAGGAACCGTCTGTGTGCCTCTTCCTCCAGTGGCGGTTAAGGTCTGCACGATCACAATGGTTCTGCTCCGGGTACCAATTAAAGGACATTTTAGGCAACTTTAAGTGTAATATTTTTAAATGTTTGATGTTTCAGTGTTAAAAGCAAATATCAATAAAATGCACCCAAAAGAATTTAATTAAAAAACACTTGGGTGCATCATCGGTGATGTAACATGGGGTCATTGGGTGTTTAGTGGCTTCCGGACTCATACGTTTACCCAGACACCCTGTCCAGCATTGGTCAGACTAGATTATTTCAACTTAGTTCCACAATGTTTAATGTTTGTGTCAACATGACAAATGCTACACGTTTATCAAAGAGAATTATATTTTCTGTGATTTTAAATTATTTCAAATTTCCATGAAGGTCACTGCAAACATCTATTCATTCATTCATTCATTCTCAGAAACAATTTACTAAACACTGGGTCAGAGGGATGTGGAGCCGGTCCTGGGCTTCACATGGTCACATGACAGCATACAACCAAGTGCGACATTAGTCCAGAGCAGTTAATAAATAATACATTAATACAGAGAATTTACTACAGCCAGTGTTGCAAAATATACTATTTTGTCTTGTTTTTTGGACTGAACCTTTAACCTTCTTTCCCCTTTTGTCTGCTATTAAGAATTCAGTATCAAGCACGGTACTTACATTTTAGCTGCTTATGATTATTTTTATGTTTGTTCTAGACAGTTACAATTTGGAGGTATAATAATATATTGCAAAAAATATAATAATTTAGCATTTAGTTTAACAGCAGCAAGATGGTAAAGCTAGTACGGGAGGAAGCTATAACACCCTCTACAGACAGAGGGTGCATGCCCAAACCCATGTCAAAACCCACAGCCCAGAAGATGTGAGCCACTTGTGTTACCCATTGTGTCCCTGTCCCACCTCAGAATGACATAACAAACTGAACACAATAAAAACAAAAAAGTGTAACCAGAAAAAAAAAATGAGAGGAAAGGACAGAGAAGTAGAAAAAAGGGATTGTATAAAAATGTGCTTCAGGGCAGCTCTAATATTCTGAGCTTGGTTTTAGATGCATTTTCTCAGTGTTTAAAGGACAGGGCACAACTGTTGCATATTTCACAAGAAAAGGTGTCAAAAGTTTGTCCCTCAGGAACAAATTATAGATTTTCACCATTTAAACTAATAATGGCAAATGGTAACCAGCGTGCTGGTATTAACTTGAATTTTTGAGCAGATTTTCGGGAACAAATTACACATGCTATGTAATGGAAGCCTCTGTTTAAAAAAGAGAAGCCTCACCTGGACACCCACACAAGCTGCAATGTCAGTTTCCCTCTTCTGGATGTTTGTGCAAGGAGATCAGAAAGGTGAAGAGAAGCCTCATCCGGCGAAAGAAAATGGGCTGTACAGATATAATCCATATTTGTTGTTCTTCTTCATCTTTCGGCTGCTCCCGTTAGGGGTCGCCACAGTGAATCAATTGTTTCCACTTCTTCCTGTCCCCTGCATCTTTCTCCGTTACACCCACCACCTGCATATCCTCCTTCACCACATCCATAAATCTCCTCTTAGGCCTTCCTCTCTTCCTCTTGCCTGGCAGCTCCATCCCTAGCATCCTTCTCCCGATGTATCCAGAATCTCTCCTCTGCACATGTCCAAACCAACGCAATCTCGCCTCTCTGACTTTGTCTCCAAACCGTCCAACCTGTGCTGACCCTCTAATATACTCATTTCTAATCCTGTCCATCCTCGTCACACCCAATGCAAACCTTAACATTTTTAACTCTGCCACCTCTAGTTCTGCCTCCTGTCTTTTGCTCAGTGTCACCGTCTCCAACCCATAAAGCATAGCTGGTCACTACCATCTTGTAGACCTTCCCTTTCACTCTTGCTGGTACCCTTCTGTCACAAATCAGTCCTAACACTCTTCTCCACCTACTCCACCCTGCCTGCACTCTCTTCTTCACCTCTTTTCCACACTCTCCGTTACTCTGGACTGATCCCAAGTATATAATCCATATTTGTTCTACTAGATTATAATATCATGGAAATACACCAGATTTCTTGTAGAAGATATTTAACTTAACTTAAACTTTAATATCTTTCCTTTTCACTTTCTAATTTTACTACTTTCTAACTGGTTTCATTATTGCAGATAATCCAGAGTCACAAGCAGGGACCGCTGACACATGCAGGAGAAGCCTCTCTTCGTGAGTGCCTAACCCCCAATTGTAAGTTATTAAGGAACGTCTATTCTCCTGGGGAAGATTCTTAATATACAAATTTTAAGGTACAGATGGGATTTGCTCATAACTCACAGCTCTCAATGTGAGCAGAAGTATATCTGGCTTACAAGAATAGTAAGGGAAGATACAGTATTAGTTCTTACCATGAGCAGGATGTAGTGAGTCACTTTCCATTATGATATTGTGTTGCATGATGGGTTTACAGTTTCTTCTGTTCCTTCCTTATCATATACTTGCATCTGTGACTGGTCTCCAACTTATGATAGGGTTACGTTCCGATAAACCCATTGTAATTTGAAATGCATTGTCACTTAACATTGGGGATACTTTCTGAGAAATGGTGCGAAGATCATAGAGTGTACAAGTGCCACACCACATCCATTTTGACTTGTATATGGCACAGCCTATTACTCCTAGTCTACAAACCACTGTCATACATGTGATCCATCGCTGACCAACACATTGTTATGCGGCCCATACCTGTACACCTAACCTACCGTCATACCTGTGGCCACTTTAGCAACGGAACGTAGGCGGTCTTTTCAGATTCTTATCTGTGTACATCTCTTAGTTCCTCAGGGTACACTTAATGCTTTGTAAAAAGGTGTTACTTATAAAGTTGTTTGGGTGAAAAGGAGCTTGTTTTTGTAAGGCTATCTTGGAAGTTAAATTATAATTTGCCAAAACTTAACAGTTTTAAATGTAGTGCCTGCTGTGAGCTGCTTGAATGTGGGTTCAGATCTTAGTCTTCTTGAAGTTTGCAGGTTCTCCTTGTGTAGCCATGTGAGTTTTCTCAGGGTGCTCCTGTTTCTTTCCAGACACCAAAGATATGTCTTTTTCTAGGTTAATTTGTTCTTGTAAGTTTGCCATAGTGTGTGTGTGTGTGTGTGTGTGTGTGTGTGTGTGTGTGTGTGTGTGTGTGTGTGTAAACATACACTGTGATAAATTGGCATTCAATCTAAGGTATAGGACTCCAAGCCTAGTGCCCAGTGACACCCAGGGAGTGAGCTCAGAACCTCCAAACCACCTCAACCCTGACCAGGCCAAGCACATGTGAAGAGTTGCTGTAAAAAGATATCATGCTCGGCTCTGTGGCACTTGACAACGACAAAATGCAGATACTTCTACTTTTATAAAAAAATACTGAACATTCATATAATGAATATTGAACAATTCCATTCATACACCTAGCTTGCATTTTAGTTCTCAGTCAAACACATTTGTGACAACATTACACCAATACTTTTCTTATGTAATTAACTGTGGCATTCATACTGCAGTATTAGTATGATTTACATTATTAACATTATTTGCAATTTTGTACTTCACTGCACTGTTAAAAATGTAAAAAAATGTATGAAGTATGTGAATTTTCCCCTACAAAGTTTCTTCCACTCTCCTTTATTGATATTACCTGTACTATTTGTTATATGCAGGTTAACCTATAGGTTTTTTCATTTTTATTAGCTGCAAAATACTCGATGCCTGGCTGTGTTAAACACATCAGAGACTTCTTCCACACAAATTCATGGACGTGTGTCAGAAAGTCAGTCCTAAGGTCAGAGGTCAATGCAGAAGAAGTCCGTGACCATTTTGAAATGCCTTTATAGCATTTTAAAGAGGGTAGAAAAAAAGGAGAAATATTCTATATACTGTGTCCTAACGTGTTATACATTCTTTATACTCGATATTTCACTTTAACCTATTTTTATGAGATTACTACATATGAAATTGCCCTATTATTCTGTATTAAAGTTATGGCCTAAACCACACATAGCTTTTATCAGCACAATAAACTTTAGAATAAAAATTTCTCCAAACCGAAAGAATTCTGCATTGACTTTATTAGGCTTCTCATTTATATCAAACCTCATCAACCAGCATTAAGCCCAAATAAAACATGAAAAGTTTAATATGACATTAAAAGATAAACAAGGGCCATGAATGATTATTTTCAGATAAGAGCAATCTTTGACTTCAGAGAAATGTTGGAAGAATTTAGTCATATTCATTAATGGATTATATATATGTTTCTATATGTGATTCAATGTCGAGTAACTTTGTTTCTTGCAACACTGATCTCCCCTGTTTGTGTTTTGCGCCTATGCTAGGGTGATTTATGAGTACAAAGAACAATATTTGAAATATGAATTGAAAGGTTGAGTTTCTCTCCACCCTCTGTAGGGCGATAATCAGAAGCAACACCCACACTCACCAGGCAGGGCAGCTCCCCAGTGTTTATCGCCTTGCCACATACGGGCAGCTGTATTCACAAACATACAGTTCAAAGGGTGGCGTGAACCACGGTTGTCCTCTTGCCCTGCACATTACTGAGCCACTTGGTGGCACACAACACCTGACAATGGCCTCTTTGATGGAAGAGAGCTGCCTGGAGGAGGAGCTGACGTGCCCTGCATGCCAGGAGCTCCTGCGGGACCCCCACTGCTACCTTGTGCGCACAGCCTGTGCCTGGCCTGCATTCAGGAGGCGCAAAGCCAGGGTGTGGGTGGACACTTCCGATGCCCCAAGTGCTGGGAAGAGCACGATCCAACCACCGCGCTGCAGAAGAGCTACACTCTGGCTGCCCTAGCCCAGGGGCTCCGCTGGCGTGGTAGGGTGCTTGTACCCTGTGATGCATGCCCAGACCAGACAGCTCCCGCTGCACCCTCTACCGCCACCAAGACCTGCCTGCGTTGCGAGGTGTCCCTGTGTGCCCACCACGTCCTGCCTCATCTGGAGAAGCCTGCCTTCCAGAATCACCTGTTGGTGGATCCTCTTGATGACCTGGGCAAGAGGAGATGCCCTGAGCATGAGGAGATGTTCCGCTGCTACTGCCAGGATGAGGGAGTCTATGTCTATAGTGACTGCATCCTGGAGGGCCAGCATGGAGGGCACCAGGTGAAGACTCTAAAGAAGATGGAGAAGGACCTCAAGGTGAAAGGTGCACTTGCTCACAAACACAGGTCTCTCTTTCTCTCTTTCTGTGTGTGTGTGTGTGTGTGTGTGTGTGTGTGTGTGTGTGTGTGTGTGAAACACTGCATGCTTTAATACAGCTCTGAAAGCATCTTGAATGAGAAAAATGATATTAAAGCAAGAGACATTCATGATCTACCCCACTTTTGTCAATCAATATAATTTAACGTACAGTCTGGCGTTTTGCAGGTCTTTTCAGAGCAGAGATACAGTAACAATGCCACAATTTCCAAAATGGATTTAGTGATTTGAAAATACTCTTTATACACCGATTTCTATACTGGTTATGACATTTATTTTCGACACTTGCTCTAGCTGGTTTGCATTCTGATTTTTAAATATATAATGTATTTGTAAATATACTGTAAATGCTCACAGACTAAAATAATCTTTTTTGGTTTTTACTGCCATTGGTTGAACATGCTTCAAATGCGCTTGACCAGGTATTTACAAGAATGAATGTCTGTTTTTCAATGTGCTTCTAGGTTATTCTACAGGGTCGCCTACAGAGACAAAACTGAAAGAGAATGGAAAAAATCCTGAAGGAACACAATAGTGTTGCCTACACAATCACAGTGAGCAAATCGCTTACCCTAACTGAACCCTAACTCTACCCAAAACCGTAACACTGACCTTAACCTTGTCTCGGAATTAAATCATGAATCAATTAAACTTACACCAAACATCCTAAAATTCATTAATAGAGCTTTGAGCTCCATCTCCAATTGGATTCAAACCCTGCACTGCTAGAGCTGCTACCATTTCCCTTGCATAACAGAGGAAGGCGTATCAGCAGACCATCATCTGTGCACACAAGAGTTTTCACAATGAGATAAAGGGAACTGTTTTCCCCATCATATCCTGTTATTAGGTGTTTACAACTAAGCTAACCCATGCCCTCCCTACCTGCCACCCCCAATAATTGGCCAGGATGGATGGCCAAAGTGTTTCCTCCACAAGAATACGTCCACAATGCTGCCATTGTATGGAGTGTAACACCTGTACAGTGCAACTGCTGCCCCATGTATTTTATTGCTCTCCGGCTTTTCCATTGATCACATTAAATAGACTACATTAAAATCAGTCTAGTGGTCAGCTGCTTTTGCATTTTCAGACATGACCCAGTAATGTTTCAGGAACTGGTGTCTCTTATATAGCACATGGTATAGTAGTTGAGGAAACTGGAGCGAAAAATGACTTAAGCTTTGATTAAAGGGGAGTTGATACAGTTCCTACATCTAGGGCTCATAGTCGTTCAAGTGTTGTTTAAGATCCTCACCTACCAAAACTATCTGCAGTTCCTAACTGTAAAGGTCACGTAGATGGAGGTGGTGGGGACAACCACCTGGTGGTGCACCTAGAGCTGGGATGTAACTTTGAGGTGTCATATAACAAAAGTCAGAGTTACCTTTGTTTTCTGATGATGTTTGGGTCCTTTGGGCCATACAGGTACAGACTTTCTACCAGCTTGTTGCAAACAGTTCAGTGTTCTACATACTGTATGCTGGGGGAATTGCATTACTACAAGAGACTCCAACAGTCTAGAAAAGCAAATGTTGAAGGTTGACTTGGCCTGGGGGTTACGCTGGCTTTTCTGTAGACAGTAGTACAGAAGAAGGTCCCTAATTTACTAGCTATCATAGACTATAACTCTCACCCTCTGTATGCCCTACAGTATCTTCAGCAAAACTGATCCAGCAGTGTTGTAACAAATGCTACCTGAGAACATTTCTGCTAACCACTATAAAGCTCCATGATGAGTCCTTTCGCTGTCAGAGTCATATTGACCTCCTATTTCCCAAGTGGTATCCAGCTATAAGTGATACTTCTGACTTTTTCACTTATCTGTACTCTTTTTCTTATCTGTCCTTTGGAATATTTAGTTGTTCCTGTGTTTTTCCTGTTTTCTGACACTTCTGGGGCAAAGTGGCAACTTCAGTGCCACATCACTTTCATACAGATGTCATTTTGAAGATTTGGATTCTGAGGGTTATGTCACCTCCTTCAGGAATACTCGTGGGCTGACACCCAGGTGGAGCACCTTGGGGCCAACCTTTGAGCTCAGGTGGAGAGGCCGGTAGGAGCCTTGAGGGACAGTGCTCAGCAGGAAAGGCAACAGATCCTGACCTGTCTCCAGGAAGACCACAGTCGGGTGATGAGGGACCTCCAACGAACCCAGGCCATCCAGCAATACCTATGCACCCTCCTGGAGGAGAAGGACCCCTTCCTTCTCATGTGGGTGAGAAGCTCTGTGGGGAACATGTTTGGCCAGTTATTGCAAGCACATATGTACAGCTATTATAAATAACTATGTTCATCCATTATTCAATCAAACAGGTACAATACCCTAACCTTTGCTATGCTATACACATCCAGCTACTCTATGCAGACAGCTATCAGAAACACACAGGTATGGGATATGTACACAGGTACTGTGAAACCACTCACTCACACACCCACACTTGGCTGAAATGTCTGCTGTAGGGTTTAAGTCCAGCTTAGGACTGACTGTAGAGTTTGCATGTTCTTCTTTAGGTTTGTGTCTATCTAAAGAAAAAAAATATGCTGCAAGGGTGAACTAATTCTGTCTCTCTTTTCCTTGAAAACCACACCAGTGTCGTGTAGGACTCAGAGATGATGCAGTGGCACTTTCCAATCCAACAAACTTGAACATCATTGTGTTAACATCATAAGTTGCTTTCAGGAACAGCAGTACCTAACCAAATATGTAAAATAAATATAACATCTTAATCTCAGATGAATCTGACTGTAAAGGCTTACAAGGTGTTGTCTTTTGTGGAATTTATGAAAGGGTTTCATATGTGCTGACTGGAAGTTTTAACATTGCTTCTGATCTCTTGTGCCCCTAGAATCAACTCAGAGCTTGGCACGCCGCTCTTCAACCCTCATCCAATTTCCCTGGATATGAAGCGCACATTAGAGAACATCGACAACAAATACCAGCAGTTCATCACGGAAACAAGCAGGTGCCTGGAGGAGCTGAAGAAAGACTTCTGTGAGTGGTTCAAGTGTGACCCCACACAGCAGACCAGAAGCAGCTAAATCTACTTTGAGGTTATCCTGATGTACGTTCTGTAACTCAATAGAATTGCTGCTATCTTCGATGTAGTGGGTTAAGCAGTTTGCTAGGAAGTCTAGCAAATAACACTGAATTGTTGCCATTTGATACGATCATATAAAACATGCTAAAACCTGTTTTAATGGTGAAAAAATTCACCCTTTTTTACTCTTTCTGCACATTTTGTAGATCCTCCACAATAATCCTTGCATTCAGAGAAATATAAACTAAAAATATACCTTTATGTGCTTGTATCTTAGATGTTCCCATGTCTCTGTTCATATGTCACTTTGTTTATGTTTGCAACTGTACATCTGCGTTCTGGTGCAGCCCACCCAGTTCAGAATCAGCTGACCTTGGACATGAACACAGCACACCCTCTCCTTAGCATCTCCAAAGACCTGCAGTCTGCAATATATGAAGAAATGTCTCCCCTACTTACCACATGCCAGTTGATTTGACTACCCAGAGCTTCACTTCTGGGACTCACTGCTGGGAAGTGGAGGCTGAAGGATAGTGGGACATTGGCATTTCCTACTGTAGTATTAGATGAAAGGGGAGGGATGGCACAGCATTTGAGAACAACAGGAAGTCTTGGAGCCTGACACAGCAAGAAGATGGGACACTAGTGGCCTGGCACATCAAGTGCAAGACACCCCTATCCTCCAGATTCACTGGCAACCGTGTAAGTGTGTCTCTGGACTGCTGTGCTGGCACCATCTCTTTCCTGGAAGTGGGAGACACACTCATTCACCTACATACCTTCAATGTCACTTTCATAAAACCTGCAACTAGCATTTGGCCTGTACAAGGCAGAACTGAACAGCAGAAACTCCTTTGTGAAAATGTGATCATGATGACTTATGCTCTTTGAGAAAGAGCTACACATAGATATTTACATATGGTACATACATATATACACACATAAATATTATGAAATTTGCAAGCACAATATCTGTCTGTACATGGAAACTCAATCTCTGTCTACAAGAATACAAAAAATAAGCTCCAAAAAAGTCCATAGCTCTACCAAACTTGCAATATGTTGACTGACCCTACTCACAAATGGTCACTGGACACTTCTATCATTTTTGAGTTGCTGAGCTTACATTTGCAGACAGATGTTTACATAGAATGATGCCAAAAGAGAGAAAACAATCTTCCAACAAGGGACAAGCAAGAAACTGAAAAATAATTAAAAAAAAAAAAAACACTTAAATCTGTAAATTAGCATGAACAGTATGAATTATAATTTCTCAGGACTGGTCTTCAGCATGTAAAATGAAAATGTGTTAAGTGTATTTGCAGTTTTTGGGGTGGCACAATGGTGAAGCAAGCAGTTCTGTGACCTCACAGGACCTAAGCAATATTGCAGCTCAGTGCTTTGTAGTGTGTGTGTGTGTGTGAACTCTGCAATGGACTGGCATCTAACCCCATAACCTAAATTCAGTGATTCCAGGATAGGCTCTGTACTACTGTGGCCCTACTGCTCTGATCAGGATACATCGGTTAAGGGTAATGAATGAATGAATGTTTTGGCAGAACTAGATCTGTGAACTATATAATTACAATAACTATAGAATTTCTGGGTTGTTCTCTAATGTACAAAATTAAAAGAAAATGTTATTTAAAATAAGAACTATTGCAGTGTGTACTGCAGTGACACATTTTTCTACATTTTGCTTTTATGTATGGGGTAAGGCAATTCCAATCAGTCTCATCTGCCAGCTTGACCCGTTTCACAGCTGGATTCATCGGTTCAAATCCACTTTAATACAACCACCCATTCACCTTGTTACCCAATTTACCAGTTGCTCCTCATTCCCGATCACTCCCCAGTACTATTTAAACCCCACTCTTCCCCAGATACCTCTGTAAAGCCTGACTCTTATGTTTGTTCCTGAGGGCTCTTGTAGTTAGTGGTTGTATGTGAACTAACTGCTGTTCTCCCTTTGCTGTTTAGCACTTGGTTATCTTTTCTTCCTCCCTTTGTGTTAGTTTATGTCTTACCTGTGTGGATTTCAGCCAAGCCCTTTTCCAAAGTAGGAAGTGACCAATTTCCCTGCAGTGGAGCACCTCAGTGCCAGGTGTCAGCTGATGCTGGTTGCTCCTTACTCATCCTCCCATTGTATGCCAGTCATGGTCTGCGTATCCCTTGTTGTTGATAAATCATTTTGTCATGTGCTTGGATCTATCTTATTGTGTCTCCTTCAAAGTGTGACATTAAATTCATTCACTAGTTTACATTTTCATTGTAGTTTATTGCTGAATACTGTTTAATATGCAGTGTGCCAATATTTTGCTGTCATCTATTACTAAATTATACAAAGTTATGTATATAAAATTTTAAACTTCATTTCACATCTATGTTAAATTGTATTCTTGTGTAAATTTGGAAGGAATTCAAAGCATTTTCTAGTTGTCATACTTTGCAGCATAATATATCAGATTATACTGAACAAACTGGAAAACAACTAAAGGTGTGACTGCTGGTGGAAAGAAAATAGTCATGTATGCAAAAGAAGTAGCTGCACGGTGGATAGACAGGGAGGGGAGCAGAACATTTGTGAGGATTGTAGGAGGGATGTGGGAAAGGAAAGGCGGGGGAGGATAGAAAAAAGTGTCCAGGGACTCTTGCAGGAACCTGGTTAGACAGTGGGATTAGTGGTACTGCCAGAAGAAGGCTGGGACAAACAGACTGCTATCAGGATGAATACTTGTTTTGCAATGTGTTAATTTACATCCGGTCAGGTACGTTGTCTTTTACCTTTTAATGTTTCATGTCCACATTCCTGAAAAGTGACCATGTATTGTATTGTATTTGTGCGCTTATGTTTCTGCATACCGCTATTTCTGAACATTTGCCATGATATTCTGAGTTAAATCCTCTGTACTTTGACCAAACTGAAAGAAGCATCACTGCCACTGTGCTCTTTAGACCCAGTGATACAGAAGTTCAGTGACTGTGATGTCCTTGTCATGAAGTGGCACTTGTTGTGTTTTGTAAGGTATTATTTATGCAGGGCATTACTTTTTCTGAAAAATTGCTTGAATGGCAGGAATATGTTTGCATTTTGATGATTCGTCTGTGTAAATTATGGTACATAGCTCTGTGCATATTCTGATTTGTGGGTTTATGATAAAACAGCTTAGTAGATGGATACTGTCATTGTAAACCATAATTGTACAATGGCAAAAATAATCAGAATAAGTGCTAAAAAGCTAAAAGCACTGTTGTGAATGACTGACACAATTCAGAGTGTCCCCATTCAGGCTTCTCAGAGACCAGTCAGACACATTAAAGTCGGAACATAGGTCAAGCATGTTGTACTGTAGGCTAAGCATGGGATCAAATTGAGTTTAAGTTTAGAGAATAAACACTTTGACAAAAGAAAGAATGACATGCAAAATCTGAACAAAAACTGTTGTTTATAAAGCACAAAATGCCAGCAACCAGTATAACAAACATAATTAAAATGGTCACAAATGTAAAAAAAAATGTTTATTCAGCCTGCACTGCCTGAGGAACTACTCAGATGTATGCTGGACAGGGTGAGAAGGTGGGATTGAAGTGGAATAAAAGCAGTAAGAAATGTAAAACCTGAGAAGAGTGAGGAACATTACAAAGGGACTGCAGTGAAGGAGTTTCATGGGAATGTATGGGGAATGAGGGATGCTTGTGATGGACCGCATGGAGATTGAAGAGGTGAAGGACAGATGGGCTCTCAGCAGAGCCCGTGCTCCATCTTTCACCCTTTGGGATCCAGCTGGTCCTGGCTGTGTCCGTCAGCCAAAGCATGAGCTCATCTTCTATTCTTTTCATCCTCTTTCTTACTTTTTCCTACAAAGCATGTCTCCTTCTCCTGAAAGAAAAAAAAAAAACACTAGGCTTCTTTATCATAAAAGCGGTTCAACATTTCTAAATCAATGTGACCATTACTTTAGTCTAGATCGGTGTTGGTGCATTTCAGCCCTCCTGGTCACATGCCATATACACCATCATTCCAGTCACATGACTTAAACAATTACGTCACCTCCTTAACTAAGGTACACAGGTATTCAGGTGATGTTGTACACCATTGGAACTACATGGCAAGACTTGGTTGATTTTGTGTGTGTGCTGCTGGTTTTGCATAATCTCTCTATTGTAATATCTTCCCATTGCACAGAGTCTTCAGGAGTGTGAGAATCACATTTTGAGTTCCTCCTTCAGTTCCTGAGAAAAAGATGAACATTCTTGGTTGACTTGGATCTTCAGGCCCAAGACTATAACACAACCTTATGTCTGCAGTTTTCTCTTGAAAATGGACTGTTTTTCTTTGCATCTTTTTTGTGCTCCTTTAAGCTTCTGGTCTCTATGAGGTGAAAGGTCAGAAGGTCAACAGTGCAACTCTGACTTCCATGGACCCATTGTCAGCAAGATCCAAAGAGGAATAAACAACTGGAATTACACTGAACATAAGCAATGTTCTCGAAATCCATGTTCCTCCAAATTATACATGTTAACTATAATGCTAATTTGCTTTTCCTCCTCAAATAAATTTTTCATGAAGATCAATTTTGGTTTTACTCTCATCTAACGTCTACCACTGCGCATCAGAAAAGAACTACTGTGAAATAAAGACAAAAAAAAATTGAAAGAGTTGGAGACAGACCAGTCAGCATCATGGCCCAATTTCCTTTTCATTCTTATATCCTACTCTTGTTTCTGGTACTCCTGGTGCCCCATGGGGCCTGGACTCAGAATGACACAGAACCCATCGTGTTAGAAGGGAAGTGTCTGGTTGTGTGTGACTCCACACCCTCTGCTGAGCCAGCTGGCAATGCACTTGGCATGTCTGTGCGCTCAGGGACTGGGCGTGTGGCATTCTCTGCCATTCGTAACACCAACCATGAGCCATCTGAGATGAGCAACCGTACCATGACCATTTACTTTGACCAGGTGAGAGAACACAAGCGTGAAGTTTAGAACTGATAAAAAGGTCAATGGTAGCATATACTGACCAAGAAAAATTTGGTGTCTTTCAGTTGCTGAGCTCCTTAATGGGGCATAGGTTTAAACTCAGGGTGCTCAGAGTTTTCATATTTGCAAAACAAAGACATGCACAAAAGAGAGCAAAACTTTCTTACAAAGAAAACCATGAGTGGTCACTGTGGTAGTACTTGCCTAAAGACTCAGTGCTTGTTAACATTGCAGGGATTGCCTATGACTGATCCTTGTGACTTTGCCTACTCTCTTTCCCAGATCCTGGTGAATGTGGGAGCTCATTTTGATCCTGCAAGGAGCATCTTTGTAGCCCCCAGAAAGGGAGTGTACAGCTTCAGCTTCCATGTGGTCAAAGTGTACAACAGACAGACAATACAGGTGAGACAGATGCACACTCAGACAGCAATATGGACAAGCTGAAAAATGCAGAATTTTCATTTTCATTACCTCTTTCTTCCAGGTTAGCCTAGTGCTTAATGGCTGGCCTGTGATCTCTGCTTTCGCCGGTGACCAGGATGTGACAAGAGAAGCAGCCACAAATGCAGGGTTGGTTATCATGGAGAGGGGAGACAAGGCTTATCTGAAGCTGGAGAAGGGGAATCTTATGGGTGGATGGAAATACTCCACATTCTCTGGCTTTTTGGTGTTCCCTTTGTAGGGATATTTTCATATTAACTGTAGCGTGGTCATGAGGTAGAGAACATGAAGAAGATGCAAGGCAATGAACTATAGGCAAGAGGAGATGTGAAGATGGAGAAAAGATGGAGAAAACAACACATTCAGCAAGAACCATGGACAAAGACAAGGCTTCAACTGACATTTGGAAAAAATGATCTGACTAACATGGTGATGTAACCTGTAGGTAGACAGGAATGGAAAAAGCAATGGAAAGAAAAGTATGTGTAGATCATGTCACTGTTAGTTTGCATGTTTGCTTGTGTGCATGCGTGGCTGGCCCTCTGTGGAAATGTTAGTGCACACTGCTTGAGTGTCTTCAAAGCAGTCTCTCAAGTTATTCTCTTCAATAATCACTCATGTCGCACATCAGAATTTATTTCAGTCATTTATGAATCTCTGATGGCACTTGTCCCCCCCGTGTCACCAATACACACGTATTACAAAGATGAGTATAAACAAACACACAAACTTTTAAAATATTGGTAAATTTGTTCTTTTGTTGGATTTTGATTGGTTGACAAGCTCTTTACAAGCAGAGCACAGTAGAAGCAACGGTTTAACCATAGCCAGCAGTTTCAGCCACTGACATCCAATGTGTTCCAGCTGCTGCCTGTGTGCGACGGTGTGTTTGTATGATGGGGGTTAAGAGGGTACTCCCGCTTATTGGTCTGTGTAGGCCAAGGTCTTGGCTGAATTTAAAAGGAAAAAACCTATGAATCTATTCCAAAATCTGAGTTTTTTACAAAAAAAAAAAAGACTTTTTCCTGGGTTTGGCACTTCATTTAAATTGATTGAATTTAAAATATTTCATTTCTCCAAAGGAAACTGCACAGCAGGACATACAGCAAAAAAAGTGTCACGTTGTGCTTTTATCATTTTGTTTGTACATTTTGCAGCACATCTCATGGTGCTACAGTCACCAACACAGTACATAGCACCATATTCCCTGTATATTACCATTGTGTCAAGGAACGCTTGGAATACAACTGCCAGATTTTAGTTATTGATGAAGGGGACAGCAGTCATTTGGTGCATTGTGTGTATTTCTAATTTCTAGTATTTTATGTAAAATTAAATCACTCTTTTTGCAGAATCATGTAAATAATTTCCAATGCTGGATGGGAAGTCCATATGGTCAGCTGTTTTGCTACCAGTACACATGTTCCAAGAACAGGGAACTCTTTACCCTTCCATGTTGCTGAAATTGAGCGAGGGGTTTCGTTAAATTTAGTCCTACTCCACCTAGCACATGTAGGCGTAGGACAGAGGGTGGGGATTCACGGCAACTTGAAGCTATCCTGCCAGGCTGTGAGCTCCGCTGGCAGATGGTGGCTCTGGCGGGAGGACCCGGTCCCTGCTGCCCTGCCACATGCGATTAGCTGTGCCTCTCTGCATTGCTGCAGGAGGTTGGTCCCTCAACCTGCCTCTCCATATACATTCTTCATGAAAAAACACAAAAAGTGCTGGTGGCAGTTGTGAGAGAGCAGCATCCAAGTGAACTTTCTGCAGGTTTCACTCAAAACTGTTCAGATACCCAACATATTACTAATAAAGCAAATGGAAGCGCCATTCTGTGGATGGACGACTGTTCTATGATCATTTTCTTGGCATACGCTTATCCTCACTGAGCATGAATTTTGTCAACAAGGTTCACACAGTCTGAGTAACACAGCCTTAGTGCGTGCATTCCCTATGAACTGTTCATAACTGATTTAAAAAGATTTGCAAAATACAACTAGTTAGATGTATAGGAGGTACAAATAGGCAAGGGCTCCCTCTGTAAACTCTTAGTTACATTCCTTTGGTGTGTAAACTTGCAAATAAAACAGCATAACCACTTGTCAATTTGTCATTTAGATAACAGGTCACTGGTGCTATCAGCATTGCGATTTTCTCTGCACTGCAATGCTAATATCGAAATATAGTATCTAACTATAATATAAATGTAACTAACAGAAATCTTATATAGAAAAAGTGCGCCTTATAACACGTACAGCAGGACTATTTTTCGCCATAATAAAAAACAAATGCTATTTATGTAGAGTAGCATGAAGTTAAAAGGCAATTAAATGCATATAGCATTATTTAGCTTTTTGCTGGAAGTATCCTGGGTTCTGTTTGGTCAGCTTTTTAGACAGAGTTGGGATGGAAAAAAAAAAAAAGAGATAAAATATACAAATTTTGATCATTCTGTATTAATCCATACACTGTAAAAAATAAAAATAAAAAATACAAGGCACTAGTTGTACACATCTCTGACACAAACCATAGACAGAGTAAACTGCTGCTACTCAGTTGACCCTTTTTCTGTAATCATTGGGGCATTTTTTTATGATGTTCTATGTACATTATACTGTCAAAATGAATCAAACACAGTAGTAACAGGAGCAGTCTCAAACATGCATTATCATTGCACAGCTGTGGAACACACATACAGTAGTAGTAAAGATGCATACCAGTACAGCAAATTCTTCCAAAACACCTGAGACTTTCAACTTTGAATTAATTTTCTCCCTTTTGGAGTCTGGCAATATAATTCTGGGGTTGAAATGTCTCATGGGAAGACATGATCAGAAAGACATAAGAATGAATCTGGGGAAAAAAAAAAAAAAAAAAACATATTGGGGTACACTGCACAGTAGCGACCACATGTTATTATATTTCTTTATAACTCAGAGAGTTCAGGCCAACTGTCCAAATTTGATTTAGTATCGATCAATACTGAATGAGGTGCCTTACTGAACTAAAAAAAGTCAAAAGAGTTTCTCACGTACATGGTTACAGAGTATACCATGTAGTGAAATGTGCCCTGATTCAACAGGAGACTGTGTGGTTCCATTCCAAAAAAATTTACGAGTAAAAAAAAAAAAAAAAACAAACAACCAAACACCAAGAACACAAGTAACAAACAACAATAATAAGCCGCATTCTTAGTATTTCCATGCTACTCAGTTTAAAACACTAATACAGTGGTGCTTGTTTTTGCGGCTTCTCTGCTCGGCAAAGAATACAAAATACAGTTTAATTTTCACAACCATAACCCTAGAGAGAAAATAGCCTTAATTTCATAATTATTTATGAAACAACATTTTTAATATTTCCCTGATTCACTGGGTGCCTGCCCCCTAGTAACTGATCCCCCTCCCATATTCCACATGGCAGTACCTGGACATGTACCCCTCCTGAACTCTTCACACTGATCTTGCTTACATACAATACCAGAAGCACTAAGAACTGAGGAACCATGCAGTCAAAGTCCCCAGTAGCCCTAGGTACCCGGAATACTGCCATCTCTCTATGTCTTGCTGGTCTTTGGTGTTGACTGGTTGACGGCAGGAGGAGCTGTGGGGTGTCTGCTGCGAGGGCGCTGGTTGATGGTCATCTTGTTGTTGTTGCCTATTTGTACACATGTGACGTTGGACATGCAAATGGAAATCCCTGGAAAAGAAAAGAGTGGTTTGATGTCTGCCATCAGTTTGAATATTTTCATTTAAGATTACAGGCAGAACAATGACCAAAAAATGGGATGTGTGTGTGAAATGTGTAAAATCCAAAACAAAATTAATATAACAGTATGTATACAGTACAGTATTACAATATTAACATGATGTCCAGTTTCCTTTATGGGTATAATCCTAACCTTTAAAGTAACCAGGAGCCACCACTGGTACTGAAACGCAGTTCTGTGGATGAGGACAACAAAACATAGAGCGTCATTAATTTCCTCTGTTCATACAGCGACAGCTCCTGGAACAGCATGTTTGTTCACATTGTCTGTACAACATAGTGTTCATAGCTGAGCATGCTGGTCTGCCCACATCTCCTCATCACACCAGGTAAGGGAGGAATAAACTCAAACGCTTACACACACACACACACACACACACACACACACACACACACACACACACACACACACACACACACACACACACACACACACACACGGAGTATGGTTCTGGGCACCCAACTGAGAACATTGTGCAAGGCAAAACAAAGTCCACCACAAATCAAAGACCATGACTTTGGTAAAGGATTTGTTAACTTTACTTACTGCTGTATTCTAAGGCCATAGTGATAATTAAACTAGTGGGTGAGTAATATGAGAGGAGCAGCTTTTCTGTTACATTAAAACATATGGAGCCAATATTTAGTTATGCAACAGAATGATAAAGTAATTGTGATACCAGAGTAATCACATAGTAAATTGTGAAGCCTGTACCACTGTCATAATGTACAATATAACTAATTCTCTACCTGAAAGGGTCCGTTAGGGCTTTGGCTGTAAGATGCTGTATCAACTGGAGGTATCTTTTGGTAAGAAGCCATGCGTGGATCCACAGACAGTGATCTGGCTGCAAGAAATGCTGAGCATAAAAAGTCAGCTATGAGAAATCCAAACTCTTTGGCTGTACTTACATTCAGTTTACATCTACTAACCACCCATGATGAAATGGCAAGCTAGCTTGCTGGTTACTGATCAGAGAAGAGTGTGTCCTCATCACACATGCAGTTTTCCATTTCTTGTCTTGCTTCGATCGCTCATATACTAACTGTACTCTATTCTTTCTTAGACGAATAAATGCAAGCTATACGTTTTCCTTTGTAGTGCCTGACTAGTTTCAAATATGCATTAATGGAAAGGGTTTTTACTTTTGGACGTGGCGGTAGAGTCGCCAGGGTTTTTCTGAAAAAGAGAGATGGTAGACAACTTCAGATATGACTATCAACATCTCCCTTGCATCAACAGCTGCTACTAGAACAAGCAGAGCTATTTTACCTGTGTTTGGGGCAGGTCACGCCTTGAAGTCTCAGGGGTCTTTGATGTCTGGATGGAATCAGCTGTGGAAAACAACAGAAATGAGTACCACATGTGAAAGTTCATATCCCCACAATAACAATTGTCTCTTGAAACCACAGATGATGTGCTTGGAGGTCAGAGGAGCTCCTGAAGTACCTCTATCCAAATGGAGTATCAAGGCACACAAGTGAATCCATCAATTGGATCTCATGCAAATTTTCAGAAACCAGCCTCCACAGAGCAGTGTGTCATGGGTGGGCACATCGGGTTCACACATCCCAGTGACTCTTGAGTCTGACTCACTGCATAACTATGAGTTTTCTATCTCATGGAACCACAGCATCTCAGCCAGAAACAACAATGTATTATGTATAAAAGGGCTACTTTGAGAGAATACTGGAGCACTGAATCAAGAGCATTTTCATTCTTGACCTTCATGACATATGACACTTCATGACAGTGACCTTCATAATTCAGTTTACTGCCTTATAGAATAAATGTACTGCTATAAAAGAACATCAGAAAACTATACCATTATTTTGCTGTGTAGGATCTGAGATGTTGAGGGAATTAAGGCATTTGCTTAGTTCAGTCTCCTGCATGTCCTGGAAAAAAGAAAGTGGTTAAAGAGAGCAATTAAGGAATATGTTTTGCTGATATTTGTCAAACCTTGAAATGAGCAACACATAGTTATGCAAACTCACACACATACAGTCATATGAGTAAGTACACCCCATGAAATTTTTTTAAACATACAATACTATACTGACACGTCAAGATTTGATCTTCATTTAAACAGCATTGTAGTGTCAAGACGCTATGTGTAGATGCCCCTGCGTCGGTATCGTGTGCGAATTGTTAATAAGGTCTAGCCGTAGACCAGGTGGTGAGTTCAGTTGTCTGGGCAGATAGGCTGGGGTGGTAAACTGGCCTCAGGATGGAGGCTAAAGAGCGGTGCTTCCATTTGGGCATCCTGCTGCTGCCTGGTGTTAATAAAGGCTGTGTTATGGAAATCTACCGTTTCCTCATTCACTCCATCAGAACCCAAACCAACTCTTGCTACAGTATCAACAGATAAAGATGATTTAATTACTAAAAAAAAAGAAATTTTGACTTTGCAATTTTTTTCAACAAAAAAATTGACAAATTGCATTGCATGAACAGTGCCATTCCCCTCTGTGTAAAAAGTAAGTACACCCTTAGGTAATATCTACTACTGACCTCTTTCGTAAAAATGGATGGATGGATAGATAGATAGATAAAGAAATAACCTTAAGCAGGCATTTCTATACCTAAGTACTTGTCTCTGACACCAACTGGGAGAATGTTTTTCCAACTCCTTCATGCTAAATTCTTTCAGCTGTGTGTTTGAGTGGGGTTTTGAGTGCATAGCCCATTTCAAACCTCCCCATAGCATCTCAATGGGATTCAGATCTGGGCTTTGACTAAGCCATTCCAGAACCCTCCATTTCTTTCTTTTCAACTGTTCATTGGTGAATTTACTGCTATGTTTGGGGTTATTGTCATCTACAAGGTCCACTTTTGGTTGAGCTTCAATCTTCTTACAGATGGTCTCACATTTTCCTCAAGCACCCTCTAGTGCAATGAAGAATTCATAGTGGATTCCATGGCAGTGAGCTGCCCAGGCCCTGATGCAGCAAAGCAGCCCCAAACTATAACATTTCTACCACCTTTACAGTTGGTATAAGGTTCTTCTGGTCAAATCCAGTCTTAGGTTTTCGCCAAATATGTTTTCTGATACTGTGGTTAAATAACTACTTTTACCTCATCTGTCCAGAGTATGTTGATCCAGAAGTGCTAGTCTTTGGGCAAACTTTAGTCCTGTCTTTTTGGACATCAAAGGTTTCAAGGTTTCCTTCTGGCACAGGTCCCACGTAGATCTAAATTGTGCCACCTCTTTCTAATGGTAGACTCATCTACTTCGACATCAACAATGGCAACAGCTACCAGCAGATTCCATGATAAAATTCTGGGAGACTTCTTTCAGAATCTAGGGTTCTGCTCTCAAGCTGAACTTGATGGGGCAGCCTGGTATGGACAAGTTGGCAGTTGTTTAAAATCTTCTCCGCCGGTAGATGATCTTCTGGACAGTGAAATTGTTGATTTCTAATTGCTTAGAGATCTTTTTAAATCCCTGCCTAGACGCATAGGCATCTTTCTTCAGAGAGAGCTCTTTCAATCTAGGCATGGTGATACACACACTTCCAACAACAAAGAGCAAACTAAACTAAATGAAGTTTAAATAAGACAGCTTCCTCCAAGATCCTCAGACACATGTGAAAACACATGTGAACATCACCTTTGTCTAAAGATACTGTTTAAATGTAGATTAAATCATGATATGTCCATGTATTGTATATTAAAAAAAAAGAAAAAACAAAACATTTCATGGGGTGCACTTACTTCTTCACTTGAATGCATACACACATAAAGGTAAAATAATGCCACAAAACCCATTATGGTCTAGGGAGAAGAAATAAAAAAGGAGAAAATTCTCATATTTAATGAAGTGTTCACTGGTAACAAGAAGAGAAGTGAATTTTGGGTACAAGGTGCAATGTGCAGGCACCTCACCGTCCAATGCAGTGATGTGGTTGGTAAAATTAACAATGACTATTCAGGAAGGTGTATGATTAGTTAAGGGATAAAAGTTGTTAATAAATTATTTTAACTATACGACACGTTAAATAAGCAAGAGAGTGGAGCAAATTGGTTAAAGGGTTAACTACAGTCAGTGTAGCTTTAGTTTGACATAATATGACTACAGCAACTTACCAGAAATTTCAACACCTCATCAACTGCATCTTTTATACCACTCTTGTGATTCTCAAATAAATCCTCTGTCACTTGAAGGCAATCTGCACTCATAGAAACACAACCTTTATTGTTATTATTATTATATTATTATTATAAAACTAGACTAAAACAGAGGTGACAGCAAAGAGAGAGGGAATAAAACCAACTAGCCCTAAATCACAAGCAAACAGATGAACCAAAGGACACACAGTGATTGTTACTGAATGACACGGTTAGCTGCGTGACTAAATGATCTTTTCCCTTCTGTTACTCACCATGGAAGGAAGGCCTTTCTTTATAGTCACTGTGCCAACACCTTTTCATGAGCTTGATAATGTCCACCAGGTCTTTAGCTTTGCTGGGGTCCACCGTTTCAAGGCTGGGCCTATCTCCTTCTGGGACGCGGAACCGCACAATGGTTGAGCGAGCATCTAAGATAGCGGGATATGGAGACAGAAGTATCAGCACACTACTGCATGCATCCATGCGCTGTTGGAAACATGTGCATTCAACAAGCTGTGTACTATGTAACACTGAACTGATTGCTCACATGGATAGGGCTCCTCTGCAGTGATGATGGACCACAGAACAATAGCGTAGCTGTGAGACAAATACAGAAACAAATGAACTTCAGCCGGTGTCACTCACTGTATATGCTTATCTGTCACAGAATCAGTCTGTGAAAGTACTAATCTGCAAAATCAGACTATATGAGTATATTAGGTGCTTCTGTCAAAGTGATGTGAAGAATTACACCTCTACCCTACCATCCAAGTGTAACCGCCACCTGAGCATCACCCCCATACAATATGTGCTTACTGCACATCCCATTCCAAACTCATGGGAATTCATATGGAGTTGTCTCCCCTTTGCTACTATAACAGCTCTGACTCTTTTGGGAAGGCTTTCCACCAGATTTTGGCGCATGGTTGTGAAAATCTGTGCCTATTCGGCCAAAAGGACATCAGTAAGGTTGGGCATCGATGTCGGGCGAGAAGATCTGGCTCTCAGTAGGCATTCCAGTTCATCTCAAAGGTGTTCAGTGGGATTGAAGTGAGTGCTCTGTGCAGCCACTCAAGTTCTTCCGCACCAACCTGGGCAAACCATGCGTTTATGGAGCTCGCTTTGTGCATGGAGGGGCACAGTCATGCTGGAGTGGGAAAGCTGTGGCCACAAAGCTGGAAGCACACAATTGTCTACAATGCGTTTGTATGCTGCATGGGTGCAGCCGGAACGACTCACTCAATCACATACTTTTGGCCATATAGTGTATCTGGAACCTACATATTTCTATTATTTCTTATGAGGACATTTATGACTTCTTCCAGGTTCATCCGAGAAACCCCAATTAATCTACAATAAATTTAAATTATCCCTAAAACGCCATAACACCAATTTCAAAATGATAAAGAATACTTTAAATACCAGTTACGTATTTACGAAACAGTTAAGGATGAAATTAAGGTGCATTTGTGTGTTTACATGCAGTTACTTTAACATCATACATCACATTTTGTTTCCTATGATAAGCAGTAATAAAAATGAAATATCTTCTACATCATAAAGAAATGGGGAAAAAACTAAATAAAATACTGAAGTTTCTAATGTAATGGGCTGTTACTATAATGAACAGCTACTGGGTTACTTTCTGACTAAACAGAAGTCAATGAAACTGCAAAAATGCAAACTGTGTTTGAACATGGGTGCACAGAACACTGAGTCTGAGAACAGAGATGTTAGGCACAGTACTTTCATGCTGTTATGCACTCATACTTCAGCAAATTTCAAATATTTCTCTGACGTGATTCAGCTTCGATCTGATATATATTATTTATTATGCCAGGACTTCTTGACAGAGATGCTAAAACAGGAACTAATATATACCACACGTTCTACTGGGAACTAGTAGCTTGAACACTGGGGTTTAGGTGCATTTTTTGTAATAACTTTATAAACAATGTTACTAACAACTTAACCCTTAGCATACATTTAATAAGTCCCTATTTAATGCTTTACATTCCACTATTTTGTGTTTATGGTTATATATTCTTTCTATGTATTTTGGTATACTACTGCGTTGATTTAATTTGTGTTTTGTGCCACTCAAAACACATGTTCTGGTGTCACGCTGGGGGGTCACGGAAGGCAAATTACTGAAGGTAAGCTAGAACATTGTAAAACGGGTGCAGCATGAGAGTATTTACTTTGGACAAAGCTACTAGTACTAGGCTATAAAAACTGGTATCCATGTGTGAAAATGATGTCTCGCTCATGCTCCCTGGCTTCAGGGAGCATGAGCGAGACATCATTTTCACACATGGATTGGCCACCACAGAGTGCAGACCTTAACCCCACTGAGAATCTTTTGGATGTGCCGGAGAAGACTTTACGCAGCAGTCTGACTCTCCTGTCATCAATACAAGAAAAATGAATGCAACTCTGGACAGAAAAAATGTGACATTGCATAAGCTTATCAAAATGATGCTACAGCAAATGCATGCTGTATTCAAAGCTAAAGGCGGTCCAACAAAATATTAGACTGTGTGACTTTTTGTTTTTTTTTTTTTGGCCGGGCAGTGTTTATCAGCTACAGAAGAATTAAATTCCTAGTTAGTGTGTGAGTCACTGTGCTGGTTTGTGGGTGCCTGAAGCTGAACTTACCTGTAGACATCAGAGGCCTGAGTCGGCTTGTAAGACAGACTGAAAGCCTCCGGTGGCATGTAACTAAGTGTGCCACCTTCTTCACTGTTCGTGGAAGCTGTTGAAGGACTGCTAAAAAACCTTGCCAAGCCAAAGTCTGTGAGCTGCAGAATAATGGATGGAGAGATGCATAATGTACATTGAGAAAGGTTATATAAAATGTTTTCTAAACTCCGTTACACTAGGAAGGGCATGACATTAATGGCTGTCCACCTGTTTGGGAGAGGTACATTGCTTACTTTTTTTTTTTTTTTTTTTTTTTAACTGGACAAGTAGAATTGTTCTAATATCTACCAAAAATTAATTAAATATTACAAAAGTGCATCATATACATTTTCACATCAAAATCATTTTCTTGATAGAAAGCAGCTAAATTTGTCAAAAACGATGCCTCTATCTGAATTTTTTTGGAGACAAAAGGGTTCAAATACAACAAACTAAAACATAAATATTTACAGCTTCCTTTAAAGAATAATTTCCTGGCCCTAAAACACAGTGGAAACAGCAAGTTATGTACAACACTATCAAATGCACCAGACACAGTTGATAGAATCAAAGCTTTTAGCAATAAATGTTTGTATTGAGCTACTGCTGATATGTTCCAGATTTGGAGGAAATTGTATAAATTATAAAATGTAGCTGTCATGCGGGCCGAATACAAAAATTGTCAGGTTTTATGCTTAGTTGCTTACAAAGCAGGGACTCCCAAAATCCTGCACATCAGTGTCTTCATTGCAAAACCTGGAACTCACCTTGACTTTAAGATTGTCATCAAGGAGCACATTGCTGGGCTTGAGGTCAAGATGCAGCAGAGGTGGGGAAAGGCAGTGGAGGAAATTCATGCCCAGAGCTATCTGATGAGCCAGACGGAAGATCAGTGGGAGGGGCGGAGGTTTACGCAACAACTGCAGAAGATTGGCCAGAGAGCCTCGCTCCATGAATTCCATCACTAGGCCATGTCCGGAGAGCTCCACACTACTACCGGGGTTATGGCCACTGCTTTGATACACCCCTAGGATTCCCAGCACGTGGGGGTTGCCTCCTTGACGCATCATTTTGGCTTCCCTCAGGAGAGAGCAACCAGTGCTGAAAAAGTAAGGCAGGCCAAGGCCAAAGGAAACGGGTGATGAGACACAGATATCTGTGGCAAACAAGCCTTCTGATAACACATAAAACGCTTTTCTTTTCATTAGGGTATGGGCTGGTTGGTCAGGAGACCTCCATGACAGGTCTCAAATTCTGTATTATGTAGTCAATTATGAGCTACAGCTGAGAAAACATACAAATATGTAAAATTTGGGAACACATAACTTTAATATGAATAAATCACACTCGCTAACTCTTTTCGGTATCTGAATATCCGGTTATTTTCACAGTTTGTCATTATTAATACCGCTTACTGTCAGTCGTCCCAGATTTTCTTTAATCTTTTCCACCACAAGTATTGAGTTTGTGCTTGCATCCTCGGTTTTACACCATTGTGCATGCTATCATAGTAAATTTACTTCATTAAATCATTGCTTCAAAAATATTTCATATATAATGGTGTTTTCGTTATTTTATTTTTGTGTGTTTCATCACCCAGACGCGTTTTACCTTATTATATCAGGCATCATTTGAATGGTCTCGGGCTTGGAATGAATTTCAATTTTTCCCCATAAGAAATAATGACATAAGGAATTTCATGAGGTACGGTAGCTCAGCGTAGTAGTGGTGTTGCCTTAGTGTCTGATCTGTTCAGGTATGGGCTTGACTCTAACTTAGTCTGTGCAGACTATACATTTTCTCCCTGTGTCATTTTCCAGGTCCTCCTGTTTCCTACCACTATTCAAAGACATGCATTTCAGATTATTCGGTCACTTGCAAATGCCCATAATGTTGGCCACCACCCTGTGATGGACTGGTATTCCATTCAGGGGAAGATTCATAGCCTTATGATTCTGGGATAAACTCCGGCTCAGGATTAAGTGGTTATGGATGATGAATGTATGTATTTTGTTCTCTGGTTTTTTGAGATACTGTATTTATTGTCAAAACTGAATTACAAAAGAATAATCGGGTACATTTGTAAACTGATCTTGCTTGCTATACCTGCTTAAATGGTAATAAAAATTCATCCAGCTATGTTTTTTATGTACATATGTTTGGTACTAAACTTGGTATTACCTGTCCTGGGTGTGCAGCAGTTTGACAGCAACATTCATTCTCCATTCCACATGTTGGACCTTGTAGACCTTGCCAAATCCCCCAGAGCCAATGTGCACCCAGGTCTTAAGGCTGGACTCATTGACTGAGTTCAGAGTTTCCATTGCTCACTAGGTGGGAGAAGCAAGAGAGCTGTATTGATCACACTGATCATTTACTGCTATTAACCAGTATATGCACTTTGTCTAAGGTCACTAACAAACTGTATACTAATTCACATATTTGTGGGCTGTTGTTACTAAGGCATTGTTGGGAACTACCTTTCCCAAGGTACAAGGAGAGTGAAGGGATTCAGACTCAAGACCTTCATAAAATATGAGTGCCATGAACACAGGCACCAGTTGGGAGTAGTGGTTACAGCTACTGCCTTAAGACTGAAAGATCCAGGTTCACCCCCCCCCCCCCGACACACACACACACACACACACACCCCACATTGCTATTGTACTCTTGAGCAAGGTATTTACCTTGAATAGGTTCCAGTTAAAATTACTGCATAACAGAACAAGTCAGCAGAGTGAACAAGTAACTCTTAACATGGCTAAACATCACATTCTAAAGTATGGAACACTTTGCTACAGCACATTTGCAGTTAAATGGAAAAATGTGACTATATTAAAACACACATCTGGACACAAATCTGTTAACATCTGAGGGAATAAATTTGTGCTCTCAGCTTACAGTGGTGCTTGAAAGTTAGTGAACTCTTCGGAATTTTCCATATTCCTGCATAAATATGATTTAAAACATCATCAGATTTTCACACAAGTCCTAAAAGCAGATATGGAGAAACCAGCTAAACAAATGAGACAAAAATATCATACTTGGTCATTTATTTATTGAGGAAAATGATCCAATGTCACAAATCTGTGAGTGGCAAAAGTATGTGAACCTAGCAGGTAATTTGAAGGTTCAAGGTGAGATTAGTCAGGTGTGGTCAAAGCGATAACAACCATGTGTGAATGGGAACCCTATTTATATTAAAAGAACAAGGTTTTTACGAAGGGCTTCATTTTCAAACATGTTTGTGCAGTATCAGTGTATCATGTCATATTTATACAAAAATATGGAAAATTCTGAAGGGTTCACTAACTTTCAAGCACCACTAACTATTCAGTTAATGAACACTAAAGCTCAATATAACAAACAGTGGACACAATAACAGATATAAAGAATACCAAATGTATACTGTATTACACTGCTGTAAAATATTCATGTATGACTATATAGTTAATATAATACTGGTAATAATAAAGGAAGTAATAATTTCCCACATATTGTAAGTCATTGTTCATGATCTGCACTTCCTGAATTTCACCCCTTTCTTCATGCACTGCCTAATAGTGACATTTAACTAAAATGTCTTACCGGTGTCTTCAAGCGCTTCCGGACTCGGAGAAGTGTTGGGTAAAAGAAGCATGTAAAGGCTGGCCGCCGAAAGAGAACATAATGCAGTGAATTGACGAGAAGTAGGGTTAAATCATGGTAAAAAGGTCGAGCTTCTCGCGTTTCAGGATTCCGTGTCGCAGCGGCTGAGCCGAGCTTCTTCCGCTTTGGGCCACTTTCACTTCTTGAAAACGACGCTGCAAGGGCGTCCATGGGGGGTGGCGACACGTTTTATATTATAAGTCAGTGTATTATCTATGTCTCCTGCTGGCGTTCAAATGTTAAGCAACTGTTCATTTTGTCATCTTTCATGTAGCATTCTGGTAAAAGTATTTTTTTAAAAAACAGCGCACAATATTTTACCGAGCAAAGACAGTTTTTTATTCGCGCAACTATACTTAGGGACCGTCGTAAAACTCTACGTGCTTCACGCATGCGTTAAACGCTTAGGCAGCATTCAAATTAAATCGTGACGAGCTATTATTTTACAACACGAATAAATTTTCTATGTTATACACATTCGAAAAAGTATGTCCTATTAAAGTATTGCATATACATTATTACTCCCCATAACCTAGATCTGAAAAACACTGCATTTCACCTTAAAGTGGTGAAGAGTCGTTTTCGGTATTAATCCATGCATTGGAGTGAAACAAATAAAACAGTTAAAAGTTGAATGCTTTACAGTGCCAGTTTTCTATCGGTAGAGCAGTGCAAAAGACACCGATCAATATTTTAATAATTATAGGCCAATCTATTTATTTAAAAAATAAAGCAACTACAAAATAAACAGCGATTATCCCTGGCACATCACAGCTCCTGCGGAGTGGGTTGGACTTGGGTTCGAGTCTGGGTCAGCTGATGCAAGGCTGCCTGTGTTACCTGTGTTTTTTTGAGTTTCAGATTCCAGTTAATGGGTGACTAAAGTGTGCATCTGCCTTAGGGCGTAGCATTAAGCATACGGCAAACTGTGTCTATCTACGCTGAGATAAGTCCAATCGATCTGGCGCAAAAATGGCACGCTTGCAAAGTCGGGGTGGGGGGGGGTCGCTGGCAACCTGTGATGTTACAGGAAGTTTTCGGTTTTTTTGTAGAAAGACATATTTCATGACAGATGACGGCAAGTGACGTTGCGGGAATTCCCCGTCATGTTTGTTTAAGTCGTGAAGTAAGCGCCTGGGAAGTCTGGGGGAACTGCGTCGTATTCTATCGTACAGATGCTCATGTTATTTTCATCCCGCAGAGTTTGCGAACTGTTTCTTCCTTTATGAAATTTTAGGCGAAATGAAACTTCTAGAATAAACACCCAGCAGATGATTCTGCATGTTAAGATTCGGTTAAAAACGTAGTCCGCCTGTTTTATTTGTCAACCACCTCTGCTCCTCTACTGACCTAAAGGAAACTGGAAGTGCCGTCACGGAAGTGCGCAGAGTTGCGCTTGTATTACAAAACATACGGCCCCTAAGCGAAAGTTTCAGTTTTGTCAAAAACAGCTCACGCTATACGAAATAGCGAGCATTTTCTTCGCGTTAGCGACTTGCGAATGTGTGGCGTCTTGGGCTTTTGTTTCTGAAACAATAACGTGAACGTCGCGGACGCGAGAGACGTGTGAAAGACGGAAGTCGTTTGTGAAAGTGGGACAACTCGGGAACTTTGCTACGGAAGAAACGAGTGGCAGCAGCCTCTTGCGTCCTCTGGGATAACCGGCGCCGGAGGAAAGTGAGGTGAAGCATCCAACTGTACTTTCCTCACACGAGGTGTCATTTGCGTTGCTAAGGCCACGTTTTGTTGTTTAAATTCCAGTCTCAGCAAGAATAAAGAGGAAAAATGGCAGCAACAGCAATGCGTGCGGCTGTGTATCTCCTATGAAGTTGATTCTTGTTACCGATCGCCTTTCTGCCACATTGGTTAAATAGGAAAGTGCATTTTTATGTAATGTTTTTCGGTTATGGAAGTATTTTGCTGAGAAATGTGTTCTCTTCCTCCTTGGCAGTGCACCCTTATGCTTGTGACAGCTGGCCACGCCTCCACGCGTCCGTCATGGATCTGTTGCTGTCCTTCCCTCTGTCGCTAGGGGGTGACAGAGAGCGCCCCGATGGGGGGCAGGCGCTGGTGGTGGACGAGTTCGCTTGCACCAGAGGGGTCCAGCATCTTCTGCAGTCTCTCCAGACCATGGTGGAGCGTGTCTTCAGGGTTACATTCATGATCGGGGCCGAGGAAGAGTCACCGTTTCCTAGAAATGAACAGATTTGGCTGAAGATGACGGGAGATAAAGCAGAAGTGGAGGCAGCTAAGGTTTATTTCGGTCTCTCTTTTGGCTTGGAACGGATGTTCTCCAGTTCGGTTGGCTGATGTCATAACCAAATGGCCCCAGTTTTTGGTTGTGATCATTTGGTCAGGCTTGTTGGTCATGTATAATAAAGCCATTCTGCTGAACCTGCTTATCAGATGCGCTCATTCGGTCAGCTTGTTGGCAGTGCTGAATTGGCCTTGCTTTATTCTTCCTTGATGGACTGTGCCATTCGGGTGTGTTCAGTTGCTTGTTGCTGTTCCTTCACTGGTCATGTGTTGTCAGAAATTTTTTTTAACCAGGTTTGTTTGGTCCTCCGATATTTCATTTGCTGGCACTATTAACTTGGCCTTGCTTGTAAGCCCTTCTGCTTTTCTTTGCTTGCTTATTTCTTGACTGTTGTTCATACAGAAATACACTTATCTTTTTTGTTATCTCCTTCTGCTTGCTTTGCTTTTCATGTCTGCACGTGTTGATATCGCAACTATCACAATTTGTAGTATCTTGCTTTGGTAGCTTGTTTTGGATTTAAACGTTTTATTCACTCTGTCTCTGGCTTATTTCTCAGCTTTTTGTGAAAGGCTTGGTGAACCAAGAAGAGCAGCAGGAGATATCATATCCAGAGGCCTTAAACTCTGTGTTTTGTGGTGCCAGAGGGTTGTTCATGGACTGCCTGGTCAGAAATACCTCTGCACTTATGATGGTGAGGAACCAAGGTTTCAGGGTTATAAAAAAGGGGCTGTATTTGTGCAACAAGGTACAATCCCATTTGATAATTAATGTGATGGGCACATTACAACTTGAAAAATTATATGAATGTGAACCCAAGTTGGCCATGCACTTTTGTTTTGCTTGCTTGTGGTCAGACCCCATCAAGTGATTTTTTTTTTTTTTTTTTTGGAAGTACAGTAAGAGAAGTCAGGACTTCTCAACTCATACTTACTATAATTTAGAGAAATGGAGCATTGATTCTAGCAAAATAATGAGCCTAATGGAGGTAAAGAGGGCAAAATCCCTTTACATTCTTGAAAAGAAATTGGATGATTATTTATGAATTCTCAGATATGTCTGTTTCCATTTGAAATCTCTTTTTTTTTCCTCCTAGGTGCCTTCCTCAGGATCCATGCTTATTTCTGGCTTAATGGAGCCAGTGGTCCAGGCATACTCCCTTATACTCAATCTCGTGGAAAAGTATAGAGTAAGCCAAGGACAGCACATTGAACTTGGGATGGGTATATCAGGAGAGCTTCTTGATTCCTGTCGGGTTTTCAAGACCTTAGTTGAGCAATGGGGGGACCGGCACACAATGGACTTGTTGCTGTTACCTAGGCCTGTGAAGGAGATCTTACTGAATGTGGTACGAGAGTCTGGGTTGGTCATTGAGGGAGAAGGACCGGTGCTGGTCTCTGCAGAAGGATACCGAGAAGCAGAAGAGGCAGAGGGAGCTGCACTGAGGGATGTGGCAAGATGCACACTTTGGGATAAAGAAGGGATGGGTCATAATAATGCGGAGAAACCATTTACCTTCACTGGAAGAATCGAAAAATTTCCACCATCCGGTCACGCACCAAGTCAAACCATGCAGGACTTCAGTGCAGTGATGGAAGGACAACAGAACTGGGGTGAGAGAAGTGTTAGGGAGCTGAAGGAGTCAGAGGCTCCTGATTCATCTTTACATCCTGCACCCCCAAATTGTGTCCCTGTACTGAGTCCAGAGGTTGAGGCTCAATACTGTAGCCAAGGTCCACAAGAACTGGAGGAGGAAGAAGGACTCGCAGTGTCAGTAACCAGCAGAGAGGAATTCAGACTCCATCTTAAGTTCTTCACAGCTATGGGGTACAGAGAAGATGTGGTGAAGAGAGTCTTGGCAAAGACTGGCCCAAAGGAAGTCTCTCAAATTTTGGACCTGGTCCAACAGGAGCAAGACAAAAAGGCAGCAGAAGAGAGCACACATATGCACACAGTTCACACGTTGTCAGATGTGTGGGAGAAAGAAGGTGCTCCAGAAGGTCCAGGAGGAGAGAGAGAGGAGAACAGTGAAGAACCATGGAGAAATGGGAATGGAGGGCAGAATAAAACAGCACAGCTGATGACATGGGAAGGGGAGGTCAGTGATAGGGGAAATGCAAAAGCTGTAGGGAATGAGGACTTTGTTCTGGGAGTTTTAAAGAATGCTGCAGCCAAATGTGGATATCCTGAAGAGAGGGTTATGGAGTTATATAGCAACCTCCCAGGCCTTTCCACTGGAGATCTGCTGAAGGAGCTGCAGAAAGAAGCCACAAAAGGAAAAGGAAAGGAGCTGGGGAGAGGTGTTGGGGGTTCTGCAGGGAAAAATTTGGAGGCTAAGCTGACATCTCCTGCCACGGAACAGAAGGGGGGAGCAAAGAGCAGAGGGAGACGTGACAAAAAATCACATCGAGGAATTACCTCCGTGTCAGGTGATGTAGGTGGCGATGCCAAGAGTATGGGTGAGCCACGAGTCCTGAATTCTCTAAACCCGTGTAGTAATGTCAGGGGGCCTCCCAAGTCCACATATCCTTCAAGTCTTCAGTCCGAGTCTAACATCTGCCCACTGGTTTCAGCAAAGGCTCAGGAGCAACGAGGGCTGCTGAATGTTACCCCGACAGCTATAGTCACAGGTGAACAGCGTTTCCTCGATAGCTTGTTGACACCCTTCAACTTGGTGCTGACTACAGACCCTGGGGACCCCAGCCTCCGGCACGTGATCATTGATGGCAGCAACATTGCCATGAGGTGAGTCAGTAAGAAGAAGGTGGCAGGATACCGAAAAAATGAGTGCATGGAGATGAGTTTATTATATCATTAGCTCTGGTTTCATCCAGTCCAGTATCAAATAAATCTGGATAAAGGTTATACAGAGTATATATGAACATATCAAACAGCAAAAGAAAAGCAGAACTGTCAAAAAAAATGAATATAAAAATAAAAATAAAAAAATTACTAAATAATTGAGTTCAAGCTAAAAATGAAGGTGGAACAAATCAGTCCTTGTACAAAACAGACCAAAAATACATATATAGAACACAGATAAATTACTTATGATAAAAATCAAGAATTTCCGAACAAATGGAAATCCTTTACATTTACTTTGGGTATACAGGATTTTTCTTTTCTGAACTAGTTTTGAGTAGTTTTGTTTACATATGAGCAGTAAAGCTTTAGATTAGCCCAGCTGTGACTGAAGAACATGTTCATTACCTGCATGTCAGAGACTGATAGCTGGTACCAAGCTTTAGAAGAAGAAGGAACTGTTAAGAATTGCTCTGTCTTGTGTATTACATTGCCCTGGAAGCTGCTTTTATGCCGACACAAGTTGTGTTGAACACCCGTTTTCTCTACCTCTTCTTGTCCACCCAGCCATGGTCTTGGCCACTTTTTCTCATGTCGTGGGATCGCCTTAGCTGTCCAGTTCTTCTGGAACCGAGGCCACCGTAATGTCACCACTTTTGTCCCTCAGTGGCGACTGAAGAGGAATCCAAAGGTCACAGGTGGGCTTTAAGTGACAAGTACTGTATATACGTATGTGTGATGTACGTTGATAAGGGGTGAGAAAGGAGAACGATGAGTCAGCAGTTCTTTATCCAAGATATGCAAAGGTCCATGGATAATAATCTTGCTCTGTGGGGATACTCCCCTGCCAAAAAATGTGGAGTGTTCCTGTCATGCCATAAATCAATTTTTAGATACTGGACCAGTTTTACTTACTGTGAAGGTTGTTCTCTGTCAAAAGGCCTTGAATCTTTCAGGTTAGTCTAAGAACTTGATGAAGCCAAAGAACTCATCTTTTTATATTTCAAAAGTAGACAGTGGACACAATAATAGAAAAAGTTAACAATATATTAATATCAAAGATCTAATAAGTAGTAGGACTAGCCTTTGCCTACAGAAGAAGATAGTCCTTCTTGGAATACTACCATACAAGTCCTTAATGTGTGCAGTAGTATATTGCACCCTTCTTCAATAACAAAAGCCCCTAGTTCTTTAGGAATGAAATGGGTATTAATGTACTATGGCACCCTGGACTAAAGAAACTCCCTGTGAGGGTTCAGTCATGTTTAGTTCTGATTACTGGGGTGACTATGGACAGGGTTTTATGAGATGGATATCCATACTAGCATGGATCTCCCCACCATGTTTAACAGTTGGCAGTAGACATTGTGTGTTCCTCTGAGTTCCCCCAAAACCCACCTGTATGTAGCATGAAGGATCATTTATCAATCCATATTATAATGTTTGCTGATACTGGGTCTTATAATGTGACAATATTGGAAGCTGTAAGTTTGTGGTGTTTGGCAACTACCCTGAAAAATGTCTGTCTGTTCCTGATGAACATTATGACCACTGTTCCTCATAACCTGATCCAGTTTATCTATGCATGGCATACAATGTCATTATTTTGGAGAATGTTCTTGACATATTAATTTTGCTGTTTTTATAACTGGGGCACCTGCATTTCAGACACTGGCTATTTGTACTCTTTTAAACTCTGTTGCTTTGAAAACCTTCTAGTATGAAGGGAAAATTCACCTTTGCAATTGTATTTGTAACTGTGATTTACTTATTTCAAAGTTAAACTTTGTGTCTATTATTTCCACCCCCATACATGTGCTGATGCAACTGTTTCTCAAATGGCCCCACCAGTGACCACAGAATTTAGTCATAGTTATTTTTGCTATATTTTGTTATTAAGTTATACAAATTTACCTTTAACAAGAATGGTATATACTCTAAAATGGCAGATTAAAAAAGATGTATTGGTGAGTTAAGCACTGCAAACTATTAGAAGACAGTGGATGAACAAGTTGAGCTCATTGTCAGATTCCTGCTGTTGGCGTTTTGTGGAAGTGCAATAAATAAGAAAAGTGTGCCTTTGGGTTTCTCATCTGGCCTCTTGTGCTCTTTCAGAGCAGCACTATCTGCCTGAACTTCAGCGCTTGGGCCTTCTGTCCTTAACTCCATCCAGAGAGGTACAGGGAATGAAAATCAACTCCTACGATGACAGGTGGGTCTCAGCCTAACCTGCAAATCAGGGCCCTTTTTGTGACTGTTTTTCCACAAGTAGTTATTGATGGTGAGTTTGATAAAAGTAAAAGCACACAATTTTCACAAGCTCTTCAAGAATATAGCTGAAGAAATCTCAAAACAGAGTGTGTCGAGGAAGCTGTGAAAGGAAATACATGTTCTCTTTACCTTAGTCCCTGTTTACTCTACCATCTCTTTTTCTGTCTAAAAAATGGAAATCTCAACTCCCAAGCTTATTACTTCTTGTTTTTGGCCCTGAATTGAGCACATCTTTTAATAATTCCAGAACTTAAAAAGCAAGGCAAATAAAAATATAAAATAAGAAATTCTTTTAGAGGAGAAGGGGAAAAAATATAAGCTTCTTGTGAAATTAGATTACAGTTACATGGATTGACATTAAAGTTGTTGGTGTTGATCCTAGGCGATGCCTTGGTGTTTTCTTCTTTGCTCAAAATAAATTTAGATTTATTCAGTTAAAATGTTGCATATAGCAACATAAGGACTTGTTGCTACACATGAATGAACATATAAAATATACTGAAAAATTTTTAAGGGATATTGTGAAGCTTTGTCAGCTGTGATCGTGTCTATAGGATTGCTGTCTCGCACCATCTACTAATAGTTGGCATTAGTATAAAACCCTATGAAGTGAACTTTTTATAGGTCTGTAAAAGTAAACTTCATTTTAGTGTTTGCACTGTTATTTGTGAAAATAGGTTAAAATAATTTATTGAAAAATTGTAAACCATCCTAGTTGTTGCCTATTGATCTACTTCCTGTGAGTGAATAGCAGTTGCTATCACTAATATGTTAAAATATATTGCTAATATTTACTGTTATTACAAAAGTAATGTTTTAAAAAGCACCTAAAGGATATTTTCGTGACACCAATGATTGATATTGATTTCAATGATGTTACAGGTTCATGCTTCATTTGGCTCAGAGGACAGATGGAGTCATAGTGACAAATGACAACCTGAGAGACCTTTTGGATGAATCACCAGCCTGGAGAGACATCATCAAGAAAAGGTACAGATGGGAGGGAGAAGGAATTTTAAATTTCTTATGTAGGTATAAGAGATTATTGCCCTTAGCTTGGCAGTTTTATACATTTTTCATTAATTTTTACATTAATGTATTTTTCTAATGCTTTACTCCAAAATGATACACAACTTGGGATAAACATTTCACAAATTGAAAAGCTTCTGACAGCACGACAAACAGCCTCAGTGGAGTGGCAGGTCTTGAACCCAGTCTGATATTCATCAATGGTTTGCCTCTAGCCAAGGAATGTGGATAATTCACTGTAAAGGTTATGTTCAGAACTGGTCTGTAAGGGTGGGTCCTGCAAAGGTTTCTACATTAAAGGTGAGATGTAAAGTTTTGTAGTAGATGGAAAGCAACCAGAAACCAATGAGAATATGTCTGGATATTTCACTGTTGCTGAAGAGGCTTTCTCTGAGCCCAAAGTCAGTCCAAAGTTACAGACTGGTCTCACTCCATCCTTTCCTTTAGAAGAAGAAAAAAAAATCATTGAATACGCTATTTCCAGTCTGCATTCCTTGCCTGGTAGAATCTCCTTCACAGATCTTGGTCTGGACTCAAGATTGGCCACTCCACTGAAACAATTGCTCTTGTTTTTCAATCTATCAATAAATTGGTGTATTTATTTAACCTGCAGACCCTGAAGCTGTTGTTTACATATTGACTCGGTTTGCTCTTTAGCCTCCAGCTGTCTATGGTTAGCAATAATAAGAGCTCCCTTATAGGTTGCTGCAGTACACATTTGTTGGGGATCTTTTCATGGTGCCTGATGACCCGCTTGGTCGCGGAGGACCCCACTTGAAAGACTTCCTCCGGTCCAACCACAGGTACGCCACAGGTGCAAGTGTTCTGGATATACAATGGAACTTGGATTGAGGTATTACAGATTATACTCGGCTAGATCTCCTGTTGCACGTCCAATGCACCGTACAATTTGTCTTACTCCAGGAATGCGTGTAATGAAAAGCTTCTAGTTTCAGTATCAGATTTACATTTAGCTGGTGTTTCCTCTAAAGGGACTTGCGGTGTAAGACCACTTACGGTAATTTACCTGCTTATCTACAGTAACTGGGTAATTTTTACTGGTTCAGTAAAAATAGCTGAAGGGAGGTGGAATTCAACCCCAGGCCCTGTATGTGCAAAGCAACAGCTCCAACTATTTTATCTGTTTCTCTTTTATTCTGTTGCCTCCATATTTTTTACAAACAATTGAATAGTCAAAATGTACCCACCGACTAAGCAAATAATGTTTACTTAGCACAAGTGGACTTTTAAGTTTTGTTTTACTGTCATTAGAAGTATTGGACAACTTACATATTTTACCTAACACAATGACTATAATGTAATATTGTTTTAAATTCACCTGCAGTGCATATTCATGTGTATACAAGGATGGAAATGCTACAGTCAAGTGACAGCATTGGAGATATTTTTATGAGCACTGTGCTGTGTTTCTCTCACTCTCTGTCTCCTTCTCCCTTTCTCACAGATCGCCAGTCCCTGGTAGCCACACATTTGCAGGCTTGGCCTCTTCTTTACCTCTTCTGTCCCCTCTTAATGGGCAGACAGAAGTATTACAGTACCGAGACCGGGTACACGCAGGGAGTCATTATGGACAAGAAAGTGGGAGGGGAAGAGGCCAAAGCAGGCATAAGGGGAGGGATGAAGTCAGAATGGAGCCAGAGCATATGGGTGGAGGCAAGGAGAGGACTGCTGCCCAGACCTCGAACCTGAGGGAGCATTTGTGTCAGATATTTCTAGGCGAAGACAGCGTGGTGACAATGGTCCTCACCTGCAACCCAAGCCTCACTGATGTCAACTCTTTGTCTGATATAATCCTGGAGGTGCTGGAAGAAAGGACAAGAAATACCTAGAGGGTGAGAAAGAAATGGAGATGACTAGGCAGTGATTATTTGGTGGGATTGCTAGAGACAGGCAGGGTAAAAGGCTGAGGGAGTAAAATAAATGCTTACATACAGAAGGTAAAATACTGAAAAAGCTGTCGAGTGTCAACAGCAATGAATTATGTGTGAAACAGTTTTGTTTAATGTGATAAGTCATTTATTTATAGGTATTATTATAAAGTGGATTTGCACTTATGAACTTGGTCAGGGCTGAGAGAGCATTGGTTACTCAAAGTTTGTTGAAATCTGACAAAAAAAAGTTGGGACTTCTATACAGATCTGCTTGCACAAAACATGGCTGAAAAGTTCTACATTGGTCTCATCGGACCATAGTACATTTTAACACATGGTTTTAAGTGATTGGAGATATATATGTGTGTGTGTTTGGGTGCACTTGGATGTTTTGAGAAAGGACTTCCATCTTGCCAACCTACCGAGAGATGGTTGTCACATGCGGGAGTGTCCGGTATCGCTAGAGATTCCTGCAGGCTTCTTGGTAGCCTTCCTAATAAATTTTAATTTTGTTCTTTCATCGATTTTAGAAGGATCTCCTGTTCTTGGTAATGTCAGTGTGGTGCCCAATTTTCTTCACTTCTTGATGATGGCATTCAGTGTTGCATGGCATAGCTAATGCCTGAGAAACTCTTTTATAACCCTTTCCTGATCAGTATCATTCCACAGTGAGAGCCAGTTAATCCTTTGTAAGCTTTTTGCAGACTATGGTTTCAACAGTTGGATGCAACCAAGTAGATGTCAAGAAAATCCAACAGCCAACTGATCTTTATATGGGGTTAGTGACTTCATTGATGACAGGTGTATGATGATTTATTTGTAACGTGTGATTGGTTAACTCTGAACCGCACGATCCATTTGAAAAGTGTGCACACTTACGCAATCTGATAATTTTATAATCCGTTTTATTTTTCCTTTTTCCTCAAAAAGTTCCCATTCATTTTTCCGCTTGAATATCACATTAAAGGTGGAAAAAGATCTGACATGATTTATCTTGGTTTAACTTTTTTACGTCAGAAAAACTGAAACTTTAACAAGGTTGTGGAGACTGTTTAGATCCACTGTACATAAAATTTTAAATGCATATAGTGTACAGACTTCTGTTAGTCTAATTTGTTCTGATAAAAAAAGAATTCTAATAAAAAGTATTCATTACCATTACAAAGCAAATAAAAATAAATACTGCAGAATCTGCTACAGTGTATTATAATTTAAACAAGTATGTATTGTTATATCATATTGTACATCTTTACAAACCTATCTGAATTTCTAGATGCACACATGTCGGTGTCTCAGATGTTCCCGCCCATGTTCTCGTCTTCTCAAGGATCTTTTGATGTGTTACCATACTTGCTGTGATTTAAGTTGGACAATTCACACTGCAAACCTCACAAACCTTGCTTCTTCACTTAATTCCACGAATACCCAGTACAAGTTTTTAGCAATTTGTAAACTAAATGGAATTTTTTACATTAACCTATTTAGATGTCAGCAGCAGCCCCAACATGCAAAATGTCCTGTAATGTATATAATCTATCATAAGCATGCAAATTAATGACAGCATTCTTGGTGTAAAATATTTTATGTTGAAATCATGGATGGACTGTTATGTTGGTGTTTTTTTTGGGCTGTTTGTGCATTATCATGTTTACCCCATTTAAAATAATGGGCAATGGGTATTGTTCTCTCAGCGATTGTGTGGCTTTTCTTCCACAGTCGCAAGATGTCCCAGCTGAACTGGTCAATGTAAATTGCTCTTAATATGCTTGTGTGAGTGAATGCCTGTTTGTAACTGCTTTTGTTAGACTGTTCTGTGTGTCAGTATGTGGACATTTTGCTGAGCAACACTGGAGGAAATTGTCTTACTTTTTCTGCTTACCCTTTACACTTTGGACTTAAGGTACAGATCACAGTCATGTCATCTGCAGAAATTCTCAGATGGGCTATACCACTGAGGGTCAGGAGGATGAATACAGATGAGTGGTGGACAGCTTTGTGGAGTGGTGCGAACTTAACCAGCTACAGCTCAATATCTCTAAGACCAAGGAACTGATCATAGACTTGAGGAGGCAGAGGACCCCCCCCACCAACCCTTATCACCATCAGGGGAACAGACATGGAGGTAGTGAAGAATAAGTACCTGGGAGTTTATGTAGACAACAGACTTGATTGGTCCAGGAACACGGACACTGTTTTTAAAAAGGACCAGAGTCAACCCTACCTGATGAGGAGGCTCAGGTCCTTCAACATCAGGACCAAGTTGTCTATGTTCTACCACTCTTGAGTTTTGTCTTTTATGCGGTTGGAGTGCTGAGGCTCCATGGTGAGGGCAGCTGATGCCGATTAAGAGGGCCGCTTCAGTTCTGTGAGTCGAACTCGAGACTCTGGCGGATGTGTCGGAGAGGAGGATGCTGAGGAAATTGCTCTGCATCTTGAACAACCCCTCTTACCCTCTGCTTCAACATCGGAGCTCACGTAGCGAAAGACTTATTGCCCCCAGGTGTAGGACTGAATGGCACAGGAGATCCTTTCTCCCTGTGGCCATTAGACCTTATAACTTCTCTCCTTTCTGTACGGAGGGCACCTGGGAATCTGATTTCCACTTCAGCTTTCTCCTGACTTTTTTTTTCTTTCCTCCTATACTTAATTATATAATTTTTAATATATATTTTTCTGTACATAATTATAATATGTGATATAATTTGATTCAATTTAATTATTTATCTCTTTCTTTGTATTGTGGCACCGAGCATGTTGTTGCCATAAGAATTTCCCATGGGATCAATAAATCTTATTTTATCTTATCTTTACTGGGGTTTCACTGTGGAAATTGAGCTTCAGTGTTACTGTTCGGATTTCACTGTGGATATTGAGCTACAGTGTCACTACTAGAGTAGCACACCAGAAAAATTAACTTCCCTAGTTTCTGATCTTAAGTTTGTGTCAAAAGCCTTGTTACCCTTGTTTGGGAGTGGTTGTTTGTAGAATTGCACACTTTCCAGAATAAATCTGGGTTTTTGCATCCACCCTTTGTCTCTGGTTTATGACAGAGACTACCACAACCCCCACCACCTTACCAATGAGCCTTGGGCACCCATACCCCTGTTGCTGGTTCACCAGTTGTCCTTCCTTGGACCATTTTTGGTACTGAAAGTACTAACCACTGCATATCAGGAACATCCCACAAGACAGGCTGCCGTTTTGGAGATGCTATGACCCGGTCGTCTAGCCATCACCATTTGGCCCTTGTCAAAGTCATCACTGTGTCCTTTCCCCCTGACGCCTTTGTAAGCAACTCCTATTTCTGCCCCACATCCGTTCCAGTGAACCTCCCAGTAACAGCAGTCAGACAGATTCTCTGGGGCCACCATTCAAATATGTCTGGATGATCTGGATATGCTTGCTCCTCTGCCCTCCGTGTCACCGTCCTGTTGTCGTCAGACAGATACAGGTGTATCTGGTAAGGCAGTTCTCATAGTGTTTAATATCATCGGGAATAACATGCTAACAAAATTAGTTTTGTGACTAAAAGCTTATATTTGACGTAACACAACATGAATGACCTTAAAGCACAGACAGAGTATTTCAGACAGTCAGCCCTAACACGTCTTCCACTATAAAGTACAGTACACATTTGCTCAAAGCAGAAACACAAAAGTTAAAAATTTTCCTATCAGTCAACAATGCCCGATCCACCAACATCCAAAATGTGGGCTTCTATCCTTCACATATGTGTATATACTTCCTAAAGATTCAAGATTCAAGGTTTATTTGTCATGGTGTACTAACACAGCATAGCAGTGCTGACACCATGAAAAGTTGTATGACTTGAAAACATAGACCACACTGTAGTGACTGTGTTATTACTAATAGACCCCATCGGTTGTAAATATACTCACATTAGTTATATTTTGTGTCAAAATGTACGCGACTCAAACAGTTATGCAGTAAGTAATAATAAGCAGAATCCGAGGACGCAGTTCTTCAGCACAAACGCTCACATTTGAGGAGCCCTGGTGTGATCCTACCCCCTCAACCATAGTCCACACTGCAGGACAAGCAGAAAGACAAACAGTGAGTGAGAGAGACACAGCCTGGGTATGAAGTGCAGTGTGGAACCTCACAAATTCTACACACATGTACAAGGGTCAGTAGAAATGATACAAATACATCAGCGCTTACTGCAGTGTCTCCAGTTTACAGGTAGGATCTTGGAAGTAGATCAAAAAGCAGGTTCACTCCTGAGTCTCCTATGTGACTGTAGCTCAGATCCAGCTCTCTCAGGTGTGAAGAGTTTGATCTAAGAACTGAGGCTAGAGCTTTACAACATTTCCCTGTGTCTCCACACAGGTTCAGCCTTAAAATGGAAATATCAAACATGTAAAAATATTTAGTTCAACACATCACTTTTTAATAAAATGGATCCTAAGGACTAAAGTAACACAGAAGATGATTTGCTTCAAGTTAGTGCTGCTAAAGGTGGTTCTGTAAGCTTTTCATAGGAGCTTTAACTTTTTCTACACATTGTTTCACGCATTACCTGTTTTTGGTTTGATAAATAATGACAGCAAATTTTTTTTATGTCACATTTGTTATTTAATCCCATTATCAGGGCAGTATCTGTTTTGTCCATGTTCTTCGCACTGTTGCATCCATTCGATGTAGCTGCTGAACTTCATAAAAGTTGTTTTGGGTCCTTTATATATGGGCATGATACTAAGATGCAGCCAAGTCTTGGTGTGTGTGTGTGTGTGTGTGTGGGGGGTGGTAACTTTGCTGCTGTTTGTGGATGGAAAGAAAAGGAATAATGATATTTTCAAGCCTACCTATAACCCCCTACCCACCCTTTGAAAGATGCAGGGACCTTTTAAATGATTCTTTTTGCTGAGCTTGACTAACAATGCAGCCTTCTTTTATTTTGACCTTGCTTCAAATGTTTTTATCAAAAATACCTATCAATAACCTGGATATCATTTGTTCACATTTGTGTAATACAGTGTTAGCAACTTTTAATACTACTCGCCCTCCATACTCACCTTTCAGTAACACTGCTGCAAATACAAACCCCGCTGCACTCTGAATATGTAGTTGTGTGAGAGACCTACAGAACCCGCAAAGGGACCGACAATCAAACCCGGAAGGTCTGCTGTGCGGGTTGGTTGGCTGGAACAAACCAGCTGCTTTGAGTTCAGTTAGCCAAAATCTTTCTAAATGAAAATAATCCATATTTTCCCAGTTACCACTCAGGTATTCAATGACACAAAGATGAGGCACATAAGGTGGAAAGACAGAAGATGGCAAATAGAACATTTATGAAACCTGGGTGCCGTTGTGTGGCTGGAAATCCAAAGTAATGCTTCAGTGCCTTCATTACATTAGTTTAGCATTTCCTGATGTTTACAAAGAATGCATAGTAAGAAATTGTTGGACGTTGCTTGTTTCTGTCAATGACTTGCCTTATGTCACCCACCTTATGACACTCAGCAGCCACTTTATTAGGTACACATGGCTGTTTATACACACAGTTCACCGTGAACAATGGTTGCGCATATGGTTGTGAGTCAGTGCACGAAGCATACAGACAAAGTCTAGAGTCACTGCTTGAATGAACATTTGGCTCAATGAGGTGTGTGGTATAAGCGTCATCATCGGTGTCAGTCGCATTGATTCCAGCATTTCAGAAACATCCAACCTTCTGAGATTTCTACACATTACAGTCCCACAAACATAATAATGCCCTTACTTTACTACAGCAGTTTGTACTCAAGCCTCTCAGGCCAGAAGGAAGATGAGCTGTGATGAGCTGGAACATGATATTAACAGCATGAAAGTGCCATCAATAAATCAGAAGAAACAGCAAAGATAACAAACCACCCTGTAGAAATAAGTCCAGTGTCTTATTGTTCAATCTATATTGTTCTGGGGTTAAAAGAGGAGTCTACTACAGGTATACCTAATAAAGTGACCAGTGAGCGAATACTGACTTTACTGGCCACATCCCCGTGTTTTCATTTTGCCGCAGAATCACACAGAAGTTTAGTCCTATGGCACAGGAAGGTGGAGACAGCGGAGATATTTCAAGTATCTCATCCAGCTCACTCAAAATACAGAACTCTTTTGCTCCAGCAGGTTAGTCGTAGTTCCCACCAGCTTTCCTTGTGAAGATACAGTCCCTCGTACCTCTTGGGAAAAAAGTGGTGTCTGACGTGAGACATCAGACCTGTTGTATTCAGATTCTGGAGGAGGGTAAGGACCGGAGAGTGAAAAAATCGATAAAACCAAACCAGAACATAAACAATAATCACAAACACATTTACAGGAGTGTGTGTGTCTACTAGTGTGTTTGTTCGGGTTGTTCAGTGCTTTTATGTATTGGAAATTTTCCCTATAATTCTCTTTCCAAGCCCATCACTGCCACTCATCTGCAAACAGTCTGACTATTAATGTTTTCTCCCAAAGATCTCTAGAGGCAGATGGTTGACTTCTGAAAAATGGCACCCAGGTGCCGCCAGAGGGCACTGCAGGAGACGCTGCCTCTTTACATGGGAAGGGAAGGAGTGTGCTCTTCAATGGGTGTCGCTACGTCATCGCTGTGCTGCTCCAGACTGTCCTCGGCACTCAGTGTGCTGCCAGAGATGGATGGGGTGTCAGGGGAGAGCTTTTGCTGTTCGTTGGCTCTGGGGTTTGCAGGTGTGACCAAGCTTTTCAGCTGGGCATCTTTTGCATGTGCCGAAGCGCCGGCCCAGTTGCAGGGTCTGTGAGTTGCTCCCTCCCCTAGTCCTAAGGTGAGGCCCTCTCCCAGGGCCATGGAAAAGGTGTTCACCACACACCACTGTATAATACTAGTATCTTTGCCCCCTGTTGACACCAGGTGGCCGTCGCCATCCAAGAAGCTGACGTTGGTCACATGACTGCTGTGAGCACTGTACTTGTGGCTGGGAGCCTGGGAATGAAAAGTCAGACAGCAGGAAACCAGTCAACTTCCTGTTAGACGTTTCGACATCCTGTCAATTCTGACTGTTAGCACTGAGCTTGACTTGGAGTTTGACTCACCTTGGGCCGAGAGCAAGGATACTGGAACAGGTGCACCTTGCAGAAGTCATCTGCCAGTGCAAGCATGTTGCGGCTGTGAGACCTGACCACAGCGTTGATGTCTGTACCATCTGAGCCCTCAGGCCACACACCTGGACGTATCAAGAAACAGGAATTAAAGAAACATCACTGGGCCAAGGCAAAATATTACTGGCTTTTCCCACATGAATTTCTGTGTAACATTATTGCTATGATAACTGAGCATTCTCTGGTACTACAGTAGACATACACTGCACACATACATAACTTCAGCAAAGGGCCCCTCAATGTTACAGTAGAAAATACGCTAGAGCAGCGGTCCCCAACTTCTGGGCCGTGGACCGGTACCGGGCCCTACAGAAAGAATAAAAAACTTTTTGTTTTTACTTATTTTATTTCCATTTTATTACCCATCGGAGTCTGCAGGGTGGTTTATTTTGAAAATTCTATTAAAATCAAGGCAGAATATCCTGAGATGGCCACAAAAGCACTGAAAAACCTGCTTCCATTTCCAACATCCTATCTTTGTGAAGCAGGGCTTTCTGCAGTGACAGCAACCAAAATGAAACAGACACAACTTGTTTCAGAGCACACTGACTAAATCAGTCAATGCTGAGTTCTAGAGACCACTGGTATTGTCCATGTCTGTAGCAGAAGCTACAGAAAGGGGGCACCAGGATTTGAACCTGGGACCTCTTGATCTGCAGTCAAATGCTCTACCACTGAGCTATACCCCCCACCCATGAGTAGCAACTGTCTTGTTGCAGGGAAACAAGCTCAGGGCTCCCGCTGATTCTGCATTTTAGTGAGATTTACTTATTATGCACTTTATTATGCTTTATTATGGCCGGTTCATGGAAAATTGTCTTACATGAAACCGGTCTATGGTGCAAAAAAGGTTGGAGACCGCTGCACGAAAGGACCACGTACCAAACACCTGAAATCCCAGCACACAGGTGTAGGTGGCCCAGTCAACATCTTTACACTGAGAACGATTCCTGATCAGCTTGCAGTTTTTCGGAATGTCCCCTAAAAGTAAAAAAAAACCAACAAAAGGACAGAACAATTATGCAGTAGAGAAATAATGACCGCAGTGCACACTACGAAGCAGTCTGTCTGTCATTGTCTATCCTGACCCCCCAGCTGCAGTTAGGGTTGCCGCTTCAAAACACTGGGAGGTGAATTGATCTGAATGAAATCATTCCTGTGAACGGAGGTGAGATGCTATGAACCGGCCAACTGCTCACAGTATAGGATTTCATAGTCTCCTGAGTTGGACATGATGTAGGTGCTGTCAGTGGACCAGTCGAGATGTGTTATATAGCTGGAGTGACCCTGTGGAAGTGAGGAAAACACAGAGAGGAACATTATTAATCTGTCTGTTTTCACTGTAACTTATAGAAACATAATATAATATGATATAGAAATGATCAGGAGTTTCATAACAATGGTTTATAAACTACGCTGAACCACAAAAAAAAAAAAAAAAAAAAAATCTTCCGCCATTGGGCAGAGTCCATGTGTCTTTTAGTAAATCAAGTGTGCAAATTCCAAATCTGAAGTCAGGATCTTAAGTTTCAAAAGGTTCACCTCAAGATCAACGCAACAGGTGTTCAAAAGTGCTTAAAGCGCTTGCGAGGGGCCGTAGTTGTGCGTTGCAGAAACCGGCAGTAGTCACCCATCGTGTTGGGGTTGAAGTGGCCTTGATACTTTTTTCCACAATAGAAATATCTTGTTGGAATCTCTCTCCATGTTCATCGCTCAAATCACCCAAATTTTGTGGGAAAAAATCCAGATGCGAACGTAAGAATTGCACTTTCAGTGACATCCAGCAGCCGAGTTTCTGGTATGCTGTTAACGTGTTGTTCACAAGTTCAGAATGGTTTTCGGCTCGATGGTTCCCAAGAAATTTTTGCACTACTAGCACAAGTGCATCCCAATTTCAGGTGGGTTGAGTTTTGCTCTGAATGTGGCATCACACAACATTTTGCAGATTTCAGGTCCAATAAAAATTCCTGCTTTCAATTTAGCATCGGTTTTCATTACTCCAAACTTCTCCTTAGATGTTTTTAACTTTCTGTGGTGATCACGAAAGTCTGAAATTGCGGTACCTTTCTGTAGCAAATTCCATTCCTGGAGTCTGGAGGTTAACAGTTCAGATTTCTCTTTTGACAGTGACATTCACCAGATCATCTAAATCAGATTGGATTAGCAAGTGTGGCTCACCCTGGTCAAATTCTGAATCTTACATCTCGTGAGCAGTGACATCTTCCAGATCTTTGCCTCAACTGTCACTGGTTTAAGTGCAAACTCACAGTCAGAATAAACAATTTTTTTACTTAATTTTCATTTGAAAATCCAGGTATTTTAGTCACATACAGTAGAAATAAGTCTGAGTGATGATTTATTTTTTTTTGTTCATGCCACACCATTGCATGCCTTTTGCTATTCAACCACTGGGCAAGCCCAAAATAACACACTGTGCAGCAGACATGATGCCCAACTTTTATCCTCATCTCCGATTTGACATCCAAAATAATACTTGTAAACAACCGTCGCTTTCTTTGTCAAGTTCTTGCACTGATCAAGCGGGGTATATTTACCACAAAGGAAACAAAAATTGTCGGCATGGTTGATGCAGCTGACTGACATGCCCAAACCTGTCTGGATGCTGCTGCAGGCATGCTTCCAGGAATATATTGACGCTAGGGGCTAGTGGGTCTCCAGATGTTAGTAGCGGCAATCGTGGCGCCAAGCAAGAGGATGTACAGCAAACTATCAGTCAAAAGCCGAACAAGTCCTAATGTAATCCTTATGCCTGTGTGTGTATAGCTTAACATCTGGACGTGCTAAGCAAATTCTGTGTTGAGATTTGGAATCGGCATGCTCAATTTATTATATAACACGTATTTTACCCCATAGCAAAATCTTTGTTTTCCGGGGTTAAGTCATGGAAACAGATGATACAATAAAATTTCTTTTAAATGTCAGAAATCTCTGTTACTATTACATAAGTGCTTTCTCGTAATGTTTTTCAAATATTGAAAATGTCTGACAAAATTCAAAAGAGCTATTGCATATTTTAATATAATATATTCTTAGAGATGAACAAATATGTATTGTCCCTGTATTGAATAAGGAGCTTTTGGTAATGGATGAACGGTATAAATATTGCAGAGTATTTTAATTTTACTGAAGTTCTTTCTGAGGTTTCTTACACATCCAAAACCTTTAACAACAGGTACAAAACAAACACCTTTTATTGAACAGGAGGTGGTTAAATGAGTGTTGGACTTAGCTTATGATAATAGAAAGGCATTTGCAGCATGTGCAGAACTTGACTCACTGTGCATTTCCCATGTCTGCTGTACCTCCTCCCTTTCTCCCAAACAGTGTAGATGTATACAAAGTTGTCATGAGAACCAACTGCTAGCAGCGCGCCATCTAGGAGGACAAACAAGAGGGTGGAACCAGGCAGTGGAAGGTGTGTCTAGCTTTGGGGTAACATATTATAGACAGCTACCTACCGTGTCTTGGCTCTGCCTACCTGTGGAATAGCGAATGGCAGACAACTGTTCACTACCATCAGTGTGAATGGCAATCAGGTCTGTTGTCTCTGCATCAAGAGCATACCACCTGCCACCAACACACACGTGTGTCAGAGTCGAAGGTCAGGGGGCCATAAGATAAATGGCTCAGTGAATAAGCTGTACAGTTCTCACTACGACACAAACGTACTTTCCTGAGCGAGTCCCTATGGCCACAACAGCACCGCAGGGGTGGAAATCTGCACAGTCCCCTGGTTCCTGGGGCAAAACAGAGAGACACGGGTGAAAGCCAGAAAAAGATGGGTGGAGAAAGACCGAGGGAAGAGACATGAGACAAACAAATGTAGAGGAATAAAATAGATGGAGGGATGTTAGCAAAATGGATGTGAGGACAACTGGAGAAATGCTGAGTACATTGATACGTCTGGTAAAATTTATTCTTATATAGCGTTTTGTTCTGAAGTCGGCATGTTAAAATTACATAAAAAAATGGAAAAACCAAAAAGAAATGACTAAAACCAAACCCACGCCTGTTCACAAACCATTAATGCAGTAATGACTGCATTAACATGCATTCATTTGGAAATTTTGAGACGGTTTTGCAGTGCTGCCAGCTCTTCCTTACAGAATGAATGACAAAATTGCATGGAGATGGACACCTCTCCAAACTACGTGACAGTCATTGTCCAGCAAGAGTTTTAAGAGACTACTACATAAATTCTTTGTCAAGAAAGAAATTATAAAGACACGGGTGACTGTCCTACCCTTTTATATTTTAAATCTTCATATTTTAAAGCTTCATATATCTCTTTGCTTTCTGGCATGCGGTGCAGGTGAATGAAATGGGACTTACATCTAGGAGCTTGGTCCATACGACGGAGTGGTCCACAGCGTTCCACAAGAACACCTGCCTGTCCTGACCACAGGTGAGGAACAACTGCTTGAAGGGGTGTGAGACAAGCCCCCACAGCTCGTCTGTGTGACCCTGGGGGTAAGATGGGTAGTAGGGGCGATCGGCTAAGTGGGGGACTCAGCAGTTCCTTCAATGTGGCACACAGGGAAAACTACATTTATAAATCTCCATATACAGTAGGTACTCAGAAAATGCTCACACTGAGCCTGAAGGGATATGGAATACAAAGCTTGTTTGACACATGTAAACAGTTGATCCCAAGTTTGGTAGCTTTTGAAAGGACTGTCTCACTCCTCACCTGTACTTCCACCAGGAAACCGTCATTAAATGTTCCCCTCAGTATGAAGTTGCGAGATGTCCCAACCAAAAACTCGTCTCCCTTTCCCTCAGCCAAAGCCCGAATGGTTCCATACTGGTCAGGGACCTCAAAGACCGGAGAGAGAGCTGCATTAAGTAGCTGCTAAAATCTAAGGTATAAAAATGTATAGTTTAGAGTTAACCGCCTCACCTCAGTGTCTCTCTCAGGGTTCACGTCATGGTCCCACAGGATGATCCTGTGGTCTTTCCCTCCTCCTGTCAACAACATCCCGTTCCTCATCTGGCACATGGCGAACACGCTGCCATCATGGGCCTTGATCTGGCGGGTGATCTGAAAAGCATTCACTGGGTGATGGGAGGGAAACAAGAAAAGTGAGAAATAAAACAAAAGGAATGGACCGGTTTATCTCATTGGGACCGTTCTTCAAAAGACCTCTGGCGCAGGCAATTTGGGAGCAGTATGATGGCTCAAGAAAGCACCTTTTGGACCCTTTCCTGGAGCGAGATCCACGGCAGCACTACGGCTCCACACCAGAAGAATTCCCACCGAGTCACCTGTCAAGATGTCTCCGTTGGGGAGGAAGGTAACACACTGGACAAACTTGGGCTTCTCGCATTTCTGCGAAGAGAGAGTTGGTATAGGTAGCGCTCTACAAATAAAGGCTCAAAAAGACAGAGTGTGTGCCTATGCATGTGTGTGAGAGAGAGCGAGAGAGAAAGCACGCATCGTGCATTCTCACCCCGAAGATGCCCTGCTTGCGGACTAGCGATGAGCCGCTCCAAGTCCAGAAAAAGATGTGCGACTTTCCACAGGTGATGATGGTGCTGGTGTCCGTAGGGTGAAAGTCCACCGCCAACACTGACTCATTTGTGGTCTATGGGGAACAGAGGGAATTGAGATGAGTCCAGCAAACAAAGGATTTATGAAGCAGACATTAAGGAAGGACACAGAGAGCAAAGGGATAAAAAAGGGCATGGGAGAGCAGAGTGGGGGGACAGAAGTAAACTACAGTTCATTCTTGCATGATCAGAATAATTTGGGGTGTCCAGCCATTATGATATACAGCACCTTACCATAGATATTTTTTATGTGAGTTTTTTTTTAAACACGAGTAGCACATGATCACCAGACACAGTTAAATAAATAATAAAATAGCGGAATCTAGATCATTTTAACCAAATACAACAATTTTAGCACAGTTTTTGCTTACCGTGTGACTGTACCTTTGATCCCTGCTGCAGTATAATAGATCCTGAAAATATACTTTTAAAATAATATTGTCACACACTAGACCGCCCAGTCTTTGAGCCATACGGATCATAACTGAGCACTTGTACCTTGATCTCGGCCATCTTGGACCTTCTCTGCCAGTCCCATACAGTCAGCATGTGCTCAGTGGAGTCATCGATGACGCTTAGATGGCAGCCTGAATCCTGAGTGTAGTGGTAGAAGCAAGATATGTTCACACATACAGACACGCTGTATTCCCACTGCCCTTTAACTATGACTCGTAGGAGCTCAAGCTTTTTCACACTCAAGCTCCTGATCTACAGTGAGGAGTGAAGTGAGAAACAAGGACTCACAGCTTTGGAAAAGGAAAGCGATGCGATGCCTCTCTCGAAGATGTTAAGACCGATGACTTGCAGGGTGGACAGGCTGACCGAGTCCCAAACCCGGACATGAGGCTGCAGAGCCTGTAGGTGGGGAACATGTAGGGGACAGATAATGAAATTTAAAAACTATCCTCTTATTAATAACTCGAGCAATTTCAGGGGAAAACTACCTTTTTTTGCCTCCTTCCAGCACCTCAGGTTCTCTCACATACACATTTCCTCATCCATTGCATTCAGCTTCCACAATAGAAGTTTACAGCAGTTAGTCACAGTTTACAGGAGCTACCAACCATTTGCTGCGTATAGGCACAGCTGCTATTAGCTAAGGTTGGTAATCCTTGATCGCAGCTAAATTCAAAGAATTCAAAGGATTTTATTTGTCACATGCATGGTTAGCAAGTATACCATATAGTGAAATGTGCCCTGATTCACCATGAGACCATGTACAGTTAAAAGAAATTTACTTTAATTTCCACCAGTTAGCAACAGTAGTCATCTGTCCCCGAGAAGTGGGTCCTTTTCACTGTACATATGATAGGTCTGTTTATCACTTAGGACAGAGGGAGGAATTACATGTCCATCCTTGTCCACCCCGGCAGTCTGTCCTGTGGCGATGCGGATTTTGTCAGGATGAAGAGCGAGGCTGTAGGAAACAGGCAGGGATGCCACAGTTACAATAAAGAAGGTGTGCACTGAACATTAATGCTTTCTACCACGCTTTATTGTAACCCATTATAGCACTTAAACACTTTAGTCTCACACCCTTTCACACCAGTCCAACTTGGATGTGCACACTGAAGATGGCACAAGGTATGACTGCAACCAAAGCACAGAATGACACTGTATAAAGGCAGATTTGAACTCTATTAGCCAGTGAGTAAAAATAACACAATGAAGCTTCCTTAAAGTAAGATGTGAGACAAAGCTGCATTTCACCATCTAGCATGACCTAGCAAATATGAGAGGATATTGTTTACATTAAAAATATTATTACGTTAACCATTTTGCTACACACGGATTCATTTTTCCGCCACCCTTTGGACATGTAGATCTGGCAGAAAAGCGTCCGACAGAACTGAGTGCAGTAAAGAGGAGAGCATTGGAGATGTCAGCAGGACAGAGGACGTCAGAATCAAAGTGTCACCTACCATTTGACAGAGTCAGTGTGTCCCATGTAGTGGCGCTGTGTCCTCTCTTCATAATTGAAGAGGACGACCACCGAGGCGATAAAGTACACAACCTCTCCAGTGGGCAGCAGTTGGATGTTGGCCCGGCAGTCACGACCTCTGTAACCATAACTGGAAAAGCTGCGTCAAGGTGCAAGAAGGCCCCCATAGAGAAGGACCACGAGTGAAGAGGAACATCGAAGTAAAAGGATACACCCATTCCAGCTTCAGGGTCTCGGGTGGGAGATCCACACAAATGTCCTCATAGTTCTCTACGCTGGACGGGATGGACATGGTGATGGGGCGTCCTCGGATGAACATCTTGATGTGGTCTCCATCTGTCAGTCAGCAGGTTTGGGGGACAATGTTATTCTTGGAATAAGAGAAAGATTTAGTTCAGGGCAGGCAAGCAAACATCCATTTGACAGCTAAAGTCTCCATCAAGCAACTAATATTAACTGTTAATTTTTCTGTTGATATTCTGACCATTAATGGAACAGAAATGAAGAGTAGAAACAAAAACCTTTTAAATGCTAGCTAAAAAACTAAAAACCAAAGCCAGACCTGCTACAGTACATATTTTAAAAACACCCTGTCTTGGAGGGCATTGGTTTAATCCCATGATAAAAAATGTAGTGTCACAAGCAGTATTTCAAGTGGATAAAATATTGTACTGGTATTCCCCCTTACTGGTATGCTAGCATGAAAACTGGACAACATAAGCAGGCTATTAAGCATTCCATTTTGAATTTCTGCAATGAATAAGACACTGGGTGATTCTGATGATATTCACTATGCATTTATTTAACAAATGATGGGCAAATTTCGAACAAACGCTAAGGAAGCAGCATGCCAGCCGACTTGCAACCTGACTCATTGCACCCTGGTTATTGAAATGTACAAAGTATTATCAATAATATCAATAATCAGCATGTACTATGATAGTGTTTTGCTGGACAGGAAACTCAGCCAAAGAATCTTGCTGGTTGGGGCAGAAAAGACCGCTTATGAGAAGTGCTGGCATGCAAGAAAAATTCCTGTTGCCCCAAAGAGCCAAACATAAGTGGGTGAATATCTAATATCAGTGCATACTGGCCCACTTCACACACTGTTCATAATCCTATGTGAAACATATCAGTGCCTCACTATAGAGGACAGCCATGATGAACATCTCAGAATCAACTGCTTCATAATCATGGTAATGGAACCTTTACATATTTCTTAGATAGTCGTGATGTTGGAACAGGGAGGAGACTGGAAGGCCATTACAAAATCTAATAAGCTAAGGCCATCATCAGGAAGTTCAAAAGCTATCTCACCATGGCTGATCACAAGGTCCCGATGTCTGAAACAAAGTGAGAATAAAGGTCAGTCAATGAAATGTCCAGGGACCTGAGATGGAACCAATATTCTCCTGAGTTGAGCAAACAACTCTTCATGTTCACGCCTATGACCAATTACAGGTATGCATCACTTAACAATGGGGATGCGTTCCGACAAATGTGTTGCTAGGCGATTTCGTCGCTGTGCGAACATCGTAGAGTGTACATGCGCCGCATCATGTCCGCTTTGACTTGGGTACGGTATAGCCTATTGCTCCTAGGCTACGAGCCTGTACAGTTACAGCAGATGCGGTAAACATGAGATGTATGAGGCTGCTGCCTGCATAACACGGCGTACTGTTTTACAGTAAACTTTTTTATAAGTAGAAAGAGTACACTATAAAATAACAATAAAAAGTACAGTGCAGTAAATACATAAACCAGTAACATAGTTTTACTATATTTTTCAAGGAATTATGTACTATATATAATCTTATGGGACCAACGTCGTATATGCGGTCTGTCATTGACCGACATGTTATGCGGTGCATAGCTGTAGGTACTGTAACAGTGCTGCTGGAGATAAAAAAAAGTTGTTTGAATGTCGATTGTGTGTGCTTCTCTGTTGTTTGGTTGTTCTTACTTATCAATCGTGTTACTGCCAATGGGTTATTCTGGGAGATGGGGCAGACTGTGGACAGGGACTCTCAGGCCCAGGGTGACCCCGTGGGGATTCTGAGCTCTCTAGAGTTGACTGTATTTTGGTTGGTGCTGGTACAGCTTGCTGTCTTTTTAAAGACTGGATGGTCAACATGTGCCACAAAATAAATAAGCAAGTTCCTGATTCTGAAGCCTTCTTGCGAGAGGACCACTAGGGGGCAATGCCACAATACTTTCCAAAAAAAGTTCTAAAGCCTTAAAATTCACCTATCAGACATCTAGCAGCACCCTTCCCCACACACAGACCAGCTCCAGCAGCCAGAAGAACGCTATATCAGCCAGATTATCAACACTCACTTGTCCGTACTCTTTCTCCCTTTGGCCAGGAGCTTGGAAGTGGATGCTGCTTTCACAAGCTTTCCTCGGCTCTCTTCCGCCTTCTTCCATGTACTGCTCTTTGACCGTTCCATCCGTGACCCCCTTTTCGTGCTGCTGCATCCGGCCGGCCAGCCAGTATACATTCATTCAGAGACAAAGCAGAGATTAACAAGAATGAGCAATTGTTACATCTTTGCTTTCAGAAGAAAAGAATAGAATTTCCTAGAGGAAAGGACATAAACTGCAGCAATGCTCTTTCTTAGACTTTTGTCTTTGCCGTTTGTTCATTTAGCAGACAGATATAAGAAGACACACAAAGCACCTGAAACAAGATGGGTAAAACCTTAAATGAAGATCACAGCTTGCATTTATAAAATCCTCAGTGGATGAGCATGGTTTTTCTTTGAAGTTGAAGAGAAGTAAAACTAAGAGAAGTTTGGCCTAATATACAAGCACTATAAGATCCTTCCTTGTTAAAACAGGTGACTTACACAGGAAGGTGACACATTAAGATGAAGCAGGTTTAACCTTCAGTAAAAAAACGTCCCACATAACAAAGCAATTTCTGTAAGAGACACCGAGAGAGATTGGAGGGCTGGAAGCATGTTGATCCAATGCTTCATGACCTAGACTTCTAACCTAAGAGAATTGGCTCCTGTCTTACTACAGGAAAATGTTTTCAAACTGAATACCTTCACTGAGACTGAGAGGTGAAAAAGGGAGTTCATGAAGTGTTTAGAAAAAATGAAAACGCATCAAGTCTCCAACATAGCCGTGAGGAGGAAGATACAGGTGTGAAAAGGAGACCCTGTGAAACCCTTGGTCTGACAAGGGCTGGAGAAAGAGGTGGGGCCTTGAATATAGGTGGGTCTTATTCTAGTCTGAAAGCTTCTCCTGCATCCTGCTGCCCTGTACAGAACTGCTGTCTTTCTCTTCCCCAAGGTTACCGTAAGATGCGTAAATAAATTACAGTAACAGAGGGAGTTTATTCTTTATTTTCTATCAATGAACACATGAAAAAAGTCAAATATCAAGTGTCCAGGAATCCAGAAATCACAAAGGATATTCAAGAGTGACTCTACCACTGCATTTTTATCCAAATATACCTAACACACACACACACACACACACACACACACACACACACACACACACACACACACACACACACAACTACAAATACAATTGTAATCTTATATACGCTTACAGTGTTTCCCCTTTGTCATCATTAAATAATGTGTGTGCACCTATATGAGAGTTTCAGAGCACATATACAATCTATTCATGTTATAGTCACATTTGTAAGTGTGCGTGTGTGTATTTGCGCATGAGTGATATACTGTACCTCTTGGCTGCAGAGGAGAAGGTCTCTTTCCTGATGAGGGACACAGAGGGGGCACTGTGGGCCAGCTTGCAGCTACCAGAACTCCCATTAGCAATGGATGACATGGAGTAGGCCTCTCGCAGCAGGCTCTGACCTGTAGGGACGGTACGTTTTGTAGGCAGTACGGATTTAATTCTCTAGATAGTAATTTATGTAAATAGAGAAATGTAGAATTTTAAAAATCGCAGTGTGTTAGCCATTACACGCTAAGAGGAAAATGGCAGTATAAATGAACTAAAGAGTCAGTAGCAGATCTATTACAAATGCATCGGTTTTTCCGTCAACATTTGGGTTGTGTATTCTTTGCCGATACTCTCTTTATATCCCAATAATAACCGATGTGCGAAAATAGCGGAAATGGAGAACGGAGATCTGGAACAGCTATGTGGTACAAAGTCTTAAGGTTAAAGGGAAAAGCACAGTCAGGTTTCTGACAACCTGTTATTCCCAAAGTGACACGTGGTGACAAAATGACAGGAGAAACGATTAGGCAGGCAAGGCTCATTTTGTAACACGACTAAAGAGAAATCCGGTGAAGGAGACTTAGGACAGGACACACTTTGACACTAATTCCACTACACTGTTGACTGGAGCCAAAGTATTGTGCAACACAGGTTGATAGTGACACAGCTTATCGTGGTCACCAATAGGTATAACACACTCGAGGGGTGACTCCGCTGCAACGTTGCGACCTCCAACATATAACATGAACGACTGCGACTCGGTGGGGAGTAAGGATGTTGCCATGGTAAAGGGATTATTCTGGAGGTGACAGCATGATAAGATAAAATTCCTAAATCTGTGGCAGAAGCCATGAAAAGCCCAACCTGGCAGAAACCTCAAACATGCACTAGTTGAGCTGCTCCCAGAATGCCCTGTTGTGCAAAAACCACACCAAAGGCCTCAATTTGAGACATTAAACAGACACACACGTTCATACAGAGTCTGCAAAGTATAAAAGTATGTTCCATAGCTCCTGCAAATGGAGCAGAACAATATGCTAGACAGGGCCTAAGTGAGGCCTACCCTTGCCGGGGGGTCTCCTGCTAGAGGCAGGGCCCTCTGGGAGCGAAAGACGCCTCAGCACATCAGCCAGCGCAGCCTTCATCACCACCAGCTCATCTTCTTGCTGCTGGACACGCAGCTCCAGCGCAGACAGTCGGTCCTGCACATCTGAGGTGCTCCCTGCTGAGATGCTGTCATCTTCAGAGAAAAAAAGACAGGAGAACCTGTTTGTTTCAGGCAATGCCATAATGACTAAGCTTTCCTGTAAACGCATATCATGTTGGGTTCCCTTAAAGACTCTTCATTCTCATCAGTCCTCTGGCACGAACAGAACCTTCAACCACCTGCATCTTGGACCTCATCGCTGCCAAGACACAGCATGTTTGTAGGAGAAGGGACAGAATGAGAGGAGAGAACAGATAGAGGACTGCTTACTGCACCAGATATTTCAGCACTCATTACATAACTAAATTTATCCTGCGTCAGATCTGAACAGCATCGTGATGCAACACTGCAGTATTTTACCTTTTCCTGTAAAGTATTGGACCAGTTCTTACACAGTATTTCACCTATGCCTCAAGCTTGCTGATAGAAATGGCACGACATATCCCTGATAAATCTACAGGAATGCTCCTCTGCAACAAACCAAAGCATTTATTGCCATTAAGCTATTTTCACTGCGGAAAGTATTTTCTTTAAAATGAGGAAAAAACGTTTGCTAAGGATATTTCCCTTCAAATGAGACTTCGCAGGAGAGCTTGGCCAGATGAAATTTAAAGGTCTGTACACGGGTTTACAAAAGGTAGTGCAGTCTACAGGCATAACATGTAAAAAAGGAAAACTAAAGTCTTCAGACTGAACGTAAAGTACACTCTACACACTCGGTAGTTTACAGTAAAGGTACAGTGCCATTTACAGACACAAGATGTAGCAAATGCAGAGTGCAATCTATAGACTCGGGGTTGTCTGTACTACCAGCCTTCAAGCCCAGTATACAGAAGCTCCACAGAGATCCTACAGAATACAAAGCTGGAACCAAAAAATGTGTGTCCCCTGGCACATCCTGCCTGCAGAAAGGCAGTCGTTTTTACCTGTAGCGCTGTGGTTGTAGGGAAGTCTTGCAGCCAGAGTTGAAACCTGGCGGGCTTGCTCCTCCATGCTCCTCACCAAAGCAGGAAACACCCTTCCTGAGACAGGTGAGTGTGGCCCTGACTGCAAAGTATACGATGAGCGCGTGTAAGTCACAGCTCAGCGTCTCTCACTGTCCCATCTTGCTGCCCTGAAGGTTAGGAGAGGTACCAAGAAGCTCCATCCTCTCCACCCAAACAGATGCTGCGTCCCCCACTACGCTCCTATGATGTCTCAGCGCCTCATGGTATGCTGCACTTAGCCTTCTGTTCTCTCTCCCACCCCAGAAACACTCACACTTGCTCTTCTGCACCCAACCCAGGGGGAGGGACGCAGGACGGGAGAAAATCTGGCTAGGGGAGAAGCTTAAACCTCTGTGCCTTGTCTTTAAAGTTTGGCAGCCATCTAGGTTCCTGTCACCTCCATGTAGGTTCAAATGATTGGAGAGATGAGGAAGTAGAGGAATAAAAGAGGGAACATCAGGAGGAAGCTCAAAATGAAGCGATAGACGTCATATTGTATGGGTAGCGATGGCACAAGGTAGCATAAGAACGGCATCCGTTTAGGGAAAGTGCCAAAACTCATTAAGTCTGTCACATTTGATGCTAATCTTATCAGCAGCCGAAACCAAAGCACTGCAAAAATACACCATCCGCACAAAAGGGCAAACGGCTAACATATGACACGGAGAGAAAAGGACAAATGACAAGTTCCTGACCAGTGGCCAGATAAATGGCCGGATTGCACCTCGAATCCCTACTGTTATTATTAAACCACTTCATGAGACTGAGTACATTTATTTTTACTTGTCCATGTTTTAAGACTTTCCAAGTCAGGGCAATAAGTTTGCAATTTAGAAAGAAAGGAAGAAACAGGCTTTGAGCATCTGTCAGCCTCTGTGTCAGCTAGTTGTGCAGAAAAACTTAGAGGGGGGGTGCCATAGAGAAAAGACTGACCCAGATGGAAAAGGGGAGTCCGATTCTGGAATAAAACAGCTGCAAGCTGGCAGAAATGGCACTCTCCCCAGATGGAAATCCTTCTCAGAAGGACAGCAATGGAGCAGGGTGCAGCCACTGGAGGAGAAGTCAACACCAGGAAGTGGCCTGATGTCGATTCCCAAGGGTGAGTGCTGGAGTTGCCATGTACAACACAACTGAGTATCAGGATTGCATTTTCACATGTCAGAAGTGTCTATTTCAGGGTAGCCCAGGTTGTTCTCACTTTCATACTTGCTGTTGAGGTTTTTGGAAACAAATCCCACTCAGAGCGTACGAAGGCCCACCTCTCTGCATTTCACACCCGAAATACGGCAAACCATCTCCGTGTCAGACTTCGTGAGATCGAAAGAGACCTAGACGCCAACACATCAATACTTTCAGGAGGAGCCTCACGTTTGCACAACAATACGGCTAAAGAGCCAACGCAGCGCTGTTTGTGTAATATTCGCACTGGACAATAAGAGCAGCACTGCACACATAAATATGGGCTCAAATCTCACAATGCGATTAGAATCGGAGCTGCATAACCGTTCTCTTAACCTCTCTCATACACCAGTGTCCAGCCAGCTCCTGCAAAAAGCAAGACAAACTGACCAGCAGATACAAGATGGTGCAGGAGGAACTGCCTGAGCAGCTGCACATGGGATCCAGACACCAAGGGAACAGATTTTTCCACAGTCCATCTGAGCTCCATGGCAACAACCTCCTCCCTCACATATGGTTGCCATGGAAATATACCTTTTTTTCTTAACCCATACAGTCACCAGGGGGGAAATATATCAAATACTTCATGGGAACCTTCTCTGAAATGACCTGATTCTGATGTAAAGACTGTCAACCCCAGGCACGGGCTGAAAGGAAGCCACCAGGCGCCTTCCGACTCTGCAGAATGTATTTTTGTTATCAATATTTGCTTATGTAATACCTGCACTGCTCTGCAATACAGTGGGATGGCAGGATGTGCCGGATTTCATGCTGCCACAGGTGAGGGCATCGCAATACAGCCAGCACTGACACCCCTGTCAGTACAATCGCAGCAGAACCACGGTTAACTTTTGAAAGCGGGGAACCGACTGACGGAATGAGACCTGGCAACCCAGACACTCACCAAAAACCCGTTCGAGTGCCACATGTAATAGCAGGGGGGGAAAAAGTCACAGAGTAAGGGACAAACTCCATTTCATGGAAAACCCACCCAAAGTCCCGGACGAACCGTCCATGTCCTTCGCGAAAAATCCGGATCGCCGTTTAACTCCCCTTCCAGTCTCAGCAGCCCAGGATGAGAGACCCCCGCTCCCTCAATGGTCAGCCGGACCTCCGGTGCGCAAACCCCGCCGCAGTGCCGCACGGCTCTCGCTCCGTCTCCATCGTTCCTCTCCGGCGCGTCGGACCCCAGTCGGCCGCTGTCCTTCCACCGCGGTCCTCCGTCCGCGTCGCGTGTGTTTGCCGACGCTCCCTCGGGTTCGCCCCGGGATCTCCGCCGGTGCGTGAACAGCGTCGACCGCCCGACGAGGGTTTATTCCCAGGAAAGCGCGGATGCGTCCTTGCAAACAGCACTTGCGACGAGGAGCCACAAACATGCCTTCTCGCATGGATCCCAATGGCGCTGCTGCGCTGGAACCCGATCGCCGCTCGCCGAGGTCTCGGCGTCGATGCGACGCAACGGTCCGGCCAACATGCCAGAATTCCGATTTAAAAAAAGACTAAATGTGGATTCAAATGTAAGGCTTTGGATAAGTGTGCACCGGAGGTGTAAGGGGATGGCGGAACTGTCATCTCTAAGATCTCGCCATCCTTTTTATTTCTTGCCAATATCAGGTTATGATGTCAATTTCACTATAAGGCTTGTGTCGGATTTTGAGGGAGGGTGGATGGAAATAAAATGCTTTATGTGTGCTGGCCCGAAGTGCGACGTTTTGCAGGATTTTACTGCCTTTTTTTGTTAGGCAGCTCGAGAGATGTATAGGACAATACAGTATTGAATCGTTTCTTCAGCTGAAATACTGACTGGTAAATGTGAGGAAGAGACTGATGCATCTCTAAAAAAAATACCTGTCAGCATCTTGCTATTCTTATAGTCAAAATCTATAATAAGGAAACGCACCTCTATTCATTCACAGTGCACTTTATGTAAAAGTCTGGGATATACTGTACAAATATTTCAATAATACATGTAAAAATCTGGGTGAAGCCCCTTTATGTTCACCTTTATATCCTGGAAACTTGTAACTCAAATGCTTGTATCCTGAGGGATACTTGTACTGTTTAATAAAAGTTGAACTCATTCAGTAAAATGAACAATGTCTGAAGATGTCGCACCTAAACACCGAATAGGTTTAAGAAGAAAAAAAAAAAACTGAGAATCCACCAGGTACTGGATTTTGATCGATCAGCCAGAAGGAAGGAAATATTTATGTCATCTTTACAGTATTTGCTATTTATTTACCATTATGCTACACAAGAAAGTAACATGGGACAGAACATGGGAGATGACATCTTTAGTCCAAGAGTCCTTTCCATTGCACTTTTCATGTCTGGGTCTAATATTCATTTTGTCAATATGATCACGCTGAGACAGAAAATTTCCCTATGAAACTGAATGGTGTTGACTGGGCATATTCTCGTGTTAATTCACTGTGGTGCACTGAGTAAAAACCAAGAAGGAAAAGTCTTAAAAGCTTGCATTTTAAAATTATTTTAATGCTTGATTTTCTTATTTATCAGCTGTTGCACTGAACTTCTCAACAAAATCAGGTAGAAACCAAAGATTAATATTGTAACATTGCAAAGTTTCCATTTCTACAGTCACAATCCACAGCTGACATAAGAAAAATAGCTGCTATTTAGCAATTTCATCGGTTTTTAGAAAAAATGATAAATATTTTGTACATTTCCCCTCATATTTATACAAAAAAAACTATACAAATCAAGTTTTTGGAGGTACTGATATACTATACAAATAAAATGGTAGAAAACTCAATTTTAAATAAACTCAAAGTAATAATGGCAATAAGTCAGTTTAAAATCTCCGCCTTGGCAGGCAGACAAAAGGCTACAAACATTAAAGTTAGGAAAGTAAAGAAACAAAAGCAATCGATGATCTTTTCTCATTTAGTCTTAAGGCAACAGTGTCATTCAAAATGGAGGTTCACAATCCCCATTGCTTCAGAGTACAACCGCATATGATTTATTCTTTCATGGTCATCCATGATCTCACTGTGAGAGAGATACACATGTAGTGTACATTTGACTACAGAAGAGCTGACAGGAAAGCACAACTTGTCACCATGAGCAACAAGACAAACACACTACTTAGAATCTGCTTTCAGCAACCATTTTCTAAAAGACAAATACAGTTAACTTTCAAAAGCCTTTCACTCCAGCTTATAAAATGTTCTACTGCATTCCTTTCCATACACCTACATCCTTCCTTATTTAGAAAAGAAAAAGAAAAAAACAAAAAACAAAACCGGGGCAAATCTTTTCAGACCACCAACAACAAACTGTCAGCACTAACCCTGTGTCTGAGACACGTCAATAAAGCTGAGCCCCTGCAAGCTAGTGGGTCGATGTTCTTTCTACAGTTAACAGGCCTGACAGAAACCAGTAGTACAGGTAGTATTAAAAGTGGAAAAAACTAATTGACAGTACACCCCTTATTGGCATGCTTACTGGTCAGTACTGGCAAACAATTATGTGTTAAATATAGTGAGATGGTAGGAGATATTACTGATATTCAAAATATATATTTCTTTGATAAAAGAGACACAAACTTAAAATGAATGTTAGGAAAGCAGCATATGAGCTGACTTGTAGTGCAACTTAGTGCATGCTAGGTAATGAAATGTAGCTATGAGGGCTGTTACGAACAATGGCCGTGTACCACAGCGGTCTTTTGCTACGAGAGCACCTCAACCAGAGAATCTGGTGGACAAGAAGCAGAAAACAGCAGGGGATTTATAAAAAGTGCTGATACACAAGAAAAAAGTCTACATAGAGGGTACAAGGTGCTACAAACAGCTAAACATATGGTAAACTGGTAAGAAATGACTGACTTCAAACACACAGTACAGGTAAAAAGACAGACATAAGAACAAGGGTTACCTTCCATCAAAAGAAGACGACTCTTTGGCAGTTTGGAAAACATACATTATCGCTGACAGCTCTGCTTTCCCAAGATTAAAAGCTACGTCTAGCATATCAAACCTTACCCTCTGAGGCCCTGAACATTTTAGAATGTGTTTGAATATGTATACACCTGACTGTCAATTGAGTCCCAAGGTGAGGAAGCGGTGACATCAGTAAAGACATGAAGAGGGGATAAAAACTATAAAATATGAGCCTATGTAAGCAAGCGCTGGTGACTGTGCCTGGGTTCACATGCAACTCTGTTCTGTTAGAGAAATTTCATAGGGAGGTTGCAAAAGAATGCTTGTCAAAAATCACGTATACGACCACTGAATCGGTGCTCTCTTGACAATCATCAGGTGCCTGGGTGTGACACTGGAGTTAGACAAATAGAGAAGCAGCCTCCCATGATGCATAGCAGAGGTGCACAACTAAAATACTTCTTCAGTGTTACTGTTACCTATGCAGACAACATAAAATGGGGACAACTGAACTTGCTGAATTGCAAGCAACAAAATACTCATAATCCTTTTAAAAAAGAAAATAAACACAAATGTTACATTAACATAACAGCCCCAATCTGAGGCCTTGCATCACCCCACTCAAATTCACTGTAGAGAGGCTGGGGTCACATACCTGTAAGGTACAAACAAAATACACACAGACTAAAAAGAAGCAAAATCTATATAACATAACATCATATAATAAAATGCAATACGAAAGACAAAATGAGTATTCTCATACTGCAGCATGCTCTCTGACAGGCAGAACCATGAAATGACCTGGGTGCAGCTGAAACCCAGGAAAGCTGTCAGAAATGGCACACAAACCATGACAATAATGTGAACATTTATGACCAGACATTCTATCCCTCTACAGAAATCACCAGAAGCTTCTTCAGGTAAAGCTGCTAGGAGAACAGGCACATAGGGTGTGGCCTATGGGGTTGGGACCCCTCTGCTGACATCCTCTGTTTGTTCCATCAATAACCTGCAGCTGCGTGGAATGAACCTTAAAAACCAGCTAACATTCCAGTATGCTGTTTACAGCCGCCTCCAAGACAGAGTCTGTGTCAGCCAGTGGCAGCTGACTTTCCTCTAAGCCCCGTCCCATGGGTGGAGCACTGATGTCCATATAGTGCTGTGCTGGCATCTGACAACCCTTCAGATCCGGGGTAATCTCAACGGCAGTTGAGCGTGGGCTTGCGTCTGATTTCTGACTCTGAGGCATTTCTGTCCTGCACCCATCTATGTCCAAGTCATTACACCAACCAGCAGGTACCTGAGAATCTCCATCCAAGGTGGTTTCCACTGGTTTCCCCATGCAGCAGAAGTCCTCTAGGAAGCCCTCTGAAACAGAACATGGGAGATGACATATCCGGGAATTAATCTTAAAACACATTTCTAAAATGTTTCCAAATCACGTATGGCATTCTGTGCCTCCTGTGTCTTACCTGGGTCCACCAGTGCCATCCTCTTATCCTGGGTCAGCCCTCGACGTTCCTCTTGGTTGAAGGTCCGGTTAATCATCACAATCTCAGATGAGGGACTGGTTCGCTGTACAAAGGGGATAAGATTGGGGGAGTTATACTGCGGTAGTAAAAACTGCTAATGTAACACCATGGCAGCACAGGGATCACTAAAAGAAGTCTGAGTATGAGAATCCTGTGACCCACCTCTGCCTCAGCTAGCAAAAGGCACCGATACTTGGTCAGCATTGCTTGTGTTCTCTTGAGCACATCTGTGGCCACCGTGTCAAATTCCTGGTCCACTGCGAGCAGAAGCAGGACACCATCAGGCAGTTATTCAACAGTCTGCACATTCCCCACAAGAAGAGGAAAGAGCACAAATCACCTTTTGCAAAGTCGGCATATGTGGGGAGGGTTCCCTGGAAAATGTTGTAAGGCAGCAGCCGGAGGAAGGCATCCTCCAGAGAGGTGAAGGGAGACCTGTTTGCAGACAGGGCCTTGACTTGGTCCTGATGTAGCTGCTGGAGGATCCTGTGGTAGATATGGCTAGATTCAGAACGGGCTGAGAAAACACTCATTCAGTCATGCAGAGTCAGTTCTCATGGGTTCTACAGATACCAATTACTCAAAATAGTGCATTCGCAAAAAGCCACACAGAGTTGAAGTGTGCCTTCAACAATATACATGGCCATCTGGGTCTCTTAATGTGTTTCCTCAGATTTCCACAGTCACACCTGGATGATAAAGAACAGCAGAATCCCATAACTTACAGGTCTCTCTTGGTGAGTTTCACAGGTCTGTTGTGCAGATTCACCTGCAGATATGAAGAATAGTAACTCAGTTTTCATGAAAATATACTTAAGCATCAGTCCAAATTATGATTCTGCAAAAGCTTATCTGACACGACAACACATAAAACCACCCACACACTACAGTCTTCTGGATATCCCTACCTGTGTGGACACCACATGGAGAGGTTCTGTTTGGCTGGTGGCAGGCAAGGTTTTCACAGCTGGAAAGAATGTGACATATGGGAGAAGACTGGTTAGTCAAATTCGCCACAAGTGCACACACAAACCAAAAAAAAAAAAATATATATATATTTTTTTTTTTTTTACACACACACACACACACACACACACAAAAGGCCATACCCTTGTCTCCCAACACGCTACCCAACTGCTGTCTATGACGTGCTGATGAGGAGTCCTATGAGGGAGAGAAGTGAGATTTCAATGATCTTGTAGCACTCACAGCTAACAGATGCAGAAGTCACTTCATATCTACTGCAACTAGTACAGGTTAAAACAACCACCTTCGATATATTAATGTTACTACACCAACACTACTGACCCTTTGCTACCACTGTGTACATATGTTTCTGCATAAAAACATAATTTTAGTAAATAAAATTAAAAATGAAGAACGTTAATGGAAATCAAGAGTAAGAAAAGCAATGATGATAAGAAAAGAAGATGGGGAAGATAAATTTGAACAAAGAATGGCATAAAAAGTAAAAACAGATAAATCTATAGACTATGGATATCTGGAGGGAGAAAAGGACTGAAAACAAATCAGATGCTCATCTCACCTGGCTAACAGCAAGCACTTGTGTCTGGAAGTGCTGCTCCGACACCCCCATCTGCACAGAGGGGGAAGGGCCTTGCACCAGAGGTACCAAGACACGCTGACCCAGGTGGACTGACATCTGTGGCTGAGACTGGAGCCCTACACACACTCCCTCACCAATGTGACTGGTGCACTCAGCAGAGCTGGACCCAGTGGAGCTCACTAGTGTGAAGTGGCTCTCGATGGGCGTTCCCTGGATAGGGTTAGGGTTGGGACTGGCTGAAGTGCTGGAGGACAAGTTCACCCAGGTTTTGGGCGTGGTCACTGGTGTCCCAGAAACCTGTACAAGCGTGGGGGCACCATGTGCAACATGACCACTGACAACACCCTGGTTTACAATTAGATGTCCACCAGCTGCAAAGCCTTGCCCTCCGACCAGCTGGACAGTTGCTGCTGTGCTGTGATTGGTCAGTATGGAGTATGTTGTGCTGGTGGAGGTATCTTCAGCAGTAACCACAGCCTTCGTGGGCTGCATGGTCTGAAGTGTTGGTCCATTCAATGCTTGCAGGCTCTGGCTAGAATGATCTGGGTTGAGGGAAAGCGAAGTGGGGAGTATAAACTGCCCTGTGGGTACACCGGCCTGCTGCTGTTGCTGCCCCAAAGATGGCTGGATTACAATGTTACCAGAATGGCTCACAACCTTCACCTGCTGAGTGGGCTGGGGTGAGCCTGCAGCTGCGGGGATTTGGACACCCAGACTATACACTGTCTGCCCACCCACTGGGAGTGGCTTGGGCTGAATGGGTTTGATGAGGGCCTGAGGAGGAAGTCCTCTCTGGATGATAACGTTTTGGAGGGGGACGGGGGTCCCACAGCCGCCGAGGGACATAGGCACCTGTGTCCCTCCAGGGATAGAGTTGAACACAGAGCCTTGCCCACTGCCACCCATTTGGCCCGTTGGCCTTTGTACCAACATGCTGGTGGCTGGCACCATAGGGGGGTTGCTGTTGAATGAGCCAAGCACTTGAATGTGACCCACAGAGGATCCATTTTGTAGAGGCTGTTGGAGGAAGCCTGGTGGTTGGCTCCCAGAGAAGGGAGCCACTCCCTCAAACCCAGCTCCAGAGACCACCTGCTGGGGGAAGCCCATGGGAACAGGTGTGGACTCCAACAGTGCTTCCTGGGCCAGAGTCTGCTCTGTAATATCTGCCTCCAGTAGGGATTTCTGGAGGATGTCAAAAGGTTGCTCATCTCTCTGCTCTTCCCTTGATGGAGAATCTCTGGCCAGCTCGTCCTCAATGAACTGCAAGCTGCTTGAGAAATTAAGTTCCACCCCTCCAGCCTCATCCGCCATGCCCAGGTGATTACCATCATCCTTAAGGCTTGAGTCTAGGCCACCCTACAGCAAAATAAACAAGTTGAAGGTGAACTTATGTGACAATGACAGAAGAAAATGTTTACTTTTCTTGGGTGCAAAAAAAAAAAAAAAAAAAAAAAACACACACTAAAGATCCTGCTACTTCTATCTCCCAGTAAAAGGGAATTGCATTCAGGGAACTATTTATTGCCTGAACATTTATACTTCCAGCTCTGTGGCATGATGATTTTAAACATAAAAATGTCTGGCCTCCATGAAAAAGTCTGCTTGTACATGTGACCAGTGCATGTGTAGTGTGCTCAAAGTTACAGTTTACCAGCTTTTACTCACAGTGTTGTCTGCAAAGAAGGAGTCAGCTAAGGCAAAGGTAGCATTCGTTACATCATTTGCATCTATCTGCAAAAGATCACGGCAGATAAAAGTGGAATTTCAAACAAATCATGAAAATGTCAAACAAATGTTTCTGCCAGAAAAGAAAACTCCATAAACTGACAAGTCATGCCTTCATATTGCATCTGTGTGGAGAATCTTGCTTCCATTTGTGTTAATAACTTGTATATGAAACTTTTTTCACTTTGTAGACTATTTTGAAGATAACATTAACCTGATGGTTAACATTGCAATACATCCAATTGTACATCTTTCTATATGAAATGTGCATTTAACCCAATTTTTTGTCTAGGAATTTCACATAAGAAATTTGCTACTCAGAGAAATATCAGGGCAAAATGTGGTATCTAAGATCCTTTATCCCAGCAACCATGAAAAAAATGGGGGAAACATCTACCGATTTGTTGTTGGATCCATGAAGATAATCGTTCAAGGCCTGAACGTCCCTGTGTGAAGGAAAGGAATAGATGAAGTTAGCATGTATGTCCTCATCTGGAGCACAGGAAGGATATTTTAGTCTGAAGAATGTTCAAAGGGACCCAGGGATTAAAATGCCTCTTCGGTGCTACAGATTTGTTCAACTGTTGCATCCCATTACTAATGTTATAATTCTACCTTTACTCTAACCAGTTTCTGGCCCTTGTGTGGTCTTGGTTTCCATGATATGAATCTGTCCAGCTAGGAAGCATAAGCGACTTTGAATCAACTTCACCTGCTTTGATGCAAATGAAAGTGAAAACAGGTGCACTGGAGAGGCAACAGCAAGACAACCCCCAAAAAAAGGGAATGACTTTGAAAGTGGTGGCCACAGACAATTGCTCTCTCCTTATCCTTCCTCACTGATTCTTCTCTAGTTTTGCTAGTGTGCTTGTCACTACTGGTAGCATGCAGCAGTACCTGCAGCCCATTTGGGTTGCACAGGTAGTCCAGCTCCTCCAGGATAGCACATTCATACGTGCCGTCACAAGAAGGTTTGCTCTGCCTCCCAGCACAGCCTCAAGAACATGGAGGAGATACCAGGAGACACGCCGTTACATGACGAGAGTTGGACAGGACTGTAAAAAGGCATCAACCCAGCAACAGGAACGGTATCTGCTTCTTTGTGCGAGGAGGAACAGGAGGACTACTGCCAGATCCCTACAAAATGAGCTCCAGCTTGCTACTAGTGCATGTTTGACCAAACTGTCAGAAACAGACTCCATGAGGGTGGCATGAGGGCCTGACATCTTCTAGTGGGACCTGTGCTCACAGCCCATCACCGTGCAGCTCAATTGGCATTTGCCAGAAAATACCCCAATTGGCAGGCCTGCCATCGGTGCCCCATTCTCTTCACAGATGAGAGCAGGTCCACATGGAGCACATGTGACAGACGTGAAAGAGTCTGGAGACGCCGCGGTGAACGTTATGCAGCCTGCAACATCATCCATCATGACCGGTTTGGCGTTGGGTCAGCGATGGTCTGGGGAGGCATATCCCTGGAGGGTTTTACAGACCTCCACATGCTAGGCAATGGTACCATGAGTTAGGTACCAGGATTAAATCCTCAGAGCCATTGTCAGACCTTACGCTTGTGCAGTGAGCCCTGGGTTCCTCCTGGTGCAGGATGCTGCCTGGCCTCATGTGGGCAGAGTGTGTAGACAGTTCCTGAATGATGAAGGCATTGATGCCATTGACTGGCCCGCACGTTCTCCAAACCTGAATCCAACTGAGAACTTCTGGGACATTATGTATCAGTGCATCCGACGCCACCAAGTAGCACCACAGACTGATCTGGGTCTGGGAGGAGATCCCCCAGGACACCATCCGCCGTCTCATCAGCAGCACGCCCAGATGTTGTTGGGAGCGCATACAGGCACGTGGGGGCCATACACACTACCGAGTCACATGACAAGTTGCCATGATGAAATTCATGCAAGTTGGGTTAGCCTGTGATTTCAATTTTTTACTTTGATTTTCATTGTGATTTTGAATCCAGCCCTCAGTGGGCTGGCAATTTTTGTTTCCATTGACCATTGTTACATTATTTTGTGTGGATTCTGCCCTTATATACACTCTTCAAAAAAAATTAAGGGAACACATCAGGTCTCGATGAATGAAATTTTCAAGTGGAAAATCTTAACTGTGTAATGCTGTGTAATTTTTTGAGCAGCGTATATAAGGGCAGAACCCACACTTACTCCATCACTGTCATTGACCGCTTGTCCAAGCCATGGTTGTAGTTGTCCACAGCCTATCTCAGAAGCACATGGCGCTAAACTCAATAAGGTACACCCTGGATACCGGTTCATTGCAAGACAGAATGTACACTCACCCTATGATATCGAGCAGACGTTGATCATCTTCATCATCCATGGCACCTGAGGAAAGAGCAAAATTGTATATGTATGAAAAAGATGACACACGTTATATGTACAACTTCAGAGTACTAGAGGACATAAAACAGATTAAAAAGTTTTACTTGTCATTTCTATTTGATTTAACCAAAAAGGAGCAGGTGGGCCACGCTGTGGTCACAACGGGGCGTTACTCACTGTTTTCTGCTGGTAACCATGTGGCAAATCATTTATCAGCCTTGAATTCCTGTATGAAGAGAGGATAGAGTCGAACTACACATCAGTAAACCAGGATCCATCAGTCTGATCTCACACCAAATCTGGACTATCGCCGTAAATCTCCGCCTTAAGGGGGCAAACGTATGTAAAAATATCACTCCAACGCTGCTAAACCTGCATGCCCAACTTCAATGAGAAAACCCAGCGGGAGTTCAGGGATCTTCCATTGACTGCTGTAGTTCGGGGGAACTGCTCACGGGGGCAACATGGCGAGATAGCGAGTAAGAGGACGGGCCCGAGGTCAGGCTACGGTCTGCGTAGCAGTTAGTGTCAGTTTCAAAATATGTCTTATGGAACTGTACGGCACACTTTGATCTTAGCCACGGAACTGTACGGCAAGTAGGCAACAGTAACAAAGTATTCAGCGCCTTCGTGTCAATTCGGCAATGTCCTTCAAAACCCCAAAGAAAAGCATCTGCCCACCACCTTCAAGGCTGGTTTCAATAAGGCCACGCTGTAAACAATACCACCTTGTGATTCTGAATATGACAAATCATACCATAAATATATTTGTTCATAACATTGTGATATCTTAAAGAGAATATAGTGTTTCTTCTAGACCTGTATGGGTTCATCCTTCTTCGGACTTGCTTAAGTCACTTACTTGAACGATGCTTTCTCAGTGGATGAAAGTGGGTACGGTAACAATTGTGTACATTTTACGTGCTTTATTTTTATAAATATCGAGTCTTTAAAATGTCTTTCGACATATTTTGAGTTGTATTCGAAAGGGTGAGGAGACCGCAAACAGCGCACCAAAATGGCCGACCTCCTCGGAAGAACGGATATGCTTTTGGCAGCCGTCCAGAGGGACACGAAAACACGTTAAAAAATAAAATGAAATAAAATAGATCACATATGAATATAAACGTCGGGAAAGTGGCTGGTATTGTGCGTGCTTTGTCCGTATCGAAAAGTTACACCGGCAGCGAAATAAAATTCAAAAAGGAAGAATGTTGATCTGAGACGTAAAAGCGGAGCCCACTGACCAGCTTCATTGTTCCGTGTTATAAACAATGACATTTCCACAAGGAAATTTTATTGGAACCATTTTATTTGGTTTAAACTTGCGCCAAGACATAAAATAAAAGTAAAGAAGGCATAAAGAAGTGTTACTTTGTCTTCTGACGCCTTTATCATCGTTGAAGTATATTAATAGGTCGGTACGTGGAGGTGCCTGAAATCCCGGTGTATAGAAACATAATAGCCGAATTGTAGGGATCAAACCATCTTTTGTTCCAAGAAAGTGTCTGTTCACTGTTGCTTTGGCTATATTTTTCCATTTTATTTAACCACGAAACAAAACAGCTCCGCTGTCGACATAACGTGCAATAAATACACAACGCCTTGAAAAGACGTCGGTAATACAGCAACACACGGCGGACGCGCCATTGAAAATGCTGTTTGCGCGATAATGTCGGGCATTTTTTGCAAACATTTCCAAATATAGAGGATAATCGCCTGTGACAGCTAACCCAGCAAAGACCCGAGTTTGAAGACAAAGGACTTGTGGCCAAACGGGAGATTAAACTTGTTTTTTTTTTTTTATTTATTTCACATTTCCTTTCCGGTCTGAACCAGAGATGCGAGCAACAGAGATGAACACATCAGCAACAGTTTAACATCTCTGAATACATCTGCGATCACTATAATCTTGGGAAGCAATGGCGATGTCACTGCCCCCGTATAACTCGGTGTGCAGTTTTTGTTTTTTAATGTTTAAATTTAATCTGTGACTAAATTCAACGTGGAAACGTCGACACCCAACTGCAGCCTCGCTGGATCACTGGAAATAAACAGGCTTTGATCTCCAAGGAAACGCGTGTAAGCGGTTTCTCGGTGCAGGATCCTCGTCTTTATTGTGATCTCCTCGGGAAGCCCCCCCACCACACACACACACACACGATCGCGGCTGCTGCTCTACTAGCTGCGTGGATTCGCCCCACCACCAGCTCATCCTGACGTGTGTCCACGCAGAGCTCCTCCATTCCCGGCCCACATCGGTGACTGCTCCCCCTCCTTCACCGTCCCGAACACACTGAGCTCAACGGAGCAGCACCATAAATATTTATTTAGAATTAGCATAAAGCCGAGAGGTCCGAGGTGACGAGGCGAGTCGTGTGGAAACACAGCATCTCCGTCTGGCAACTTTTAACTCGCTCTCCTCCTCCTCCTCCTCCTCGTTCTACGCTTCCCCCTTCTCCTTCTCCCTTTATTCTCGTCTTTTCTCTCTCCCCCCCCTCACTCTTCCCTCCCCGAAGGAATGGGAGGAAGGATGTTGTGTGTGCGCCCGTGGTTTTTTTTTTTTTTTCCTTCCCCTCTCCCCTTGAAATTTTTATCACAAAAATTATAATACAGTCGAAGGGGGAAACTCACCGTCATGAAAAAGCGGCGCCGCGTCGACGGGGTTTCCTCGCCATGGCTGCACGGGCCCGCGGGGCCGCGCCGCTCGCTCGCTCGCTCGCTCGCACACACGGCGACGGCAGCAGAAGCCGAAACCGAAGCAGCGGCTCGCCTGCCGGCGGCCCCCAGCACGGCTACGCTTAACGCGGGCGTTGCATTCGCCCGGCGCCCGGCTGGCGAGCAGACGAGCGGGGCCGCCTTCTCCACGTCCCGCTTGTGCACCGCACGGCAGAAGCGATTTCAGCCAACATCGCGTTTTACTAATTGATCTCCACCGCAAAGAGGCAGAATTTGGCCATAATCGCTGCTATTTCCTGCATGGCTCCGTGTAGGTGGCGGAACCGGGCAGCAGGGGGTGACAAACCTGCAAGGGAGCGAGAAACGAAACGCGCCGCAGTTTAAACATCCAAGTTAAAGAAAACAATCTGAAAATAAACGTTTCAGAAACTCATGCGGGCTTATCGTAGATAACTGAAAGCTGTTCGATGGCATTCTAGTGTCAGCTAAGTCTTTGCGTGATTTTAGAGAATTTAAATTTACATTTGTTATGCAAAGAAGTGAAGGCGTGGGAAAAACTAATTCATGCGGAGAAGCAGAAAATTCAGAGCAGTTATTGTGAGGAAAACCACTAACTGGCCCCGTGTGAGTACCAGGTATTCAGTTTTAAAAAGTGAATGAGTAGAACTGAATTTGGGACATTTATTACGTTTGTTCGCAAGGCATTACATTGAAGGAAATCGTTTCTTTCCTCATTCTCACACTCCAGCAAAGCTGAGCATCACTTTACACACCATTTCCCCATAATGATGCCCAGGACCTCGAGTGAGATGTGAAACCATAAAGTCAAAAGTTCTTGCACCAGTGATAAGTTTAAATGAATCGGACAGGAAATCTTTCCTTATATTTTACCTCCATTGCCCGAGAGGAGGGCGAGGTCTGAATATTTTACAAGTTTATCTTGCTTATTATGAGTTGTTCGGAAAACAAAGTGACGTTACTTGGAGATTTTAAAACACGGGCAGTGATGTGGTTAGGACATTAAAATTTTTATCTTAGTTGAGACCGTGCTCTTGAATTTCTGTCTTCACTTTAAATGCGCTGGTAAACCTGTCCAAGTTTTTTTTTTTTTTTTTAATCTTAAAATACGCTGGTAAATATCTACATGCACGCAACAGGTGTAGAGGTAGCTGGGTAACTTATTGCAATCAAAAGGTTACGGTTTGAAATCAAAGAAATACATTCTATATTGAATTTAAACTCCATAAACTTAAAATATACTTAAAAAAAATACCGTGGGAAATTTTAAAACGCAATTCAAAACGGCGTCACAGCATAAACGTGTTTTTTTTTTTTTTTTTTTTTTCTTTAAAGCGGAGCCAGTTCAGTCATAGCGCGTCACTGGAATTTACCAATCGGAAAGCAGTATATTTCGCTGCCAGACGGCCGTTTGGCCAATCAGACATGGCCTTGTAACGAAGCAGCGGAAGATTCTCGGCAGTGATGGAGGCTGTGGTGACAACGGAGGCTGAGTGCCGGCAGGGGAATGGAGAGATGAGTTCGACTGACGCTGTTAAAATTCCGGAGCGGCTGCTTCGGCGGGAGCAAGAGCGACAGGAGGAGGCTGAGCGGCGCAGGGAAGCCATGGAGCGCCATTTGGTCACGGAGGAAAAAGTGGACTACTTCTCAAGCACATTCGGCGCAGAGAGGGCCGCCATTGAGGCGCTGCTGTCCGGCATCTCGACTGGAGATCGCGGCCAGGCGGCTCGGCTCCTGGAAGAGGTCTCCTCCCGAACACAGCAGCTGCGGAAGTTCCTCAACGACAGCATGGCGTTTCTCACCAAGTACGAGTGCAGCCAGGCGCAGGCAGGGCTGCAGAAGCTCCAGAGCGCCCTGGAAGAGAAGCGGGAGGAAGTCCTGCCCAAGAAGAAGTTCAATTTCAAGGCCCGCAGTGCGGCAACAGCCAGAACCACAGTCTCGGCCCCACCCGAGAAGGAGGAGGAGGAACCGCTAGGGTCAAAGTCCAGGCATTGCGCTGGTACTGGCAGGCAGGTGGTGGATGGAGCTGTGGCAACCTGTGGGTTCTCCAATGCCCACTCGCAAACACTCACCAAAGAACCCGAGGAGATCCACCACCAGGATGTGCTTCTCACGCACCTGACTAGCTGTAAGGTGAAGCTCATGGGCTCCCCGGGTACTCTGCACATCAAGGACGTGCACAACTCCGAGATTCTGTGTGGGCCCGTCTCTGGCTCAGTATTCGTGGACGGCTGCTCTGGCTGCACCTTCGCCTTCCCCTGCCAACAGCTGAGGACCCACAACACCACGAATACTCGCGTATACCTGCACATCACCAGCCGGGCCATTGTGGAGGACTGCAGCGGGGTCAGCTTCGCTCCGTTCAGCTGGAGTTACAAGGGGATAGATGCTCACTTTGAAGCGTCTGGACTGGACCGTGCCAAGAACAACTGGAACCAAGTGGACGATTTCAACTGGCTGGCCGCGGACACGCCGTCTCCCAACTGGTCCGTTATTCCCGAGGCAGAGTGGCGGACCATCTGGGACTAACAGCTCCCGTCCATTTATCACTCTGTCACCTCTGAGAACGTAGGGTGTCTTTTGGAGCATTACCTCCACAAATTCTCCACTTCGTACATCAACACCTGTCAGGACCAGGAGTCACTATTTACTGACCACAACCCAAGCTTATTCTCACTTTGATGCTGACCTGAGGACATAAGTAATAATATTGAAATTAGTTTATTTTCCTCTGCACTGCGGCCTGCTGCACAGGTGTTGGTAAAAATGTTAACTCTTCATGTAGCTAAGAGTGCCAGAAAAAAATGATTGCTGAAATAGCACTTAATATATTGCCTTTTATTAACCTAAACTTGCACAGCTTTGAGACCAGGAATGTCCGTAAAGTTGTTTATGGTGCGATAGTTTTTGAACAAATTCCTGGAAAATACAATGGAAAAAGTTGTACAAAACCAATGCTCTTAAAATGTGATTTACTTTAAAAGTAGTTGAAATTGTAAAGTGTAACATGAATTTGGAGGGGAGATAAAGATGATTAAAAGATCATTTCTCCAGGAAACGGTTTCTATTAGTATTGTTACGTTTTATGCAATTGAATTTTGTGGACCCTTCTTACTCTGTTTTGGTGGCCTTGGTTTTAGTGTAGAGTTGGATTTTTCTACAACAACCTTGTGATACACTTTTTCTTAAGAAGATGGCGTCAGCATTTCAGCTATCTTGGCCTTTTCAGGATTGACAAAGTCCACCATTAGTATTACCGAGGTATTTTTCGACCGTGTAGTTGGAAAATGACAAAGTCTGATCGAATGAAATACTCAGCTAAAATATTTCACAAGAAATGTAACTTGTGGTCCTTCTATTTGCTCCACACAAGGGTTTTTCTGCCATCAAATGGGTGAAGAAGGTGGTTTGGGTTTCATATCCTTCTGGCAGGCTTAGTGTGGTTATCACTAACTTTGTGTTGTATTTTGTCCTGCAGAGCTAAAATTAGAGCAGTACCTTGCTTTGCACATAAGATTAGTACATTTTAATCACAAATATACTCAGTGGTCATTTTATTAGGCACACCTCTTCAGTAGGATTGTCTTGAGTCTAGAACAGCCTGGGTTCAGCAACAAGGTGCTGCGCTTGATTCTTTGTCCACGGTGGCTTGTTAGCTTTTCATGTTTTTTACCGGCAGATTCATTTGATTATCACATTCCAGCTCATCTCAGTAAGTCTCAATTGTCTTAAGAATTGGGACAGTACAGGTTGTTGTAGTGGCTTAAGGACACTTATGTTTGTAGAACTACAGTGTGCACAAATCCCACAGTGTCATTGATCAAGTCCTGTTTGATGTGATGGACCACATGTCTTTTCTATTCTAATGACCATGCAAACACCTAGATCAGGAGTTTTTCAACTTTTTAATCCAAGGACCCAAATAAGAAAATTGACACTACTGAAACCCAAGGAAACAATTACTGCAACATCAGCAAAGCTATACAAAGACAAATAACAATGACCGTACAATAAAAAAATGTTTTTGTTTTCATTTAAGCACAGTTCTCAAATGAACATTAGTAAAACAGAAAAGTGAAACGCAAACACATTGTTAATAAAACAATAATAATCCAAAACAGGCAATAGGTTCCTGAGCGTCAGTGCCAGTGTAAATACTTTTATTCAGAAACTTAAGATGTGACCGGTGCATATGTGAGAAGTGATTTCTTTTCATTTGGTGAGAGATGTGAGGCTAGCTGAATATTTCTACTAGCAGGTTTATTCTTGGCTCAGTTTCTGACAGAGCAACCCTGAGGTCATGCTCAACATTGTCTGCTTCTGTATTTGTTCTTCATCTTTCGGCTGCCCCCTTAGGGGTCGCCACAGCGGATCGATTCTTTCCATTTCAACTTGTTTCTGTATTTGTTATTTAAGTATATTAGTGTCAAAAAGCCAGATTCACAGAAGTCCCAAACTGAATAAAATGTCCACCACTTTAGCTGCTAAACTGCAGATCTCTGCCTGCTTCAGCAGAAAAACCAAAACTGAGTCAGTGAGGTTGTCTGCGAAAGCATTTTTTGGCACTTCTCGCTTGCAGTGTAACTATCGCTTCCGTTTCTGCTTGAGGGAGCAGCTTGGAAGGGATACCTCACCCACTGGTATTTTTCAGAATTTTACAGGTTGGGAAAACACTGTTCAAATTTCTCCTAGAGGGCAGCAGTATTCTCAGATATGTCCAATTTCAAAGGCTTACAAAGAGGAAGAGCTATCTGCTCATGGAAGCAGAACAGAACTGGAAACGTGTACAGCTTCATCTAGTTGTGACTTCCATATTCCCAAGGCGTGCAACAAATTCTCATCCACCATCTTGTTCTTTTTAATGGTCTGAATATTTTAGGTATCATTTACTAATAAGCACACAAGTAGATCACATTCAAGTAGCTGCTGCCCTTAAGCATTCAGTGTTGTTTGGCCCGGTGTTTTTCAGGTGATTTTGAAACCTACAGCCACAGGGGGCCCCAGGACTGAACCTGAGAGCCACTGCACCATAGTGCCGTGTTGCCTATAAACTGGCGGGATGCTCGCTGACTACCCTCAGTATACAGTATAACTGTCACAGTTTCTTATACTGGAAGAGAGATGCCAATGGTCTTTAGTTTAAACAGAGCCCCTTTAGCATGGCAGTCTGACACAGCTGACCACGTGAAGGTTCAAACCAATTACACCGTAAGGCTGAAGATTAGAACCGAAGCTCATCTGCTGTCAAGGATTTCTGAGAATGGGATCAGGCCGATTAGCAGGTTTTGCATGACGCACTGCAACTTTGAGTGTGATCATCTGGATCCTCTGCAATCCTGCTCCTTTCGCTGGGAAGGGACGGCCAGAATTAGCCACTGAGCACTGCTTTGCTGTCCTTTTCCTTTTCCTGTCGATTTATGGGAAAAAGAGAGACTTATGGTGACGGAACTCGAGTTCATCTGGGCTCACCTGCTTCCCTATTTGATGGTTATGATGGCACTGAAGTGGATCTTTTGAAGTGGATCTTTGGCAAATAATGTATGACTACTCATCTGGAATGGCTTGCACTTTTCAACCCAACTTTTTGCCAGAGTTTGAGGTTCAGTGAGCTATCCTTGTTACCACAGAGAAGCAACATTGTACAAAAAATTAAAACTCTTGGATGAGAAACCGTTTGAAAACTTTTCTACTTGACTGAAGAGGAATACGAAAAACAAAAAGACCACAGTTTCAGCTTTAATTTTCATCATCAAAGAGGAAACGTGACAGGATGGCATTGATGAAGGTGAAGTTTGACGTGAAGAAGCGAGTAAAACTCGCGCAGGGCCTGTGGTTGATGTACTGGCTGGCTGTCATGGCAGGTGTCCTTGTCTTCAGCATGGGGCTCTTCTTCAAGATTGAGCTGCGCAAGCGGAGTGAGATGATGGACAACAAAGAGAGTCACTTTGTCCCAAACTTGCTCATCCTGGTAGGACTGGTGGCATGTGGGATCAACACCTTTGGTGGAAAGATCTGCTACGACTCGTTGGATGCCACCAAATTTGCTAAGTGGAAGCCCCTGCTGAAGCCCTTCCTTATTGGCTGCTTCCTCTTCAACATTCTCCTTTTCTTCACAGCCTTTCTCTGCTTCACCATGCGGCTGTCTCTGCAGTTCACGCTGGCTGAGGGCCTCAAGAACAGCATGAAGTTCTACAAGGACACAGATACACCAGGCCGCTGTTTTATGAAGAGGACCCTGGACATGACCCAGATCGAGTTCCGCTGTTGTGGAAACAACAACTATAAGGACTGGTTCGAGATTCAGTGGATCAGCAATCGCTATCTGGACTTCAGCTCCAAGGAGGTCAAAGAGTAAGAGACCTCTGCTTTTCCTTTCTCCTTTCTTGATGGTAATAATCAGATTTTTGTTCCATTGTCATATATCACAGATTAGCTTGTCTTAGCTTAGTTTTGGTTTCTTTTGCAGTTAATCCATTGTCTTCATTGTACATTTTCCAATACATTTTAGATGTTATTGAACCTAAACTGAATGTCATAGAATAATTAGGTAGTAATTCTGCATTCTACAGGGTATGAAGCGTGTCCAAATGAGAACATTCTGGTAAGAGAAGGACTAACCCCAAGTGCCCAAGTGTTTAGCCTTCCTTCTTAATGACCACTAGGACCATCTAGAATATAAATCGGTGACAGATTATAGCCCGAGATGTTTGTGCGACATTCACAGTCTGTAGCTGTATAATGTTAACATCAGTATGCTGGGAGAACAATGATCACCAGTTCAGTCAAGGTTCACAGCGTAGAAGGGGTGATGGCTAAAGGTACCGGTTAAATCCAGCCCAGTTGCATTTGTACCGGCAAGTTTCAACATGTTTTCGTATGAGGTTTTGGTGGGTAATGGGGGGAGGGGGTTCACCGCATATTTAAGCCAGTCTGGGGTCTCAGCACATTTATATATCACTGGGACCTTGATATATCAGTGCAAGTGGTTTTAAGCTCCTGATCTCCATGCCAAGCCACTAATCCTCTTGGATCACATTTCCAGTCCAACTCAGCTTACTGTCTTCTTTAATGACTGCAAGACCTGAGTGAGCTGCTGGGAATAGACAAGAGGCCTTGGGCCCGGCACCTCAGCGAGTACCACGTACATCTCAAAATATTTGTCTTCATTATACATTGGATCCACAGACATAATAAAAATGAAAGACAAAGTTCGGGTTCAGGTGCTCCGAACAATGTTCCATTAAACACACATCTTTCATATTACTGAAATGTACATGAACTAGTAAACACTTGTCAAGTCTAACATTTTAATTTGTGAATATCCCTGTAATAAGATTACTTATTTGTAAAGGTGATAAAGGGGGCAAGAACATGTTAGCAAGTGAGAAAATGATGATACAGTTGCAGGACAGTTGTTTTCCGAAATAGGTTTTTGTCACCTGATTTGTTTGTTGCCTATAAGAAAGTTTTATTAAAGGCTTACAGAATCCTGGTATTACTTTTGCGTAAGGAGTCACTGTCAACCCCACAGTGGTTCGGTCTCACCACCTGTGTTTGTGTGTGTTTATCATGCTATGGGTTAATAACCATGTCCAAATCGCTAATATGTAGTTCAGTCAATCGCTCATGAAGTGCTCCAGGGACCACCCTTCTTGGTGAGAACATTGGAGAACCTTGTCTAGATAGACCACCACTTAGAACCAGTTTTATTCTCGACAAACTAAAGCGTTGCTCTAAAAAAGCAGAGCGCAGCATTAAAATTGAAAAAGCCCATGTCTCAGGAAGGGCACTGTTGTTGTGCCTTAAAGCTTCGAGAGTCCAAAGCATCCGAGATGATATTTGACAGTGGTTAGACAGCCAGAACCAAAAATACACTCCAGTATCTACATTTTTAAATCCTTATGTTTCCAGGTTAATCTCTGGGTTGATTTGTCTCACATTTGCCTCGAGTGCTCCGAAGGTCTTTTTGCTGTGTTCTGGGGTCGTCTTGTTACGGCTTTAAGAATCCCACTCTGTCACTGGTTTTTCCAGCACTCTGATCCAGTACCATGGCTCTGTCCTGTCCTGCTGTTTTGACGTGCCATTGTTGTTCAGCGTTTAATGTTCTAGCTCTGTACCGTCATTGTTTCGATCTGATCCAAATAACCCTTCATAACCATGTCACCGGTCTGCTGTTCCAATGCTTCCGTTTGTTGCTGTGCCGCATAGACTTTTAACTCAGCTGAACTTGTGATTTAGGTCAGCGTTTCTGATTTGTCATTCTTCCGGTCTGTAAGGTTTCTGATGGGTTTTTCTGTCACACACCCACTGCATTTAAGGGATGATGTTGCCCTGTTTCGCCCTGCAGCCGCATCAGCAGTAATGTGGATGGAAAGTATCTAATGGATGGCATCCCATTTAGCTGCTGCAACCCAAGCTCCCCGCGGCCCTGCATCCAGTACCAGGTGACCAACAACTCGGCTCACTACAGCTATGACCACCACACCGAAGAGCTCAACATCTGGATTCGGGGCTGCAAAGAGGCCTTGCTTTCCTACTACGGTGGCATGATGAACACCATCGGTGCTCTGGTGCTACTAGTAAACGTTCTGGAGGTGAGATGCTGATAGGATGTGGAGTGATGGAGGAGACACAGTAGACAAGAGAACCTTTGTGCATTCAAACCAGTCAAATAAGCAATAATCTGCCCAAACCAAAAAACTTGCTACAGATCAGTTTGATTCACTGGTAAAACCGATGATGCTGGTAATCGACTCGGTTAAGCCAGTAAGAGCATTAGCTGCGCTAGCAGGTTAATGGGTGCAAACATCTCATCTCAGCTCATCTTGGTCCAAAGACACATTCTTATTCCAGCTACCACGAGCACGTCGTTCGCCTTTGGTAGATGTACATTTTATTTTATAAAGCACAGATGCTTTCCGTGTAATTTCGTTCACGTCGCACATCCTTGCTGATCTGCATCAATATGGGTGGCAATTTAGAGGGACGCAAACAGAAAGATTTCACAAAGGACATGCAGCTGAATCTTCTCATTAGAGGCTGATCTCCTCAATCTGGAGGTAAATGTCAGGACTGTGACCTTGCCAGCTGCTGCCACTCAACATGTGTCCCCGGCCACCTGCGGCCCCGTGGTCCGGTCCCCAAAGCGGTTGGCCTCACTAATGGCTGTCGTGTCAGAGAGGCCTCCCGACAGATTCCAGACTTATTTCCTCAAAACTTACTGTTTGCCAAGTCTATGTACGGTGTAGCCTCCCTGACACAAGTTCCTCTTTGCTCACCTGACTTGAGAACAAATACACAAACAGGTGATAAGATCACTTGTGTAGCAGTGAGATCTCAGTACAGTTTTTAAGAGGGGTCATGTTTGTTTTATTTAAACCTGTTAATGTTCACTCTAAGTAAACTGTACCTTGTTGGTCAAATATTGGATAGGGGGCTTCAGTTGCCCGTTGTTGTGCAGCAGCCTGCACCTGAGTTTGAGCAGTTTATTATTGAAAGAGAGCAGCAATGCAAAGCCTTGAGGTTGGTTTGGGTCCTGCATAACAACCCTAAATCCAAGGGGATTAGCAGAGCCCAAAACAGCAAAGGAGAAAGAGCAGGACCTGAAATAGCTTTGGTTCCACAATAGAGATACTGATATGACTCCAGTAAAGGGATTGGGGATGTTCTGAAGAAGAGGAACCTTTACAACCCTCCAGACAAATGGGTCTAGTTTTCCACCTGCGATCTAGATCCAGTGCCAAACAGTGGCTGACGGAGACAATAAGACGCAGAGTTCAAAAGTGAAGTCAACAACTTAACAGTTGAGAAACTGTCAGGGCCGTTGCTGTTGGTTGGGCTGATATTGAAAGTTAATGATAATCCAGGTTTGAATGTTTCAGGTGGTTCTATTTATACTACTTGTTGCACTGACATGTTGATGGAGGGTTTTCTTTGTGGCTCTGGAAAAGCAATAAAAGTAAGATAAATGTGGAAATATCATTTATCCTTGATTTTCCACATTTTTTGGACAGTTGCAAAAATATTCCAGAAAAAAAAGCAGAAAATAACAAATATTTCAAAAAACTACTTTTAAGGAAAATTAAAAACAAAATATAGATATTCAATTTATTTATATTTATATTATTTTTTTGGAGAATTTAACTTAATTTCTAATGTCATACACTTTTGAGTTTCTGGACTTCTGCAATATCCGCTATACAGTCTGGAAAATCAGGAACGGACTGGAAACGGATGTTCCGAACTTCGTGAAGTTCCATCAGCGAGTTTTAACCAGTGATATTATTCATTCCTCTGGCTTGCAGGTGGTGGTGATGGTGGGTCTGCAGTATGTGAACACATCCATGTCGACGCTGGTGAATCCCGAGGACCTCGAGAGCGAGAGTGAGGGCTGGCTGCTGGAGAAGACTGTGAAGGAAACCTTCACTGACCTCATGGAGAAAATGAAGTCTCTTGGAAAGAGCAATCAGGTGGAAGAAGGTGGAGAGGAGCAGGGTGTTGCCACAGTGAGCTGAGTGGGCCATGCTCACAAGAACTGGCATCATATCCTTTCATTGGGGACCAAGAGGAAGGATTCCACTCTGTGCTACACACTAAGATGCTCACACACACACTGCCAAAAGTGAACTAAAGCAAGAAACACACACGCACATAAAAATATATGAAAAATACGGATTTTATACATAAAATCAGTATTTTTCATAAATCTAGTTATAACATCTCTCTTATGAACCTCCTTTTAAGAATTGATCCATTAAATTATAAATTATGCACAAATAAATAAAAATATGACTAACAAGATCCTTGAGAACCTCCTCCCTCCACTAAACACACAACTGCAAATAGAAACAAATAATCCTGTCCCGTGTCCAGTTTTGCTTTGTGACATAGAGCCATAAGAATGAAGAGGATGAGTACATATCTGATGTAGTCTCAACAATTTTTGACATTTTTAAATTGTTTTCTTTAAAACTCAAATCTATTGTATCTTTTTTGTTAATATTTATTTTTATTATATAATTAGTGTTTTTCTCTGAGAGGATATTTAACCCAGTAGTCGCTATGTGTCATTGACCCGGACATTTTGACTGACCTATTGGGGACCTGCAGGTCCCTTCAGCACTCCGGGGGTGCTGGAGTCAATCTGCAGGGCAAACACGTATTGCCGGATTCATTTTGTGACAATGCAGCTAAAACTGAAACGCAAAGCTGTACACAGAGATACACAAAAACAAAAAAGCTATTGGGTTAAATGTCTGTTTGCTGTATTTATGAATGTTACACATCTGTACACCTTGAAAGGACTGATGTTGTGTGTCTGTCCTGTAACAGGGGAATGGGAATACTGCTCTGTTGGTAATGAACACAGAAATGTCAAAATGTGTCATTTTGGACAATTTTTTTTTTTGGTAAAACAAAAAAAGTTGAAAAAATGTAAGTGAACTGATACTTCTGTAATGCTGTCGCATTGCTAGACAAGGCATGTGGCAGTTAAAAACCTAAACGTACACTGGGGTTGGATGCCAACTGGACAAACTAGGGCTTACAAAAAAGTGAGATCTGCGTGGTGTAGAGGAGCCGTCCCCTGGTGGCTGTAGGCTCCTAAACGCATGAGTTGCAGAGGGCCATCAGTGGTGAGGATGGGGATTTGGGGCTGAGGGAAGACACTGAGACTGGCAGCTAAACTCCCTGCCCCTTTTTCCACCCTCTTCCACTGTGTCACTTGCACCAGGGGCTGACTGATATAGGGGAGCGCAGGTCCGAAGGGTCACTGGGGCACACTTTCATACACCTCTACACATCTGCACAGCATGACCTGCACAGTCCAAGTGAAAGCCTCCAGGAGTCTGGAGCAGAATTTGTTGAAATAATAGCAGTTCACACCGATAAACTCTCAAGTTACTTCTTTGCAAACCTTAGTTTTAATGTATGCAGGTTTTTGAAACTGTCTAAAAATGTAAAGATTCGTTTTATTTGCACAAGTGAGTCTCTTTTGTGTCTGACTCAGATGTAACCCCATGTCCATTTGAATAAAGGTCTGGTCTAATGTTCACCTGAAATCTCCGCCAGACGCAGTGTTTCGCGAACAATCATAACCCTGAGCTCGATACAGAGGACAACATTTGATGAGCTTTAGAGTCTTGTCTGTTCTGAAGCAATTCTGTTAGCGTCTGGTTGGAGAGTGGTGCAAGGAACGGGGCGGGGGGGGGAGCTGAGAAGATGCTGGGTTAGAGGAAAGCTAAGATATGGATGGGGCTCAAAGGCATATTCACCAAATCCCTTTCATGTCAGGTTTGCAGGATACCTGATACTGACATTACCCTATGCCACCCTATGACATCATCCCCTACTTGCGAGTGTAATGTACTTGTAATCTTAGAAATCATCTTGTAAAGGTGAAAAGCAACCTAATTTTCAGTCGTGAGTCAGCAACGGGTATTTTGCTTGTATGCCCAAAGCTCTTAAGACAAAGACTTGTGTCTCTGTGCTAAGAAGATGCATAAAACAGCCGGCTGGGGAGGTGCTGAGATATAAAGCTGACCAGACAGTGACGCTGGATGCACAATAAACCAGTCAAAGAGAGTATAAATGTATAAAATGACATAAAATAATTTGGTTCACTGGTTATCTCTGAATTGCTATTTCTAAAAGAGATGCAGTGGGACAGTGTGAATGTGACACAGTGGGACAGAGTGACATAGAGAGACACAGAGTGACCTGGTGAGACTGTGAGACACATGACATAGTGAGATACAGTGGGACACTGTGAGACACAGACAGACAGCAGTGAGGCACACAAGGAGCATCAGAAGGGTAAGCAGAGAAGGGGAAAGGTAAATGGTAAACAGGGGCATGAAGTGTACAGTAGGTACAGCGAAGGCACAGTGGGGTTACGTAAGGAGAACAGAACTCCTCAGGTGTGTGGCTCGGCCCAGAACACATAAGCTGCATCAAACAGCACTAAGATAAGAAAGCTGCTTTGTCGATGGACAGATTAGCCTGCCATCATGCAGTTTCCTGGACTGAAGCCACTAGAAGCCAGCTGGAGCTGGGAGGGGGGTGAGACCAGTAGAGGAGTAAAGGACACACACTGCTATGTGGACAGAAGCACGTTCCCCAAAAGCTGCTCAGTAGGGAGGTATATGAGAGACCGAATGGAAACGGGGTGGTGATAAAGAGTGGGCACCTCTCACCGGTGTAGGACGCACCTAAGACAGGAGGTACGATAGCCCACACGTGCTACGACCAGGTCAGGACCCAAAACCTTATCTATTTCATGGAAGCAACACATTTCATGGTCATAACATTGCTAAGCTGTTGTTATTGCATACATGACAAATAAAGCTTAAAACCTTAGCCTTGTAATGGGGTCAGACTGGGGTTGCATCTATGTCCCACACTAATAAAAATCAACCCTGCATTACTTTCCCCTTCTCTGAAAGTGACTAAGAAGGGACCAGGGGCCATTGACAGATACACTGTGGTCCCACAGAAATGTCAGCAGAACCCCACCGTTGGTTCCATTTAAGTCCCACCCTGTAAGCCAACGTGAAGAAATCATTTCCACAGGTTGCCCAAGATATTAGAGGCATTGTGATGTCAGGCTCCTGGGGGGGTCAAGAACAGAACTTCAGTCCACAGACACAGCTGTCTGTGGCCAGCGAGCCACACAAGGTTCTCTCTGGCCTGGGAATGATCCAGCTTCAGTTTTCTAGGCTATGGAAAATTGAAAGTGTAAGAGCTGTGTTATGCTACAGTGCTGTATATTTCCGTACTGTGTACTACGGTAGCAATTTTATAACCTAATTTAATGTGTAAGAAACATGAAATGTGGATAACAAAAGAAGCCAGGAGTAAGTTAAGCATAAATTCATGCAGTTCAGTGAATCGTGCGCAGAAAGGAGTAAATAAGGCATCAGTAAAACTCGATCAGAACGCAGCTACAGTGGGACTAGGGGGCGCTGTGCTGCTTTCGACATATTAGATAACGGTTGGATGATTTAATGGTTTACTGAGACGCGGTGCCGCCATTGTTTCAGATTTAATTGTTATTTCGTCTAAGAAAGGCTAAACAAATACTTAAATATTTGCATTGTCCCTTTTATTTAACTTTTTTCATTATTTATGATTTTTCTGTGTTTTTTCTGGACTGCTTTAGCGACGGTCCGTGAAGTTTGAAAAGCGTAAAAAACGAAATCCACTAAATCGAGGATTGTGGTGTAACTTGGACACCTTGCGTTTACCACGAATCTGTTGTCCTTCCACCGTATTTTCGCTGACGTGCAAAAGAAAAGGCTTTGTTCATTTGTTTGGCGCCATTGCTTATTTGCATTGCACGACGTTGCCGCGGTGACGCTAGGCCCCGATGGTGAGAAGCTTCAGAGCCAAAGCGCCGCTTCTCTTCCGCAACATGCAGCACCCTGATCGATCAGTAGGAGGGGCCCTACCACCGTCTTCTCTTGCGCGGCCCCCACCCCCGGGTCGCAGCATTTCTTCAAAGAAACGGCGCTGCTTCCCACTCGAGTTTGCATCTGCGAAGAGCTGTGATGGAGTGTTATTTTCGCTTCAGCTGCATCTTTGAAGCGCCTCGATGAAATTTCCTGTCTTCTGTTCGAGGGGCTTGCTTTGTTTGCTTTATTTCACAGAGGACATCAGCTGCAGCCTTACCATCCCGTCCATGTTTCCGTGGTGCCACTTTTCCTGACTCCTACAGTACATCGTGTTTGCCAGAATGGAAGCAGGAGTGCGACAAGGTGCTCAGCGCTCGGTGTCAGCCTCTCTCTGCATGTCTCCTCATCAGATCAGCAGAGCGAAGCACTCGCCGCCTCCTCAAAAATCTTTCTGTCCGAGCTGAATTTGCAGGAAAGCACGGGACAATTCCCACAGTCCACCGTGAGGCCTTCTAGTAACCTCTGACCTTCCTAAAACATTGTTAGGCAGCAACCTGCTGTGAAAGAAATCAATTTGGTTGGCACGTGGTGGAGATTTGGGGGTGGAAAGAATATGAATGAAAGTGGAGTCTGACTTGAAGACGGGTGGGTTTAAACCCATGGCTGGAGGTGGCTGAATTATACTGAAACTGACGGGGTCTTCACTGATGCTGCCGGGTTATTCCCAGATTGCGACTTCAACTTTTCAGTTTAATTTTACAATACAGTTAAAGGATGAAAGGTTACTTAGCAGGAGGTGGTCATGTAGTGCTTTCTCAGGAGTTCCAAGAAAGTAAACCAATGAGCAAATCATTTGCTTCGGTTCATCTGAACTATCATGCAGTTCAAACGTTAACTTTTTCAGTGGGAGACAATTTGAGTCACCCACGTAGTTGCAGTGCAAGCTTCTGGTGTAGACCATAGCGCAAAAATACATTCCCTTGCCAGAACTCGTAAGCAAAATCGACATTTATTCTGCGTCTTCATTAAAAATAAAATTTGGGCTGTGATTTAAGAGGGACAGTCATACCCCAAGATGTATTTGGGTTGAAAAAATGATTTTTATAAGCAGTGTTAGTATCGCTTTATGCAGCATTTTGCAACATTTATAAGGAGCAAATCTGAATTTTGAGAACCTCCCATCAGAGCCCAGCCTCCATGTGGTCTTCATCGTAGTAATGTTCTGGCTCATGCTGTGCAAGTTCTCGACTGACGTTACCCCTTGCTAGCTGGCTTCGCTGGTGATAATCTCGGTAATAATGGCCACCATTTCGACTGGCCAAACCATGTCGGTTTCCACGCCGTGCGTCAGTTCATTTGTTTTCCTTGCTTTCTGTTGTTGTTACTGTCCTGTTTGTCATTTTTGCACTAAAGATACACGATCCAGAATGTAATAGCCACGAAAGGAGTGTAGGCAGACAGACATACAGATGCATTATAGAGTAATGAATGAAGGGACACTGCCTTGTTTCGCTGTGCTGTCATAAATAATGTGACCTGCTGAGGAAATTATGCTCATATGAATTAGATTTGGTGACATTTTAGCACAAATGGCTGAAAATTTTGGTGCTCGGAAGCACGAAAATATTACTAGTAATACAAATGTAAATTATCATTTATTATATTTTATCTTACAGACCATTTTTCAGGAGCAAATTACCATCATAAGGTGGAGAAAAACAGACTGAACTTTATGTTTCACATTTTTTAATAGTTGAACGAACACAGTTCCAATAAGCTGGTGCCCTACCCCATTCCCATAATAAATGTACACCATATGGCCAAAAGTATGTGGACACATGTGCATCACATCCGTATGTGCTTATCGGACATCTCATTCCAAACCCATGGGCATTAGCATGGAGCTGCCTCCCCCCTTTGCTGCTGTAACAGCCCCCACTTTTCTGGGAAGGCTTTCAACCAGATTTTGGGAATTTGTGCCCATTCGGCCACAGGAGCATTCAGTGGGGTCTGCGAAAAGGCCTGGCTCGCAGTCAGCATTCTGATGTGTTCCAAAGGTGTCCAGTGTGGTTGAGGTCAGGGCTACGTGCAGGTCGCTGAAGTTCTTCCACACCAACCTAGGTAATAAACCATGTATTTATAGAGCTTGCTTTGTGCACAGGGGCACAGTCAGGCTGGAGCAGTAAAGGAGCTTCTTCCCAAAACTGTGGCCATAAAGTTGTAAGCTCACAATTGTCTCAAATGTCTTTGTGTGATGTAGCATTAAGATTATCCATCACTAAAACTAAGGGCCTGACATAGCTTTGGCATGCTCTCCTCCAACCGCATCCTTAGTGCACATACATAAATCAATGAGGTTTTATAGCTGAATGTCTTGCAAAGATAAAAAATTATCTTCAGAAGAATAATTTTATTTATGGGCTGTTGGTACTTATGTCTGTATGGATTTTTTGCTAAGATAAATATAATACTTTTGTGGAAATGAAATAGCATTGGACAAAATGCTGTCTAAATGGCTTCACTGCCACAACTGGTAATAAGGTGGTCTCTGCTACACTGCTTTTAAGTTCCAGAGTCTTTTTCAAAAGAAGCAATTGATTTTCACTTTTGAAGTCACCATGGCAACCCATGGAATCCAACTGCGAGGGCCTGGCTGTAGTAATATAGGAGGACAAACAGGGATCTCTCAACCCCACCGCCTCCTCAGGTGTGACACTGAAAGAGTGTGCTTTCCCTTGGGCAGATCCTTTTTCTTGCAAATGCAAAATAAATCTCACACATCAGGTAAAAGTTCTGAAATGAAAACAGCAACAAAGGGCAAGTTGAGCTTTTCTCCACTTTTTTAACTTTCACTTGCTCCTTTTGACCACAATACAAGTAATTTTCACTGTATGCCTCCCAGCATGCAAGAAGGGTCTGAAAACCCATCTCTTTCCGGCTCCCCTGACTGCTACATAAATGAGATCAACACCATCTGCTATGATAATCTATGCATTATTCTCAACAGTGCTGTGAAAAAGTATTAGTCTGTTCCAGCATTACGTTGTTTGTCCATTCTAGTACTGTATAAATGGAGCCTGAGAGAGAGAAAGCAACATCAGTGTTGCTTTTGTGACACTTAGTTAATGTGAAATGAAATGTGTATTAATAAAACTGAAAAAGTACTGGTCCATAATCAGCTGCATTGCCTTTGGCTGCAGTGACTGTAACTAAAGAAGCCCCACAGCTAGGAGGAACTTTGTTCCAATCCTCCATCCAGAACTGCCTTAACCCAACTGCATTTTCAGTTTTTCAAAAATGAACAGTTTTCCAGGTCTTGTCATAACATCTCAACTGGATTCAGATCACAACTTTAACTAGGCCATTCAATGACTCAAATTTAATCTTTTTTTCAGATGTTCTTATGTTGACTTGTGCTGTAGCTTCACTTCACAGAGGGATAGCCTGAAATTCTCCTTTAGAATTCTTCAAGGCAGTAGGAATTTTTGGTTTATAACCATACAGAAGTCTTTCTTGGAAAGATTCGGGTGCTTTTTGGTGAGCTGTGATTTCGGCTCTTCCACTGTCCCAGGGCATCCTGTTTTTGCAGTCTGTCTCTTGTTGTACAGTCACTTGGGTCATCTGAAGGCCTTGAACTGAAGGAAGAGAGGCCTGCAGTTCCCTAGATGTCATTCTATAGGCTTTTCAACCTTATTTATGATTGTATGCTTTATTCTTGGAGAAATCTTGGCTTCTTCACTTCTAGGTAGATTCACCAACATTCCAAACTTACTAGAACTGATGAGCATTGCTTTTGACAGCGCTCCAGTTGAGGTTCAGAGCCTTTTAAATGCCTGTGTATCCATGTCCAGTCTAATAAGACTTCCGCAATTTTTTTTTTCAGATATCTTCAGAAACTTCCTTTTGAGCGTGGCATGATATATATCTGTGAATCTCTGTTTAACCAACATGACTTTTGTTGCTAAGGGTTTAACTAGGATTAGGGTTAGCATTAGACTGGTAGTTTAAAATTATATTTGATAGATGTGGCCCAAACCAGGCCTTATTATACTTAAATAGCTCACTCTAATAATCCTTTAATTGGGTTTCTTAAAATTAAGTACAATTTACATTTTTATGATTGCAAATTTCATTATTTGCCCCAAGAAACTACATAAAGACAATACTTTTTCTCGCGCAGACTCCATTAGGGAATGGGTTAGGGTGAAGGTTAAGGTTAAACCCATATACTAGGTATATGACACTGATACTGTATATACTACTGATCAGATTTGACATCAATAAGCTGTAAAAATGAAACTCTCTTCCTCTTGCCAGGATGCTAGGGATGGAGCTCCAAGGCAAGAGGAAGAGAGGAAGGCCTAAGAGGAGATTTATGGATGTGGTGAAGGAGGACATGCAGGTGGTGGGTGTGACGGAGAAAGATGCAGAGGACAGGAAGAAGTGGAAACAATTGATCCGCTGTGGCGACCCCTAATAGGAGCAGCCAAAAGAAGAAGAAGAAGCTGTAAAAATGGAAAAAAATGGAAAAAAGGGCAAATAAATTGATAATCTGAATGCACATTTGTATGTATGGTCTGTACGTTTGAATTTCATTTGTGTACAAGGCTACTTGATGTGCAAATCTAAAATGGTGGTATCAGACAAACAAGCTGTGCTTTGATAATCCTTTGTCTATATCTAAAGCTTTTCATCCGTTATTAAAGCATTTTTGTTTTCTGCGAGATATATGTAGCTTTGGGGAAAAGAATCTGCTGACTGAATATGCTTAAATTTAAGAATAAATTTGTAGACTACTTTTTCCTTTTTAAGCATTAATAAATGACAACAGGTTCCAGAGCAACCTCTAGAACAGTCCGACTTATTTATAAAGACAGAATAAATAAATATGTCTGGCTGATCCATTCTTTTGTGAGTAAAGGCTCTTCCTCCTGGGCTTTCCTGAGAGGATAAAGGCTATAAAATGGACAAAAGCAAAGGATGGGGGTGGGGATGGGAATGGGGACAGGACACCCCTGCTGGGAAAGACAAAAACATTTTCCCACACAGAAAGGAGGAAAGGAGATGAAAGGTGATGAAAATGTGTTCCCATGTCTGCACCAGCAGGCAGGCCTAAAGGAACATACCTCAGCGGTAGATCTCAAGTTCATAGATACAACAAGGACTTCTCAACAATTTGCCCCGTGCTCTAATTCCAGGGAGATCTTTTGCATGTCAAAATGAGCGATGCGACATTTCTCAAGCCTGCCGTTTTTAAGTGCTACAGTCAAATCTCTTGCTGTTGTTCAGTGGCCCAGCTAACTTAGGGTTTAAATGAGAAGGTGAAGCTGATGATGGGCCTCATTTGTCAATGCAGAGTCCTGGTATGATACTGCCTCAGTCTGTCACAGGAGTGAAATTAACATCTCACAGTGGAGGATCTGGAGCCACTATCTCCTTCTCTGAGAGCTGGAGCTGCTATATTCAACTGCGATGGTAGCAAAAAAGGCATAAAAGCCTTTCTCTTGCTTATGATTATTGGTGGAAATAAATAGTCTTTAGGAAATGCAGCTGCAGAATAAATTCAGATTATTGCCTTTTTAAAAGGAGTCCTACTTCATAGGTTCTATAGAGTGCTCTTTTTCACAAAAATGCATTTTTTTCTGCTGTACTTAGAAGATGATCTGTTTGAATATCTCAGATGTTGCAGATGTCCTTATTTTTAGATGTAATGTTGACTTTTATTGATTCGTTTGGCTTTTAATAGAGGATTTTTAAATAATCAATATGTATTACACCTAAACCAGACACCATAGAAGCGACACATGTAATATTTGAAGCAGGATGAAATGGCCCTGAGTTGCCGTGATGTTTGTGAAGAGGAGGGAGCAGATCAGGAGAGGTCAGTGCTCCTGGGAGGAAGACTTCCAAAGCTGATTGTCCTTTCTTTCCAGAACCATTATTGCTTTGACCAGCAATCTGCCCAATTCAGAGTAACCTGCAAGGGCACCACATTCCAGACTCTATTCTCTCGATATAAAACTGGCCTTCAAGAAGTGTATACATAGGTACAGTGTAAAATTTTACCATATACTGTGCAAAAGCCTTGCAGTTCAATCTCAAATGGAGCCCTAATGCTGCAAACTCCCGTCTTCAACCTGAACACCATATGAGCTAAAAGAGTAAGACGAAGCAATGCTCATTTTAAGTCTTGTAAAATTTTAGCACAACTCTAAAGAAAGCCATGTCACAAAGTCACGAGAGACGAAACAGAAAACAGGTCAAGACATGATGAAAAAGCTTGCCTTCAGGTGAATCCATCAGCGTTCCATTTCCACTGTAATATATACCTGGGAATAAGTGTCAGATGGAGACATTCTTATTCACAGATCAGCAGATCCACATGATGGGAAGAAGGTGGGCTTCCAGATCCACGAGGACATGTTTAATATTAATCTCCACCTCAGCTTGGAGCAAATCTTGCTCAGGAAGCACCAAAGGAATTGGACACTATTATCATTATCCACTGCATTTTAATTAAATAAACTTTTTTAGTATCTTATATTTACAATTATTTATTTCACTTAGCCTATTTACTAGAGCAGCATACACTGATTTAACCATTGATAGAGTTTGGCAATACTTACCCTTGTTCAAGGGTGCTAGAGCAGGAATCGACTCCGTGTCCTTCAGACCTTGGTTAACCTTGGCTAACCTTGGCATGGCTAACTGCTATACCACCTGCCGCCCTTTAAAGAGACTGAACTCTCCCTGAGGCAGCTATGCTATTGTTCCTATAGAAGCAGTAGAGTCGCCACGAGTCGACACCGACTTGATGGCACTTAACAACAACATATAGTCATTCATGATTATATGTGTAAATGCATGCATACTGAATATACAGTGTATAGTGGGTGGCATAGTATTTAAGATCATTGCCTAGCAACCTGAAGGTCCTGGATTTAAATTTTCTGCTCTTGTACACTTACTTACCTTGAAATGAGTATAAATTACCAAGCTCTATCCATCCATGCATCTATTATCCTTAACCACTTTATCCTGGTCAGGATCACAGCGGTCTGGAGCTTATCCTCGAGTCACTGTGCGCCAGGCTGCAAAGGTACACCCTAGATGGGATGCAAATCCGACACAGGGTTACCAAGCTACCTGGGTAAATCACTGTCTTTGGGCAAAAGAGTCAAACAAATGAAAAAATGTAAAGAGTGTCCGCTCAGAGATCTCACCGGACGCACACACGTACACGCACAGTGTTCATTCTGCATCTCCTCACACTCTTTACAGGACCCTTCAGGTCATAATATTAGGCATGAATGTTGAACAAGACTTCTACCTATTTCACCTCCATCTCCACATAATCTGGATACTGTTTTGGAGTCATCTGAAGAGGCCTATGAAAGATCTGGGTGTCCACCTAAGGAAACCACTCCCTGGATGGGATGAGGCAGCCTTACAGGAAGCAGCTGGCCTTTAGCGACACTCTCAGCCCGGCCTTAATCCACGATTGTACCGCGTCATCTAGTTGCTTATTGAACCTTGCTGTTTACAATGTTGCATGCGGTTTACAGCTTTTTTACTTTATCCGCTTACATGGATGGGAGTCTCAATGAGGCGAATGGACATGAAAACGGCTCTCCTGGAGGGGAAGGGGCTAATTATCCATGGCAATAAATAATGTATGCCCTGCTAGCACTGAATGAGCTTTGTTGCACGCCAGCTTCCTCTTTTCTCCTCTTTTGCACCATTTCTCCTCTGTGAAAGAGATGTCTTGATCTCCAAGTCCCTTGATCAGATAACCATTTCAGAATCACAGACGCAGCAGCTGCTGATCTTCACGGCTGTTGAGGACCACCCGGTCTTCTCCCCCTTTCCGCTGACTCTCTGATCCTCATCCTCTTTTTCGGATTCCTAGGAATGCTCCCTATCTCCCCGCTGGCGGATGCTCAGCTGACTGGTGGCTGAGGAGGAGAAAAGCCCAGGGAGCCACAGACACTCTTGGCACTGATCTGCATGTAGACTCTCTGTGGAGACGGATGGCGAGTGCTGCCAAAGAGCATCGGTGGAGACCGTACGCCTTACTGTATAATGGAGCATATACTTAAAATTCCCCCATTAATTCAGCATTTCTTGCCCTTCTTAAGACTGTCCACAGTAAGAGTCCATTTCTCCCACAGAGGAAACCCTAATTTGCCTAGAAGGACCTGGAACAACAACAGTCTTTCACTTCTTGGTCATTAACACATGGAATGGCATGCAGAGATGCACACAAATGCACACAGACACACTCTTCAGAGCAGTAAAGGAAAGAGAACAAGGATGTGGCTGGCAATGGCATTAGAGCTGGGGGCACAGAGATAAAACCTCTAACAACACTATAACATGACACAGAATGAAGCCAACAAAGTGCAGTTCACAGCTTAGAAAGGTGTCTAATGTGTGACCTGCAAATGGCCTTGCAGCTGTGCTAATAATCTAGTTTCAGAGATGACTGTGTGGCGATAGGTAAAAGGTACCTGAACACCTTGGAGGAGACAAGTGAACAGGGGGAAGTGTAGGTATGGATCATCACCCGGGTTTAAGCTAATGCCATCACATCTGAACTTCACATTTCCCCAACGCAGCTGCAGTAGGTGGCGTTGTGGTTAAAGCCTTTGACTTCCACTCGGAAAAACGTGAACTTGCAAAAATATCCTCAGTTAGTACTGTGAAATTGACCCTGCTGTATAAATGGACAAATCTATGTAAGCAAAAACAGCAAGTTGGTTTAAACAGTCACCAAAATTCAGATTTGACTTTAGTGTATTTCTTTATTTCTCTATATTCTCTTTCAAATGTCCATTCAAAACCTTTGCCCTAAACACCTAGAAAGCACCAACTTTTTAAACAGTTTCTCAGCTATTTTTTTTCCCTGATTTTGGCCGCTTTTAAAATGCTGCATAAGCAACTAAAAAGAGAGTTATACACAGGTTCATTCAAATGTACAGTAAACAATTCTCTTTTTGTGTGTGCTGTAACTGGATATCCAGTTAGCCATCGCAAGCGCTTTAACCACTTTGTTGATTTGGGTGTTGCCATTTCTTTTGCCATCTCCTTATTTTGACTGAAGATGCCATTCAGACAGGAAGGTCTGAAACAATTTCTCTAGGGGTTAGGCCCATGTTTGTGTTAGTTTTGCTCACATTAAAAATAGCTCCATAAAGTATATGAAAAGTGTGTATAATACCTGTTAAAGTGTGCAATGTTGATAACATTTCCAGCACTGCGTCCAACATGTTGAGCCATATGGAGGATCACAGCGGAACAACATCTCCTACGGACACTGTGTAAATAGACCACTAGGTCTTTTGTAGTGACCGTGCAACATTTCAGCAGTGCTGGAGAAACATTTGACCTCATAGTGCGATATTTTCCCCATTGTCATCGCTGATCCCGGTTACCTTGGAGCCCTGGCAGCTGAACAGAGAGCAGGAATGAAGAGGAGCGCCGGTGACAGATTACAAAGCATGAGCAAGAGATGAGAAAGAATGAGAAACAACGGGGAGGGGGGGGGGGGACTGCGAAAGAGCAAATGAGGGAGATTGGCAGCAGAGAGAAGGAGTGGAAACACGGGGGAAACCAAACAGCAGAGATGGCCACAGGCATTTGGTGAGAAAGAGAGAGCAAAAACTTTAAGACACAACTAGCAAAGGGCCTAAAACTAAATCCCCATAACTGTTAATTAAATTCAATAGTTTGCAGAAATGTTTAGTTTTTTCTACCTCCTGATGCAGTTTCTGCTCATTATTTTTATTCAAATGAAATGATTCAAGCGTTACAAAGCCCTGTTGTCACATTTTTTTCTCTCGCTCTCTATCACACACACACACACACACACACACACACACACACACACACACACACACACACACACACACACAGACGCAATACCAGGGGTATAGCTCAAAATTCTGGAAATCTTTGAAGAATATTGCTCTGCCATACCCCCAAATATCCTTTTTTAAATAAAACGAATAAAACCTTTTTGGCCCCTTTCAGGTATGGACCCCTGGAATCAGCACTTTTGAGGGTCCTAACACACATGGTTTAGCCTGTTGTAAAGAACTCGAGAAAAGAATCCCATTTTTATCTCTTCAGTCCGGTCAAGATCCATTAGCACATTAGATAATTTAGTTAAACAAATTAATATTTAATAAGTGTAAAGCATTGGGTCAAAGTTTACGCTGACAACCTGCCAGGTACAGAGCTGCTGCACCACCTGAAGTCTCTGTCACGCTTTGACACAGACCAGATCACAATGGCTGCTGGCTAAAATGCTCATCAGCCGCGTCTGTTCCTGAATTTTTCCGCCACAGCCCACCCACCTCATTCTCACATGCTCCTGTTCTGACAGCAAATCTATAAAAATGTTAAGAAATGGAGATCTTTTACAGAAAAAAATAATAATAGGGGCTTTTGTTATTATTAAGCTAACCCACAATTTCTCACCCAAGAGCGTGGACATTTCTAATGCTTTATGTCTAACAATAGAAAGTCATAATAATAGAGTTGGTCTTCAGTTATAAACTCAATTGAGATTTGCTTTGTAGATCAGGAAAGCAGCTTTTCACCAATTTTATATGCAGCTGCTTGTGTGAAAGACACTTGTGAAAGCAGTGGCTCTAACTGACTGTTCTAGTAGTGCTTGTCTGTATCTGGGTAGATGCAATGTGAACGTCAGCTACACAGGGAATGAGGCAACAGTGGGGGTTTTCAGATCATGGAGTGTAGAGGGCGAAATACACTCTGTGGTATAAGCACAGGCACAGGTGGGACCAGACACTACTGGTACTCAGCAGGGACGGTACAAGCAAGACACTATAAACTGCTATGTTTTGAAATAAAAATACATTACAGATGGGTAGTTTTTAATTACAAAATTCAGCTGGAAAAAGTATCAAGCGATTAGTAAATAAATAGAGATTTTTTTTTGTTGTTCATGGGTACAACCGAATAAAAAAATGTTTTATAGGGAGCTTGGAACTTAAGCCAAATTTTCAGCATAAAACACAAATGTCTCTTTTGGAATGAAATAAACCAGGAGATGTCTGTATTTCTCAAAAAAGCTTTTTAAGGGGAAAAAAAATGTTTGTTAATCAAAGTCCATAAATTAGGACTCAGCTGTAATAGAAAACACATTCAAGCTTTGTATATTGAGGGAAATAAATCTTGTTGGATGGCCAAAGGATTTAAAGGGCTAGACTGGGTTATACAAGGTTAAGATTAAAGACAAGCACACACAAAGCAAACAGCAGTGTGTCTCACATACACAAAACACAGAGCCATATGGAGTCAGCCAATGTTAGGACCTTCAGACAACCTTTGTATGACATGGTGTGAAGGAAAATACAAAATATTGTTTGCTTTCAGGCCAAGGGAGTGCAAAAAAGTCACTCTTGGCCTTCTCACTCAGCTACTGCAGTAAGGAGAAAGACACTCAAATAAAATGTACCAACAAGAAAAAAATCAATAGCAATTTACTTGTTGGAGCAGAGGGAGCAACCTGTTTCTTGCTCACCCACAAGAACAGCTTTGGATCTGCTACTCTCCCAGTTGGCTGCAGGCTGTACCCTGGAGCTGAGAAAAGGAGTTGGAGCTGTAACAGGTGTAGAAATATTAACCCTCTAGAAGACAAATGAAAACAAATATATGAAATAACCTACAGACTCCAAGTGACTCCAACTAAACTGACCCTGATCTGTTAAAATGAGGGTAATTCGCTGGGATTTATCTTGCATGGCTCAGGTGAAAGACCCTGGGGCGTTTTTTCCTGTTCCATGCAATAAAAGCCTTGCGAATCCTCCAGTCAGCGATTGGTCTTCTTACATAGCAGCATCTCATTGGCAGTATCTGAAAGAGAATGGAGTCACATGGGGAAAAATTTTGCATTCCTCTATTTTTCTTTCGGTAAAGCTACCTTTTTTCTCATAATTTCATTTTTGTATCGGTGTACGTGTCACCACATACTGTTGCATGTCTCAGTGGAGTTGTGTAAAGAAGATACTTACGTGCTTGTCAGCATGGCAATACAGATGGATCGCTGTCACCGAACAGCAGCGGCAATTGAATGGGAAACATAATTGTGTTTACCTTTCTGAGATACAGTCACGGAAAGCCAATATAGTTTGCTGGACCAAGCCTCACCGGGAATCAAAGAGGGATACTTAGAATTTTGTGATGAAGTTCTTGGATGATTCACCCTGACAGCTGAAAGGGTGAGCTCAAAAGCAGAATCTGCAGGCTTCCAAAGGAACCAAGAAAAGATGAGAAAGCTGTTTTTTCCCAGGGGTATTTCTTGGCTTTCTGGCACGGATAGGCCAGTCACTAGCCAAACTCATCCATTAAGACAACCTGGCAGCAGGAACGGGGGACACAAAGACCCATGTGGCTTCCACTTGCTGCTGCTATCTGTCTTTTCCTAGCAAGTAACATACGTAGGCGCTAAAGAGCTGGACTTAAAGCCAAACTGATGAACTTCTGACTGAGAGGCGAAAGTCCCAGGAAAGACAGTATCATTTTATGAGCTACAGTCAAGTTATGAGTCACACTTTTTTGGGTCAAGCACCCTCCATTTTCTTAAAATTGATTTCAAAATACACATATTACTCAAAATTTCATGGACCCAGGTGTTCACAATGATTTATTGTGCAATGGCTTCAGTGAAAGTTACACAAGCGAGAGCTGAGCCACGTTGTCACTGTCTGTCTATGTGAAATTGCTGCTTGCATATTTCATGCAGTGCGGTGCTTTCCAGGCTTACTTGTGTTTGTCATGCCCTTGGTTTGCATGAAGTAGTGCATCAAAATGTGATTCAAGTGTCCAAGTGAAGGTGTGAGTGGTGTAACTGAATCAGAACATCCTAGGAAGTGTTTGCCATCAGAGCAAAAGTTTGATGTGTTAGCAAGGCATGACTGTGGTCATTTGACAGCTTCCATAACTGGACGGCATCATTATTTTATACTGCATTTATATTTATATTATAATGATTCTTTTTGATCTTGGGATCTGTTTCCCACTGAAAACAAACATTTGGTAACATAAGCATGGGGTAAATTTGGCCTGCATGTGGCTCTTCGTGCAGAACACATCTATGGCCCTGGCTATTATCTGTTACGGGAAAAAATTCTCAAATTACGTGCCCTCTTCTGGAATGCAATCCTCATGTTAGTTGCAAGTTGACTGCGCTTGGTAAAGTAATAATAAAAGTGTTGGAAAAACAAAAGCCTGTGGAAAAGTTTTAAGCTTGTTAAGCTGATACACAAAAAAATGGAAAGCAGCCAAACTAAAGTAAGATGCTTAGTAATTTGCTGTTTTTGTTCTCCACAGTCTTTGGCTAATCTTTTAGCTAAGCAACGATTGCCTGGTTAATAGTCCTGCCAACTAGTTAGTTTCTGGTCCTCCATTTACAGTGTTGTGAAACATTTTTGACAAATTTTATGGACAGAATCCTATAAAAAAGATGTAAAAAAGCTGCAAAAAAAGAGGAACGGGTAGGCACTTTCTCATAGTACTATACATAGCACTGGACTATGCCCCATAGGAAGTGGCAGAAAGTTGATCATTAGGGCAGGTGGCTAGTTAAAATGCAACAGATGAATGACTATTCCTGTGGCTTATAGTGTTTAGAGAGAACTGAGCAATGATATTAATGTGTTGTTCTGTTTGCTATACCTTAGATGCACAGAGGCAAGTGACCAGTATGATCAGTGATGCTCATTGGTATAGACAGGTGGACAAGCCATCCCTCTTCTCTGTCAGCTCCCTGTTCAAGGAAAAGCCGGTCAGTTTCGGCACTTGAATACACCATCCATCTTACTGCTCATAAGTCTTAGTAGACCATAGTCAACAGGTATCACCAGCTGGGCAGGTTTTATACCTTAACGGTCAGCTGTCTGTACTGGGTGCTTGTCAACTATACACACAGTGTAGGTTCCCTTTCTTGTTCATCCATTAGGTGAGTGTGGCTGACAGTTTAACCACAGCTTCACGGTACGAGAAACCCTTTACAGCACCATTGAAGTGTGTAGTGCAGTTGCCATTCCTCATTATACAAAACCCTCTGATCAATTGGCTTTAAAGAATGGAGGCTGTAGGTCTGTTCTTGCTTTTTCCCCACGAGAGGGAGCTGTTGAAGTCCAGCTGGCATGACTCTGGGTCTCTGTGATGGCAGACCAATACCTTCACAAAAGACAGCATTGCTCTGAAAAGATCTGTGTTATTTCTCCAGGCTGCAACAGATCTCTTGGGCACAAATGAAGACTTGAAAAAGTGCTTTCTTCCATCCTATTGGAAGCTCTGGAGAATTTCTTTTTTCTACCTCCTACTTCTGTAGTTGGACTTCGATGTCATTCAGTAACTGACAGGGTTGTTTCCATTAGATGCCTTTTATATCCATGTGATGTTTTTGTGCCTGAATTCAAGCCCCCCGGCAGACGGACGCCGCAAGTGAGGAAGTGTGCACTGTAGAGCGATGCTGCACAGCGCTGAACCGCACAGGATCCGAGTGGACTGCCAAGCAGGTTCTCAAATGTGCCAAGAAGCTTTTTATTCCTCACCCCGACCTCCCCTCCTTTTACCCCATGTCTACTGCCATGACCCTTTCAATGAATCACATACTCATCAAAGAAAACACTCACATTCTGAGGAGTTGAAAAAAAATGAACTACAGGTCCATCTTCCTTGCAGCTTTCCAACAAATTCGTGCATAATGTCTGTGTGACCATCATTGTTGCTCTGCCTACTGTGTGAGTATTTTGTGACATTTGGGCCTGAGCTCTCCTGACAGACAATGAGTCCTATGTGAGCCCTCAGTGCAAGGGCAGTGGTTAGGATTGTGGCATTAAGCAGCGGTGAAACTGTGCCACCAGCTATACTGACATCACCATGGTTGCCGTGGTGATATTTATTCTGAATGAAGGGATGTGACCTGTGGATGTGGTGTGCCGTGACAAACCCAGCCCAAAATAAAAATCATACAAATGTTGCACTGTGTTTGAAATGCTCCTCTGCGCACAAAATAGTGTTACGGCAGAAGTACTCTCTGGCAAACATGTCCACATGAATTCGTGTGGAGGATGAGAGGGTAACCGTGCCCGCTTGAAGTGCCCACGACAGTCGCCAGCACTTTGCAGCCATGCGACTTGTCGCTCATGGGAGGTGGGCAGCTGTCAGCGGACCCATTCAGCCCCTGCATACCTCTGTCACAGAGCCCACAGTAGTCCGATCGGCTCAGCGGGGACGGTCGACACAAAGACAGGAAAGTTCTGCTCGCGAACGAAAAGCACACTCCGCAAATGTTAGCAGTGCCAAACAAAGAGAATAGGATAGGCAAAGAAAAGCTGCTGTTTGTCTCTGAAACTATGCAAAAAATTTAGTGGAGGCAGCATGGAGAAGACATCCGTGCGTTTCTTTATTCTGCGCTGCCCCCCTACCTCACCCCACCCAGGCAACTCAGAGTTCTCCAACTATGCACGTAAACACAGATTCACACAGGGTTCCTCTCTCCTCCTCTTTGGGGAACATTTGGCCCATTGTGCCACAGCAGAGAGCAGCATTGTGCTGTGCTGGACACAATCCTGCAATGTGCAGATGTCTGTGAGTGGGTGTTTGTATGTATGAGGCATTCGTTTGTGCATGTGTGTGTGTGGGACGCCTGTGCATTGACCTAGTGTGTGCATGACAATGATCCAGATGTAAAATCCCCAAAGTTGAACTGAGAGACGGCATTTACTTTCTATAGACATTTATTCATTTCGAAGATGCTCACATACAATGATTATTAGTTAATATTTAGCTGATGCCAAACCTTCTGCAGTCGTTCACCAGCAGAGCAGTGTAACACGGATACAGACGCTCGGTGTACATACGGTCACGAATCCAGCCGAAACACATGACTTTAGGCGACGAGAGAAAACCCAAACAAATACAGGGAGAACATCCACAGCAAACACCAACTAGGTTTCAAGGACCATTATATTACAAATGTAGGCCTTTCACAATTTCAGATAAAGTTAGGGATGCCCTGGGATGAGAGGTTCAGCACTTGCTAGCATGGATGTGTTGTGGTGGGGATGCTTTATTGCTGTCTCTCGTGAACCACAGGCTGCAGTGGGGTCTCGGTGAGATAGGCGAAGAGCTTGAGATAAATCAACGTGTCTTCACTGTAGAAAGAAAGGCGGCTTTTCTGTCCAAGCTGGTGCTGTTTCTCGTACCTTCTGGTTTCTTGGCTGAAACCCGTGAGTGCCAGCAAAGAGCCCATCATGAACCACAGAGGTGCTGACGGGTCACACGGCAGCTGCCCTGTCCCCTCTCTCTTTGGCCTTCCAAAACAACGGCCACCTGTTCCCAGTTTGGTTTTGTGACAAGGGCGGAGAGACCTTGAAGGTTGAATGCCACGCATGCTGAGCGCCACTGGGTCCAGGGGGCTCAGAGAAGTGTTTATAGCCCCGTAACCATAAACCCCCAACCCCATCCCCCACAGCAACACTCACCTGCCTCCAATGCAGACCAACTTTGCTGGGATTCATCCAGCAAATCAATGGAGGCAGTAAATCAAGGGGCAAATTTACCCACCCCTACTTCAGTAAATACCCCCTACACTGAGAACAAATTTACTTCTCAGCAGGGGTCTGAGGGTTCATCCTGAAGGAAGATAGCAAGAACAACTGGAGAAACACCTTTGATCCTCACCGGTGTCCCCCACAGGTAACACTCGGGGATACATCTGCTTCCCATGATGTTTGAGCTTAATACCTTCTGGTGGCCACCACACCCACCTGGTCAACTGTGCACTATATAATGTGGCTTGCTCTTCCATGACTCTAGCTGGGTCCCTGGCACTGTTTGGACTACAAGGACTCAAGCCATATGGTAAACCTACATTCCACCGAGGTCTGCTCTCTGTTCAACTGATGATAATGCATGATGGGGCACCAAAGATCCTAGGAAACGCTGACCCAATTTCGGTTCGTACCAAACAAACACACACAAACATACGCAAATTGAGGCTCATAGAAAGCAGACGTCTCGCACGCGCAAACATACGGTTTTTGATGAAACAGAAAGACTGTCACGGGCAGCATTTGCTCAGAACAGGAAGCATCAAAAGAATGTCATTAATACACCTACTGTATCCTGTTCCATGTGTTTTGAAGCAGAAATGTCACATTTTGACGGTTTTATCCTCTCAAATGGTAATTTCTTGTGCAAGCACATCCCATAGTGATGTAATACACAAGTCCTCTGGAAAATGTTTTGCTAAATTTAACATGCTGACAGAGGGCTGAAATCTTTCTCTACGTGCCTAAAGCACAGAAAAAAAAAATCACTCCATTACTCAGTGTATTTTAAAAACATGCTCTGTAAGTCTCACCTCTGATGCTAAAAGCCAAGGTATGACTAAACGCTGACCATCGATATGTTTTATTATTCCTATTCACAAGGGTGTGAAACATTGTTCTGAGCTTGTTTCCACTAGGAAGGGATTACATGATAATTGTTGCTACCTTCAGACGCAAACGTTGCCTCCCCACCTTTATTTTGTGCACTTCGGGTTGTGTTCCGGATAAGAAGAAAGCTCAAAAGATTTTCTCGCACGCTTGTGTGAGAGAACAAGAGACAAATGTGTGAGGCCTGTTCTGTCTATTTTTAAGCTGATGTATCAGATAGCAAAGAGTGTTTGGGGCCCTAGGCTGGCGCCCAGGTCTGTCCGTTTGCATCTCCATCCATCTCCGTTCACACAAAGCGTAGTGTGATACAAGGCGACAGCCCCTGCGGGGGTTTTCCTCTGCTTTGAAATAAGGACGAAAACAAACAAAAATAAAACACTTAAATCAACCCGCTGCGATGGTTCCTATCTCCACTCTGTCACGGGATGAGAGCAGGTTTCCTGGTCTTTCGGCTCACGGTGTTCTTACACAACATCATGAGAATGTGATTATGGTTGGGCCCGAGTCATGTGAGCGCTGAGAAGTGATTTAAAAGCAGTAAGTGAGGAGCAACCCATAACATTACCATATTCTTTGGAACACGTAGCAGACACAGACCCATTATTTATACAAATATAAAATTGTTAACCTTTATCCATGGCAACTTACAATGTTTGTGAAGCCATGATTCACTTATACAGCTGGATCATTTTTATTGCTTCGGTTCAAGGCAAGTACCTCGTTCAAGGGTACAACAGCAGAAGTACTGCAAGGTCAGAGCCATGATCCCTGCAAATACAGTGTCACCGTTGTTGTTTCTGTATACTTATGCAGAAACTCCTATCTAAATACGCTTTTCTAACTCTCTTTGGTAACAAAAAACAGAAGCACAAGCCCATGAAAAACCTCCTTATTACTGTACTCTTGACTCAAATTCAGTTAATTTTGCTCATAAAGATCTTCAGGATTTATTCTCTTTTATTTCTCCCTTTATTGCTCCTAAGAGGCCTTTGTGAGAAATAACTGTGGAACTGCAGAGCCACTGTCATGAGAACTCCCCCATTTTTTTGTGACAACATCGAAAACACATAATAGCTAGTGGCACATTTTCCCTCTGGGTGACCAGGGAATATATGGGGTCCACGTCAAGCTGGCCATTTGCTGCTACACCAAAATGAGTCCCACCTGTTGGAGCTGTGGGTGATGGATAATAGCACAGACAACAGGTGATGGACATTGAAGGAGGTACAGCTGATGGACAACAGTTGAGAGGTGATGGATGCATCAGTGGTCACGGGGAAAATGCTTTTCCTTGTGTTTGAACCTGTAAGTCAGTACAGTGACCACAAGGTATTTTTTCTATTGTTTCTGCTTCATCTATTTGTAGTGAAGAATTAAGAGCTCAGGGACAGACAACCTATTTGTATTCATCTCTATATGACAGTGGTGTCACTTGCTTAAATGTTACACATTTACAGTGGATATAGGAACTCATTTCCCCTTTCAATATACTCACTGTATGCTACCCAACAAGCATAGAAAGAAGACAAAATCAGACTTTTTCAAGTTTTATTTCCAAACTAGCTTGCAGCTTGCATTGATAAAGGAAAGCAAATGGAAAAATGTTGGCAAGTGATGCTGTCCCTAAGTTAACATTTGATGGAAACATCTTCTGCTTGATTTACAGGTTTTGGTTGGTTTGGGCACAATTCTACCCAGTGTGTCCATCTACCGTTCTGAGATTCTATGGTCAACATTCAAAACGGTTGCCAGTCTTCCAGAAATGGGCGCCCCTGTGAATTCCTCCCAAAGGTCAGAACATAAGGCACAGAGAAATCACAAAATTAACAAAAGAGAGCTGCTGTACATCTACGGGTCTACAGACCTTTAACTTGTTCAATGTTAAAGTTCATTACTCTATAGTCAATAAAAGATTGAAAAAGGACTTTCACGGAAGCTTAGTCAGGCAAAAGCTTTTTCTTTCCAAAAAGAACACGGCAGCATTGCTTAGGCTTACAAAGTTGAATCTGAACAAACCACAAGATTTCTGGGACAATGCCCTTTTGACAGATTTAACTAATGTGGGGATGACAGGTCATAATAGCAATGTAAACCCCTCATACCTACATTATCATCAAGCACAGTGATGTTGAGGTGATGATTTGGGTTTATTTTACAACCATAAGACCTGGGAACTAGTAGTCATTTAGTCGACCATGAACTCCTCTTTATATTAAATAAAATTATTCTAGAGGAATATGACCCAGTCTTATAGGTAAAGACTAGATGAAACTGCAACAGGACAAAAATCCCAAGTACACGAGCAAACCGAATAACTGAAAATGAAAAGAAATGTTGGAATGGCCAAGTCAAAGTCCAGATCTCAACCCCACTGAAATGCTGTGGCAGGACCTTAAGAGAGCTGGGCAGAAACAAATACCTTCAAACATTAATAAACAGTAATAATGTTGTAAAAAAGAGGGGACCAAAATCCCACAAAAATTATGTGAGAGAATTATAAACTCAAATAAAATACGGTGAGTTTGATTTATTGCTGCTAAAGGTGGTTCTACGAGCTACTGAATTGTGGAATGTGCAACATTTTTATAGATAGCTTTTACATGTTGGCTTATTTTTGTGAAACAACTGATACAGTGAAATCTGTTTCATGTTGCTTGTCACCAGAGGTTACATTTAACTAAGGCCCTGATATACATACAGTACACACACACACACACACACACACACACACACACACACACACACACACACACACACACACAGATTTCTGGTCAACATTTACTGTAGGTACATCACGTAAAATATCTTCTGAAGAAGTTTGGTCCATATATACTAATTTGTTTAATACAGAGCAGCAAAGGATTAAATAACAATTTAAAAAGGCATGCGTGGAAACAGTATATAAATTTAAAAGTTGCCATGACACAATTTATATCTATTTGATTAGGAAAACCAGATTGTCATTGTGGTGAAATTTGTCACAGCAATAAACTGTCAGTAGTCACATGAATTAACCAAAAATTAACCAATACATTTAAATTTTAATGGCTTAAAATAGCACTTTTTCTTTGTTCATTTTTGACAATGGTGAAGACAAGAGTGCTTTCTGAGAAAAACTATTATCACCAAACATAAAAATTTGAAGTGGTAGAAGGCCATTTCCAGAGGCCTTGGCATCCCTGTTTCCACAGTTTGGAATGTTAAGAAGTTTGCTGCTCAGGGAATTGCCAAGAATCTCCAAGGACATGGTGAGAAGAGGGCAATTAATAAAAAAAAACCCTTTGAAGGTTGGCATGAACTGTTGAAAAAAACACCAAGTAAAACATCCCAAGAGTTTAAAGCTGACCTAGAGCAATCTGGAGTGATGGCTTGAACTTGTCTCGAATGCTGCACACTGAAATGTAAAGGGTTTTATGGGTGAAAACTAAGGAGAACCCCAATGTTGAAAGACAGATGTAAGAACACTTGATTTATCTTTGCAAACCCCTACCTACAGAAACTAAAATCCTTCCTGGAAAATGTTTTGTGAACTGAAAACGAAAATAGTGTTCGTTCAGAACATAGATCAACAATTTGTTTATGGGCAACAAAGATTATAAGGAAAAGAAAACCTTGCCTACAGTTAACTATGGTGGAGGTTCCATAATGTTGGGGCTGCTTGCTGCCTCTGGTGCCGAAGGCCTTGGACTTATTAAGGGTACAGGCATTTCAGAGTGAAATATGTTACTCAGGGTCAGAAAACTAGAGAGTGATCAAAGATCCTGGGTCCACCAGCAGGACAGGGACCCAGAGGAACACATCCAGAATGAAAAAGCATGGTTGAAAAGGAAAAAAGGGCTGTGTGAGTGAGTCGTGATCTCAATCTGATTGAAAACCTTTGCAAAGAGCTGAAATCTGATATTGGTAAATGGAATCCTGCAGACGTTTAAGAGCTGCAACAAATTGCAGTTATAAGAGAGGGAGAAACCACCGGTAGAAAAGTGCAAGAAGCTTACGAATGCTACAAGAAATTTTGAAGGCTGTCCTCATTGCCAAGGGTTGTGAAACTAAGTATTAGGGAAGCAGTGTCTTTAATGCATGTCCAGGTCATATTTTCTTTTTTGTAAAAAAAAAAAAAAAAACTGCCTCTAAGTTAAAAACACATTTTGTTGCATCACTGGAAGTTTCAATAAAATATTCTGATTGTCTAAAGCTTCAAAATTTCTGAAGCTATTGTACATAATGTACCTACTGTAAAATTCCAATAATCTTGACTGGGAATGTAAAACCATACAATTGAAAGCAGGTGCACTTTCTTTTTCACATTACCAGTGCAACTGTAAGTCTGGGTCTCCTAGTCATGTGGAAAATGGACTGAACTTTGTTGTTGTGACCAGGAGAAAGAAGAGGTAAAGAGGGGAGGCCATGCTGGTCCCTCCCGGGACAGCCGGGAAGCGAGCTCCTCCTCCACTGTGGTTTCTAACAGGACAGGTGTTGAATTGATGGACTTTGTGGGATCTCCTCAGGAGATGTTGAATGCTGTTGAGGAGCCTCATATACACATAGTGGAGGAGGATAATCTTTTATAAAGATTCCTAGAGATTTGTTGATTGTATTGTATTTTATTTGGTTTTTATTGTGTATCATCTACTTTAAAAATCCTTTGTTGTTTATTTCATTGTTAATGTGTTTTAGCAGAGTCAGAGGAAACCTTTTGTAACAATTTGGGGCAGTGTTTCATTTTTGTGAAGTTTTATGTTTGGCTTCTTTTATGAATTTTGGTGCCCTTGAGTTTAACCATGTTTAGGATATTTGCTCTCGCCTTTCTGAAGTTGACTGTGAGTGCTGAAGACTGGTTGTCAAGAGATGTATCCCGACTGGTTAGCTCTGATGTGATATGTTTTCGAGTTTTTGTTGGTTTCGAATTTTATTGCATTTAATGCGTTGTTAATAAAGTAGCTAAAAGCAAACAAACAAAACTGAACAACCCATTTATTCATTTTTATTTTAAGTGTCACGAAAGAGGATGGTGACTGCCTACATCCACTGCATGCGTGTTGCATGTGCAGATCAGGGTTTGTCGCTTTTGTTGGTTGTGGATGTTGTAAAAAAGACCACACTGCAGGCTCTTATAACTGCAGTCACACGAAGGAAAAGAGAACAAGAGGGGGGTGAAAAAGCCCAGGGAAAAGATGAGCGAACAGTGGCAGCCATTATGGCTTCACAGGCTGCAAGTGTGACTTGGTGCGGTCACATGACTGAGGGCTGTTGTTTGCCAGAGGAACGTGGCGACATCGCTCCCCTAATGTCACCCGCCTCCATCATGTGATGAGCTCACTGTTGCGCTGGGGCGAGACAGGGGCGATATGACATGAACGATAGCTTTGTGCTCCCAAACGTTTGGCCACTTGCTCCCTACCCATAATTCCTCTCCACAGCAGAGTTTCCCTGGACCTTTTGCAGAACAAAGGCACAGCTGTTTGTGTGGCAGGACTAGTCTTGACGAACAAATCCATTTAGAAGCAGACTTCAAAAACTTTGCTTGGGAATAAAAAATTGGTGCTGAAGCTGAGCTGTTTTGGTGAAAAGATGAGATATATAAATTTGTGTGAATAAATATGATCAAATGTTTTTCATCATTTTCATGATAAGCATTGTCAGTAGTTAACATCTAAAACATGGACTTATCATGCTTTCCCACCAATGGAGACTGTGGGTAAAGACAATTGTGCTCCCAGCTGTAGGCTTCTGCTAGATGTTTCTACATCTCTGGGACATTCTGTCTGCGCTCATGAGTACCACCTCAAACTGGTAGGACGTGTGGTTATGGCAATGAATAGATTAATGACTAGTAATGAAGTTGGTTAAAAGGTGTGACATAACATGAAGCATTCATCTAATGCTTTGCTGTCACTCTATTGAGAGTTTATCAAAATAGGTGGGACTGCCTAATTTTAGACAGGAACATCTACAAGAGAATGCTATCTGAAGTGCAGAGCAATGTTTAAAGCAGCAGGAGGACTCTCATGAGGGGTGTCAAGAAAAATCCCAGAGTTTGAGTAGAAGTGCCCCTGACATCCTGGAAAAGGAGCAGCACAGTTAAAATTGCCTTAAAACCTTGTTCGTGCACACATACACACACACACACACACACACACACACACACACACTTGCACACACTTTGATACAAATATTGTCTCACATAGACACTAGGCGCAAATTCAGATGTTCTTACACTTAATATGCTTAAGGTATCCATAAATTTCCATATTTCTACTCCCAAAGACACACATACACATAGTGAGCCTCAAGTGCATACGTACATATTTGACATCCTGCCCTTCTCAGCACAGGTGGGATATCCTAGGGCTGCAACCCCCCCACCCATCAGAAGGCTTACAAAGGCCTTTGATTTTGTGTCTCAGCCTCACCTATTACATTATGACTCTCGTTTTACCATCTGTTTTCACGCCCACGTTCCTTCAGCGAGTGCAGAGCTTTGCTGCTAGTTAGCAGAAAACACTCGATACAAACACTATCCAAACAAGAAGATACAAGAAGGTACAGCAGCTGCATGCAATAGAAGGATATAGTAAATACCTTATTTTTGCTTAATCTATCCATAGTGAAAATTGGAAAAAGTTCACTTTGTCATGCAATGAATGACATCTTCTGGGATTTGTACCAGGTTGTTCAGCACTGTTGCTAATAAAGGACTCATCACTTAAAGACAAGGCATTTTATCTATTTTTTTGTTTGCTTTTATCCTAAAAGATCAGTTGTACATGTTCATTTGGTACGAATTTATATAGAACAGCATTTTTCTGGATTGATTAATGTAATGTGGCCCTGGTACCTGGAACATCAACCAGAAAAATCCCACTATTACAATTTTTCTGTTTCATTCCATTCACTTTACTCTCATTATAGCCACACACAAACACACTTGCCAAGTGTATAGCATATCTGCTCCAACAAACCCACAGATTATAATTGGACAGCATCTCATCTTACTTGAAATAACTGACAGTGGACAGATGAAAAGTTATTATTATTATTATTATTATTGTTATTATTATTATTATTATGTCCTATGTTTCCTGGATGTGGACCACAATGACCCTGCACTATGAATTTGTGAAACTGGAAAAAATTTATTTGGGTAATTATTTATTTTGTGACGTACCACAAAAAAACTTGACATTTTGGTTTGCTGTAACTTTCAGCTAGTAAACTCTTAATGGTTAATCCTTAATCTGAAATACCCCAAAAGGCAATGTGCATCAAAATCTGAATGAAAGCAAAATTAAAAAGTGTTTTTAGAAGTTAGTTATGAAAGGAAATTGGTATGAGTTATCCTTTACCCCTTAGCTTGCATTTTCCTTTGGATATCCCATATAAAGATTAAGGATAAATGATCTCTCCATAGATGTCCATTGTACTTGCAGTCTTTGTGACCTGGGTGCTCATATTAAAATATCCAATGACAGCTTGACCAGAGGAATAGCTTCTTCATAAACTCACCAGGTGTTGTATGAGTTACCCTCTTATTCACTTGTTACTGCATTTCAGGCTTACTTTACTGTTTCCTACTGAACGGAAGCATGGCAGCTTCTTTCAAACTCTCAAAGTTCGTTCTGTTCTGCGCCTTCTGGGCACAACGGCAAATGACATCGTGGGTAAGGCACAATCTCTGTTCTCCTGGTATAAAACCACCGTAACCCATCCTTTCAGCCTCCCTGGAGCCAAAATTAAGAAAAGCTTTTATTGAGCCCTGTGGGCCATCAGCTCTCCACTGCCATGGAGGGACCGTAACGGATGAAAGGAGGCCACAGCGCTGCGCATGTGACTCGCCAGTCTAATCTGCGGCCCAGCCCTCAACTCGCCATGACTGAGAGGCACAAGGGCTGCAGTGTTCCCCTAAGTATTACAAATCTTATTATGGAGCTGGAGTCCCTGGGGCCCCAGCACAGGATGAAAGACCAGAGCAGCTGAACCCAGAATTCACTGGACAACTGCTGGGGGATCTCTGAGAGGTGGGACTGCAGAGTGGGGCACCTGACCATTCACCTCTTATACGCGATCATTTATGGTCCATTTGGTCATGTCGTTCGTTGTTCATTATCATCCAGTCGCTTCCTTCAGTCTTAACCCTCAGCAACACTGCCACACTCTTACAAACTAATGCGCATGATGCAGCCCCACCCGATAAAAGCAGGACATTCATTCACATAATGGCTCGCGTCTCTGCAGTCACAAGCGTGCAACTTTAAGGTTGCTGGTTCAAATTCAAGGAGGGATCCTCATTCATGTTTATTTGTGTTGCGAAAAAATGCTGACCTCTACTTTGTAAATGATTTAAGGCTGTAAATCAGCTAAGAGAACACCCCCATCCAGCACGCTTGCACTGCACTTGACTCCCCTCCCTCCCCCCCTTCACACTGGAAGTGAAATACATCCACATGCAGCAGGCCAAGGACCATGGGACACATCCGCATTATTCCTGGGAGATGAGTGTCCCCCGCCTGGGCGTCTTTCGCTCTTCTCCGTGGCTGACTCGCTCGCGGCCTCTTTGCAGGAGCTCTAATGAAATGCAGCCTTGTCTCAGAGCTCTGTTAATTACTTCTCTATTTATTTAGCAGATCCGCAGGGTGGGGGGTGGGGGACTGGGATTGTCTGACTGCAGTGTAAAATAGTCCGCATTCCAGTCCCCGATGCTGAAGCAAACAAGAGCCTCACTTTCATCTCTGTGAGCCATCAAATTGGCACCCGACAGAACCCATACCAAACGCCGTGCAATGGGGCAATGTGTCCGTGCTACAGACTCGAGCCCATTACGTCCCTATTTGTTTACTTGATGCATAGTACGAAATTTTTCTTGCTTCTACCATCTCTGCAGCAAAGAAGACCCTACTGAAGGGTATAACCGCAGGTCCCATCCTGCCCTAATTCTGTTGGAATAAGCTGCGACCAAATAGTTGTGGAGTGCCTTTACCTCTTTGTTGGTCCCCACCCCCCCCAACCGGCATTCTGTTTGTTTGCCAACAACACTGGGCTGAACCCATTTCCTTCAAGGCCCGTTGCCGTGGTGAGGGTCTGACTGGCTTCTAACACTCCTAGGCCCTTTTCAACTCACACACATACACACACACACACACATACACACAGAGGAACCCTCTTCTCTAAAGATCCAATAGCATCAGTTTATAGGAAGCTTTTATTTTGGCCGCGGTGGAACAAAAGTGAATGGGGTACGGGAACAGAACTAGAAAGAGAGAATCTGCTTCTTATACTGCTTATATGTTTATTTCATTCTATATTCATTTTAATGTATATATTTTCCTTGATTTATTTTAAAATTCTGTACTGTTATTCTTCATGGCAAAATAACCTTGTTCATAAAAACACTCCAAGCACTGCCTTGGAAATACAAGTGTACAAAGTATTTCATGGCGATAAAGCACACACACACAAAACTGGGAGGCCAAGGAGTAGGGAAAGGGAAAAAGAGAAATGGAAGGAGGAGAGTGAGAATGAAAGCTCCCTCGCCTCATTCACTGTTCATGCATTCATCGCAGTGTTTGTGGGAACGTGTGTCTGTGAGAACAGAATGGCCCTCCGGGTTGCGATGGGAGGGATCCAGGCCGGATCTGGGCCGGTGATCTCAGCGCGACCCAGCAGCTCGGCTCCCTCCTGCTGCGGCTGACATCACCACCCAGGACATGCAGCTGGCGACACCGCGCCAACATGGCCACGCAGAACCTGCCGCCTCAAAACTTCTCAGCACTGTATGGAAAAAAACAAGTTAAATGGACCAACTTTATACACAGAGAACACAATGTGCGTTAAATACAGACAACTGACTGCAGACTCCTCGCTTTGCAGAAATAGGACAAAACTAATGAGAGTAATATCATTATAACGTATTTGCTGGGTTACACAAACCTGAAAGTGAAACACTCTCACATGCACCAACACATGCTGGACCAGATGAAGGTCCTGGACCCAGGACCAGAGCGACTAGGCTCATCAGTGACTTGTCTCAACCCGGCATCATCTGTTTAACCTGCTGAAACTAGGCAGACGCTAAAGAAGTATTATGGCCAGAACGGAAAGGCTCAGGAGGAGCTTCTATCCACAGGTCATAAGACTTCTAAACCCGGACATGCCATCACAATCCCTGCCAACTACAGTCTATAATATACATTGAACTCTCCCTTCATTGTGTTCAGCTGCCACCATGTCATCCATCCATCTATCTATCTATTTACTTGTTTGGTTATTTGTTGTTTGCTTGTTTACTCATGGGATTGTACTGCACACACAGTCTCATGTCTGATCTGGGTACATTTCGCTACAGGGTGTACTTGGTATAACTGTGTATGTGGCAAATAAAACTCTTTGATTCTTGATTCACATCCATTCGCAGGATGTGGGCACACGAGTTGGGAGGGGGGTCGTCCGATCGTCGCCAGACACACGAACCAAACCCCCCCCCCTCCACTCCAGGTAAGCCCCTCCTAGGGTCACGCTACGACTTCATGCCTTACCTGGGAGAAGCAGCGCAACGATTCAAGCTGTCCATCTCGGCGCCGTCAGGTGATTCCGCCGAGCGCCTCGCCTCGGGAGCGCGCCCCCCCCGCGCGCGCGCCCTCTCCCCGGATCACGTGACGCGAACCTCGCGCTCGGCCGACGGACGGAGAGCGAGGCGGGCCGTTAAGTCGGGGAGCGAGGCACACCGCGCGCTGCGAGTCCTTGTCGGCGGGCGACGTTCGCGCTGAGAGGAGCGGCGGAAAAGTCTAGAAAAAGTGCGGAAAAGTGGTGGAAACTGAGGCGAACGCGCACTTTCCGACGTTTTCGCGGCGCCCTCGACTGAGAAGGAAGGATTATTTCCGAAAAGAAGGCGTTCAAAACGAATCCGCGCCATGGAATCTGTTATTCTTTCTAAGTAACTTGTGGAATCCGACCGACGCTCGTTGCGAAACGACACGCTCGTCTGCTCGTTTTCTCTCTTTTTTGCGTCTGTTTTGCGCACGCATTTCTTTTCCACTTTGGATTAACTGAGAGAAAGAACGGCAGAAATCGGGAGAGAAAGAGAGAAACGCATCGCGGAGCTTGGGAGTCGCAAAGCGGCCGGACGCGTACGCAGTGTTTTTGTGCCGTTTTTGACGCTCGCTGCGCTGCGTTGTTTTATTTTTGGTAGCGTTCTTTTTTGTACGGAGCGATTCCTAACCGTGTGATAAATATGGTGGGGGAAATGGAGGCGAAGGAGAAGCCGAGACCGAGCCCCGACTATCTGATGCAGCTCATGAACGATAAGAAGCTGATGAGCAGCCTTCCCAACTTCTGCGGCATCTTCAACCACCTGGAGCGGCTCCTTGACGAAGGTACGTTTACAGCCACGCACGAACACACACACAGGGACACGAGGAATGGGCTGAGAAATGGTCATCAGAATGACCGTTCAAAACTGACTCACAGTGGCTGTCAAAGTGACCATTGAATGATCGCAATGCTGCTCAAAGCGATCATAAGGGATCACTTATATGACCGTCAAAACTGACGTGGGAATCTCTGCGATCGCCGAAACGGTCAGCGGAAATAACCGTTGTAGTGGTCAACGGCATTGATCGTTGCAGGAGTCCTCAAAATGGTCCCTAATATTCGGACGAGGTCCACATAACTGAAGTCTTTACCGTTCTGTTGGGTGTGTGTCATGTCCCAGTTTGGCGATCCAACATTATTTTCTGTGAATCTAACTGTCCTCCTCCTCCTGTAGGGCTGATCCTACATATCCTGTGGTTCATAGAAACGCAGTTTCAAAAGGGGTTCAGGTGTTCGTTTAAAATGTTTTTTTTTTTTTTATGTAGGATATATTTTTAATTGATGTTTCATGTGAAATGACACATTCAACAAGTGTTTTTTTTTGTTGTTTTTTTTTTTTTGTTTTTTACCAATATAAAATATTAAGAATTTTCACCAAGGAAGAAATGCTTAGCAATTGTGATAATGTAAATGAACTCCCAACCTTTATTTATTTATTTATTTTAGGTCTGTAAATGTAGACATTATAAACAGAATAAAGAGCTCAACTTAAAACCCACCACTAAAGCAGATCTTTTCATTAGAGACAAATTGTACATCTTCCAAGAAAGCGCAGAAAGGGATTGTTGAACTGCAACAGGATTTTTCACACAGGATCAGGATTTAGGATTTTGGTGAACAGCAACACAAGTTATCAGCTGGACTTATATCTGTTTGGCTACAACATTAGAACAAATCGAATCCTGCAACCAAAACTAGGAAACTTTCAGGGTCCTGATGATTCGTAGGTCCGATTTGATTTTACTTGGTAGTCCGTGGTGTCTTTAGACCCTTAGTGAACAGGACGAGATCCAGCACCGGCGGTCTGCGAAGACTCATAAAAAATTGCCATGCCTTTAGTGATTATTTTTCTAACTTAATTCCGTTGGATATGAAGTCAGGAAAGTTAGTTTTCAGTTTCATGTAACACCATGTTCCAGTTCTAAACAGGTTTTTCCTCCAAAATGAGTAACAATATAACTTGATTTTGGAATATGAAGAGTGACTGGTGAAGCAGGAAGACAGAGCACCTGGTCATCAGAATAACACCCTACACTTGACAACAACACTGCAGTAAAGTAAATTCCTTTGGGTTATTTTTACCCCCATATCTCTGTGTTAATGTTGCACTCTTTCCGAGATAACCAGAACTTAAAAATAACAGGAGCCGTCAGTGAGGAATGTCTCATGCCACAGAGTTTATGAGTAGCATCTTTTTACTTTTGTCGATATTTAAATAGCTTAACTATTCCATATCATTTCGCATGCTATATTAGATATGTGTATTTATGATTGACACTTACGTATTCAACATTTATGTTTGCTCTAACACTTGGTGTGTCTTTAAATATTAATAAAATTGTATGAAATATGTTATATAGTCATTATATTTTTATTAAATTAAACTTTTCTACATGCATGTTTTCATCCGTAATACTTTGGAAAGGTTCATTTTAAAAATACAAACATCTGACAATGGATACGTTAAATCTTGTTATTACATAGAAGTGAAATGTGAAGAACTGCTTCAAAGTCTATTGATGCCGGACATCCCCCCCATGATGTCTGATCTATTGTTGTTGTACAAGGAGGGTTTGAAAATTGCTTTCTGGTTTGGTTGGGTGTGATAAGTTTACATTAGCTTGTGGTTGAATTTTACCCCCCAGAGAAAAGCTTCATACGCTGGGGTGTTGCTTGATCTCCAGCGTCCTTCCACCCTGGTAAATGGGGGCTTCTCCCCGCTGATTGGTGCCATGCATCAGCAAAGGGTTGGCACTGAGAACACCCTGGGGGCCAGCTAGGCTGGTATTTCAACTTCATTTAAATGACACCTTTTCCAACATGAATGAAGCAATGCACCAAGAAGGATTCAATAACCAGGTCCAGAATCCATCTTCTGGTGGTGAAAACAAGGCTTGCTGATTGGCTGTGGCCAAGGGGACAATGTGGCTACACACACACTTGGCTTGTCCCACTCGGAGGCCTGCGCTGCTCTCCCCACACAGACACAAGCATATAATATTTCACAGATATACAGAAGCACATGCATCAAGCAAAGCAAGTTATATTTAAACAAAAACAGTAAAAAAAGAAGAACATACACGCATACATAAAATAACAGGAAGAGCTAACCGTAAGGTCACGATTGCTTAAATATTCGTGTAGCACACAATATATCTGCTTTTAAAGGCCATGTTAATTCAAGTCAGTTAATGAAGAAAGAAATCAAAGTTGTAAGTTTTAAAAGATAGTTTTTTGGCATGCAGCTGTAACAATGTATAGGTGGTCAGTCTTGAAAATGGCAGCAAAAAATGGGGCACTTTCACTTCCTCGCTCTCTGGCCGCCTCTTTCGCTAAAGAGGGTAAAGCTGTAGGAAAGGAAGCCCTGTGAATTCATTTACCTGGTTGATGCTGGGCAGATTTGGACTCAAGACTCTCTGCAGTCCTAATAAGTGTCCCATAACCCAGCGTGAGGCAGCGCTCTGCTGATTCGGCATCACTTGCTCTGGCGACCGCTTCGCCCACTACACCATGATTAATAATGAAGGCAGCTCACCATCTCACACTGCACCCACTTACAGGAACTGCATAATTATTGAAGCCATTTGGGTTTAGTTCACGGCTTACCCTAGTTTCTGTGGGGAAAAGGGGTTTACTTGCACTACGTGCTCACAGCAGGTAGGAGCAGGATCTCGCACTTAAACTGAGAATCAGGATGAGGTGATGTTCTGATCGATTGTTTGAAATTATATATTTCAGCGTTTACTGCAGTATTACTGCGGTAATGCGCTGTTAGAATGCAGCTATCAGACCAATTGAGCTCATTTCCCTTTTCCTCTTTCTGCATAGCTTTTGACATTGTGGACACACTGTGGGAGGTGGTGGGCCGAACACGAGGAAGTGCTGAAATGTTTGGTGGTTTCACTTTCTAAAATCAGACCCTGTTGGTGACGCATTGCTGGGAACCTGACCTCCAAAAGAGACTGAGGACTGTGGCTATCTGAGCGCAGCTTACACTTTGTTTGCTGCAGTTTGGGTGAATGATAGTGCGAAGAGTACTAAAGGCACAAAGTGAGGAGTCAAGGAGGGCGTAGGAAAGATTTGAGATTTCAGTATGAGCTTTACTTTACAAAGCAGCGCTACAGCTAAGGGATTTGAACTGAGAAATGTTAACATGAGGTCTCTAGTCTTCCTCACCCCTTGACCCTTGTCAAGCTGTGTGTTTCCTAGATCAAGTCTGCAGTTCACAGCTCTTAGGGATTAGTGAGGCCATGTGAAAGGGTGAGGAAAGAGCAGATCTTCTCTGACAGCTGAAACTACAGTCTGACATTGCTATTGTAGAGTCACAGTGCGTCTGTCAGGTCATATTTTATGATGCTGTTTTTAGTGAATTACTTATCTGTGTAGTGACTGGTGCCACGTTAAGTGATGGATGTATTAGATATGATCAGTTTTAAATCTGAACCACATGCTGTGAGCGATGTCACAGGAAGCTCACTTCCTTATTCAGTGTTACTGCGTGCATAGTCCAGTCAAAGCATGGTCACATTTAATCTGGGGTCAAAGCAGAGTTGTATTTTGTCACTGCAGTCATTCTGATTTAGCCCTTTTTGTTGGATTTGAACTGGATTGACATCACAGTAGAGCTCTGTTTTCTGGAAGAAATGTGCAAACATGCAACAGACCTTGGCATTCCACACCAGTTCCCTTGTGCCATATGTTTGCACTTGCTGCCATCATTCTGAGTATTGATCATGTCCTAGAGATAATGGAAAGGTAGGTGCTGATTTATTAGTTTATTGTATGGAAACTCTGCAGATCTTCACTTGGGATCTCAAGGAAAACCTAGGGGGTCTAGTAAATCACAGGAGGCCCAAAATTCAGTCTACAGATGTAAAAATATATTCCCAAAGAACCAGTTCTGTTTCTCTGTATGCTCAGTCTTAAGAAATAAGGAATCTACGATTTTTTTTCATTAAATTCTTGATTTTTTTTTCTTCTTGGGCTAATTTTCTTGGTGATGTGTTTAGATTTTACCCTTGAGGTAACTGAACTGTTGAAAGTGGAAGTGTATCTTTCAAAGTCATTTTCCACACCATGTACACTACTGTGTTCTGTCCTGCTATTTTAAAATTTTGTATAGGTTTAAAAGGATCTAAAAGAGAACCTTGTAGTTGCTGCAAGTCTGGATTAAAGCGACTTGCCCCAGGTGGTGAAGTTCAGCAAAGCAAACTGCCCTGGGTTTGATCCACAGCATTCCAATGGTCTCAGCACATCTGCGGGGTGTTCAGCCCAGCAACTTGCTTGGCATGCTGTCTGTGAGAAAGACAATGAGGTCCAGTGTCTGCTTCTGCAGATCTTTGACGGAGTGGTTAACAGTAGCCCTTCCAGACATTGGGGTTCTCCACAGTCACCTCGATGAAAGAGTTGCGTGTTGACTTTGGGCTGATGGTGAAAAACTTCACAAAAATCCAGAGTCCTGTGTGCCTGGGTGTCAGTGCAGCATTTGCCTACTGAGGTGGATTGTGCCCTGCAGCATCACGCTACTAGATAGTTTGATCTAAGCGTTCTTGTATTTCTAAAGCTGTATGAGTCTGAAAGAACCCCTAGCGAGGCTCACCCATTGAGTTGTGAAAATCTGAGCGCTCGAAGCCTGATGCTGTAAAATCATTGTGCTCTCAATGCAGCTGTCTTGGGCAGATTGACTTTTTCTGGTAGTGCACTCATGTACTCCTTGAAGGTTTTCCAAGATTTGGAACTCACAGGAACTGGGCAGGAGTTTAGTGAAACCAGAATGCAGTGACTTGTTAGACAAAACAAAAGACAAACAGCTGAGCTAACACAAAAAGTTTTCGTGTAAAGGAAGTGAAAGACTAAAGGGATGTGACATGCCAAAATGTGCTCACATACACACACAGATACAGAATGATTTTCATGTGAACACAGATGCATATGAAAAGATGTGCCGCGCATAAACCAGCCACTGACAGGTGAAGTGAAAAACATTGATTATCTCATTACAACGGCATCTATCATGGGGTGGAGGGATGTATTAGGCAGCAAGTGAACAGTCACTTTTTGAAGTTGATGTGTTGGAAGCAGGAAAAATGGGCAAGCGTGAGAATTTTAGCAACTTTGACAAGGGCCAAATGGTGATGGCTAGACGAGTGGGTCAGAGCATCTCCAAAATGGCAACCTGTCTTGTGGGATGTTCCTGATATGCAGTAGTTAGTACTTGCAGTACCAAAAGTGGTCTAAGGAAGGGCAACGGGTGAACCAGTGACAGGGGCATGGGTGCCCAATTCTCATTGATGCTCATGGAGCGCAAAGGCTAGCCTGTCAGAAGAGCTAGTGTAGCACAAATAGCTGAAAACCTTAATGCTGGCCATGATAGAAAGGTGTCGGAACACACAGAACATTAGAGCTTACTGCGTATGGGGCTGCGTTGCCACAGAATGATCAGAGGGCCCATGCCAACCCCTGTCTGCCACCGAAAGCATCTGCAATGGGAACATGAGCGTCAGAACTGGATCATGGAGCAATGGAAGAAGGTGGTCTATTATGATAAATCATGTTTCTTTTGTGGATGGCCGGGTGCGTGTGCGTCATTTACCTGAGGAAGAGATGGCAGCAGGATGCGCTATGGGAAGAAGGCAGTGTGATGGTCTGGGCGATGTTCTGCTGGGAAACCTTGGGTCCTGGCATTCATGTGGATGTTACCTTGACACACATAGAACCCACTTAAATATTGTTGCAGACCACATACACCTCTTCATGCCAACGGTATTCCCTGACGGCAGTGGCCCTGCCACACTGCAGAAATTGTTCAGGAATGGCTTGAGGAACATGAAAAAGAGATGAAGGTGTTGTCTTTGCCCCCAAATTCCTCAGATCTCAATCCGATCGTGCATCTGTGGAATGTGCTGAAAAAACAAGTCTGATCCACGGAGGCCCCACCTTGCATCTTAAAGGACTTAAAAGATCTGCTGCTAACGTCTTGGTGCCAGATACCACAGGACACCTTCAGAGGTCTTGCGGAGTCCATGCCTCGATGGGTCGGAGCTGTTTTGGTGGCATGGGGGGATCCGAACAATATTAATAATCGGTGTATATAAGACATTGACACACTTACAGATGTTAATGCATGCAAGATAAAAACACATTCTCAAACAAGTACATATCTACACACAGTGGATACAAATGCAAATGCACCAACATGGATGCACTTGGTCTTTTTTGGCTGTATCTCTGAGAGTGGAGATTTACCTCCACAGGATCTTATTACTGACAGGCCTCACAAGTGGCCAGCCTGTTACTTTCACATGCAAACTCTTACTGAAATACTTGCTGTCTGAAAATCATTGGCTCAACATGCACATACAATCATTTCCCTGAGTGGTAACTATTAGCAGGCATGCTTGAATTTATAGCTATGTGCCCAATTCTCATTGATGCTCATGGAGCGCAAAGGCTTACTGCGTATGGGGCTAAATGCATATACTTCATTACTAATGTTATGCATCTGTTATTAATTTAATTTATTTTTATGTTCTGTTTGTGCGCTGCAAATTTTTTTTAAACTTGAGTTTCTGTTTTTGATCTACTGAACCTTGGGATTTCTAAGGAAAACAATCGCTTATCGATATTCATTGTCAATGGGCCCAATACTTGTTGCGCTGTGATATTACTCGCCATCGATATGCAAAGCACCACCAAACCCTTCAATCGTTCAGAATCAAAATATGTCCTGTTCTGGTTTGCCGATGAATTGTTCAAGGATGAATGCAGCAGAGGCCAGGCTTGTGCTGACCCCTCAGAGAGCAAACCGGACCTGAACGGCAGCATGCACAAAGAGCCCCTAGGGTCAGGGTGTTTTTTTTTTTTTTCTTTTTTTTTTTTTTTCTTTTTTCTTTTTTCTTTTTTCCCCTGTCTGCGTAAGACCGTTGGCATGGTTGGCTATTCACTAGAGTGCATGGAGAGCGGTTGAGCCTCCCAAGAACGCTGTGCATCACTGACTGCACATTGCTGACTGCGCATCACCAAACACTGCCATCAGACGGGAGAGCTAGAGCTGAGTTAGCACTCAGCTTGCCTCACCCAATTGTTCAGGCCTGCACGGCAGACGCTGAGGATACATTTTCATGTCGCACTGGCTTATTTCTTCTCATGGAGCATAGCAGATGAATGGGGCTGCAGTGATGGTTTTGGTGAAAATAAAAGGGACGAATGGTCCAGATGGTGCCTCCGCTTGAGGCCTGGCCTTCCTCCTGTTGGTTGAACTCTGGCACTGCATCTCTTCCCCCTGCTCCCATGCTCATTCAAATTCAAATCCAAAGGTTGCTCCACTGGCACCAACAGCGCGTGTGGTTTTTGCCAAAGCAGACCTGCATACAAGTGCATGAAAGCTATGGAAACAAACAAATGAAAATGCATGAAAAGTTCAGCTTAATGAGTTAATAAATCTCAATAATAATAATAATAATAATAATGTCATAGAAATCAGTGTTATCGCTAATACCCAACAATTAATATCTTAATTGTTTCATGGAGACTAATTGTATATGAAATTGGTTACATGGTGATCAAGTCTATTATATTAAATGGGCATAGTATCTGAGGGAAATAATGAACAATATTTAGGTTGAAATAAAAGACTACTCGCTATTTTGTTTCTGAAAGTATCTTGTAGAGTTCAATATTTAAGAGCTTTCCGTGTGCATCAAGTCATTCCATGACAGAGATGGCAGCCGGGTTTTTTCATAGATAAACCCCTGAGAATTTTGGGAATGTCTACTTGCATTTGCGCCCTATACACCCCTTGAAATGAACACAGCTGGAAGTGTGTGGTTTTTGCTCTTGCAGATGCTTGGGTAATAATATCTAACCGTGTTCCAATAAATTATCTGGTAAGCCACATGTGCCTTCTGTTGATGACTTTGTCCTGTGAAATAATACTTAGAGAAACTGCATTATTGGTAAGAAATATGGCTGTGTTCATCCCTATTGCTGCAATTTTTTTTTCTTATTTTTGCATGCTTTTCAGGGGCCTTTGCCTTCCCAGCAATTCATTTCAGATTATTTCAGCCTGTTTGTAAATTATGGTCTAATTAGTAGCTATGTATGTTATACTGTACAATATTTTGTATCATTTTTTAAAAACTTTCTCAACTTTGTCTCTACTTTGGTTACTATGTTCACTGCTAAGTTGTATTTTTGTCACCTTAGTTTTATACAAGGATTCAGCAAACCTAGTGGTTTGTATGTTGATCATATTGGCCAACTAAATTTATAACCTTAATACTGATGTCTCTTCCCCATAGAAATACCACCCCCTCTCTACCCAGGAGGTGATGAGATCAGTCGTGAACTTTATTATATTAAGAGATTATTTGCAGACCTTAATGACAGAACTATATTGCACTGTATATTTGGGTGTTAGAGAGGCGGCGATGACGGGGGTTTGTTGGAACTGTGGAGAGAAACGTTTTTTTTTTTATTGCCCTCTAATGTTTTTAAATAGACTGTTCTGCCAACCGTTAAATTGTTGTTTCTTTGCCTTCACTATCCTCTGAGGGCGTAATAGCTTCGTTTTGGTTTGTGACCATTTTCGTATTCTATAACGATTTTTTAGGTTTAATGTTTGATGCTTCTTTCATACTTTATATATGGTTGCTAGTGAAGTTATGCTGGTCAAGTGGGTAGTAATGTCTAACAGTTTAAAGTCAGGGGTGTATTGCACGGAGGTCTGGAGCATGTAGTCTTTAGCCATTGTGATTGGAAAGAATTGGTTAAGTATTTGGTGTTTTACCCCTCATGGGTGGGTGAAGTCGGTGCAACCGCATCAAGAAAAGTGTAGTTTTCACTGGACAGTCCCACACTACTGTTTTCTCATATATTTGCATATATACTACTGTTGATTCAGCTGTCAGTCCAGATGTTTTTTGATCTTTGTCCCAAAAATGTACCTTACATTCACAGACTTGATAAATGCTGGGATATATTCTGAATTCTGTATTTAAGAGAAGAACTCCTATTGCTACATATTAACATTAGCATTAGTCTTGTGTTAGGGATGTTGTCAATATGGTTGTCAGTAGTACATTATTCTTATAACACGATAATAGCAGATCATGTTAATTTTCTCTGACTTCCTTTACATTTGCTCACTAAAGTTTTGGTTTGCAGTACAGCGGCTGGAACATTATTGTGATACAGCAATGAAGCTACCATTCAGTTGCCTTTGGAGAAATTCAGTATAGACTGGGGTGATAGTGAGGATTTGTTGAGTTTTCCTATATCTCACATTCAGGTTTAGTACTGTGAAGCAAGAGAGGATTCTTATTAGACATCAACATGCCATAGTGAGTATAGTGCTGGATGGGGTCATGGAAAGGTTACACTGACACACACCAGTGTTTGGCAACAGGTCTTCATTTTGGGGTTTCACTGTATTCATTACTCCCCCAGCATACACTGGCTGAGGCCAGAATTTGAGTGGCACCTGTGTGTCTGTGTGTATGTGTATAAGGGAGAAGTAGGAGACACTTTGTCCCCCATGTCCTTTGTGACAGGTAAGGCCAGTGCAACATATCATTGTGATAGTTTTGTGGACTGTACTTACACTGATTTACTGAACACAAATTTTGACACAAATATATGAGCATTTTTTTTAGTACCTACATACATTCACCCACATTGTAAAATCAGTGTGATGTTACATAAACTTCATGATTTTCATTTCACACAGGTGGATGTTCAGGATGAGATCCTTGCTGAAGGGCACAACAGCAGTGCACTTAACTACTAGCCTACTTAGCCCTGTTATTTTGGCTGAGTTTCTTGCTGTAGCTTATGGAACAGCAGGGCTAATAGCATGCCTTCAGATCTCACGCTGTGATACCCGATGTGTCGTGATTCTCTAGCTTTTCCACCAACAGCTAAAAATGGCAGAGGCAAGAACCAGTAATAAATCTCGTTTAAATGTCAAACACAGTCTTTGTGTTTCTCTGGAAATAGTCAGTTGTAAAGTCTTTCATTCAAAATTGAAGAGATTAAATTGATTCAGAGGTGTGGACATATGTAGGAAGAAATGATAAGATGAATTCAGGTATGAGTTGGTATGTGCAAGAGTGAGAAGATATAGTGAGGTATGGACAGGGGTGTGCAGGTATGTGATATTGTCAGCTCTGTACTGTATGCTTGATAACAGCATATTTCCTGTGTTTCAGAGATTGGCAGGGTACGGAAGGACATGTACAACGACACTCTAAACGGCAGCACAGAAAGGAGGCCTTCAGAGCTGCCCGATGCTGTGGGGCCCATAGCGCAGCTGCAAGAGAAACTTTATGTGCCAGTAAAAGAATATCCAGATGTAAGTACCAGGTTTCAGAAAACACTTTCTTTTTTTCCTTTTTTTTTTTAAAGAATGCAGGTTACCTCAGACATAAGGTGAGAAAGTTTTGAGAAAGTGCTTGAATATTAACTTTCCATCCACTTCCATCATTTTGCTTGCTCTTGGTATAACAGCAGTGTAAAGCTTCTCATTTGCTGTGAGATGATCATAGCTGCTCTTGCTTGTACATGTATTCCCCCAGTTTATGTTCTTAACCAGTTTCTAAAATCTGGACTAAAACTGGGAAAATGTAAATAGGGAGCTGTTTCCCATTATTTTGAACAGGAAAATTGAAATCTGTTTTAACTTTCTTCCCCAAAAAAAGCCCACCAGTGTCTACAAATATCATTAAAACTCTGAAACACCTCTATAACTTATGAAGATTCATCACTCTCACTCGCTCTCTTTTTTCCTTCACTATTTTTCCGCTCATTGTTAGGATGCTATGATGGGTTTTTGGAGCATAAATAATGACACATATTGCGTGATATAAGTGCAGATACAGTTGGACTTTATTGCAAACCAGATGCCACAGGTCCTCAGTCTGAAAAATAGAAGCAAGACACATGTTTCAAAATAATAGATTACAGGTTGCAAGTTTTTATATGCAGTTCAGCTGGAAAACATTGCAATGCAATAATTTTCTCCTAAAAAAGTTACACACCAATATGGCATATGTCCTCCTTATTTACAGTACATCCCCTCAATAGAATGTCTTTTTTTATGTTAAAAATTCTGTTAAGTTTAGACCTCTTAGTTAATAAATCTTAATTTACATTTTGAATGTTTGATACAACATTTTCTAGCTGAAAACAAATAGGTGTGAGTGAGGGAGAATTTCTTTAGGCTTGTGTTCCATCACCTGTGCCCAGTGGCCAATATCTGCAATGTGTGTCCACAGCAGGCTTCTCCAGTCAACTTGTCCCAGTCATCCAAATACCATAATGATCCTGCAAAACACACACACACACACACACACACACACACACACACACACACACGGCGATAAGCACGCGGATCCTCAATGTCTAAATAAAAATAAAGATGGATTGGCTCATTGCCACCCATCCAGCAGACATGGAATGTACAAGTTCACTGAAATTAAAAGAAGATGTAAAAAGCTCATGTAAAATTTGTGAAAGGAAAGTGCCCAAATGTGCCCCCAGTCATGTGGAAGATGAAAATACAGGTGGTCTGCGACTTATGATGGGTTGCATTCTGATAAACTCATCGTAAGTTAAAATATTTTAAGTAAAAAATGCATTTAATGCAGGTAAGCATCACTTAACAATGGGGATATCTTCTGCGGAATGCATCGTTAGGCAATTTTGTCGTGTGAACATCAGAGTGCACATGTGCCGTATCGTGTCCGTTTCGACATGCATGTGGTACAGCCTATTGCTCCTAGGCTACAAACCATGGTCGTATATGCGGTCCATCATTGACCAACACGTTGTTAGGCGGCGCATAACTGTATACCTAACCTATTGTCATGCCTATAGCCGCTTCAGCAACGGAACGTAGGCGCTCTCTCTGCCTCCCGTGTTTGATTGGCATACGAACCAATTGTGGACAGGATTTAGTTCCTACCCGGACTTTCTGTCGGTGCTCAGTTTCTGCTACTACTACTACTAATCACATGTTTAGCACTAGCTCCCAGCTAATGGTAACACTCTTTGTCGGAAGCAACGCTCAATAAAGAGTTTAACGGAACTTAAAGTTATCACCTTGGTGTTTCGTGATTGCTTTCACCAACCCACCATAACACCTACCAAAAATCATAGCCTAGCCTACCTTAAAAATCATTACAGGCTTGCAGTTTTTGTGCCACTTTCAGAAGACACAGATTGATGTTTCGTAGATATGGTGGATGCACAAAACACAATGTAGATATGGGCTAGGGTATTCAAAAAGACGCTGGCAACACAGAACACTGCTGTGTATTGGTTGTGTACACTATCAACCACGTGGCAGTCTGGGAGATGCAGTTAGCTACTGCTGCCGAGCATCACGAGAGAGTATCGTACTGCATATCGCTCGCCTGGGGGGGAAAAAATCAAAATTCGAAAGTATGTTTCTACTGAATTCATATCGCTATTGCACCATTGTAAAGTCGAAAAATCTTAAGTCGGACCATCGTAAGTCGAGAGAGCACACTCTGCCCTCCCCCTCTTTCTACTACCACATATGTCAAGATTTCTGTTCATTAGGTGAGTACAAACAGTATATACCATATTGTAATGCAAAAAATCAGTAGAGTGAATTGCACTGTTCTAAATTGTTGTCTGCATTTCATTTTTTTGGGGAAATGTTGAAATTAATTATAATTTTTCTTGTTTAAAATAATGGGAAATATGCTCCCTAAAGATGTTTTATTGGTTTCAGTTCATTTTTCAGAAATATATTAAATATATAAATGGGGACAGGTGTAGTTTTACATATTTCTGCATTGAAAAGAAAAAAAAATGCTTATTTTGGGATGAGTACTTGTACATAGTTAGGTTAAAAATGTTATATGGGGAACTCTGCGCTTAAATCAAATTTTTGATATTAAAAAACAAAGGGACCCTCTAAGTGGAAGACGTAAATAGTCAGGGCATAAATTGTGGAATTATTTGTGTTTGCAACTTCAAGTTTCCTGCTTACATTACCCATGTCCTCTGATATGGACTTGCACAAACTCTAGGACACTTTCAAGTATATGCATTTCAGAACACGGTTTGCAGTGGTCAAGGGGTTAGCCTTTGTTGGGGGGTACAGAAAGGATATGAACAAAGTGTAAGAGACTCCACACTAAATTTGTTCTTTGTGTGTAGTGTGGCCTTAGATGTCATGGTAAACCACTCATGGTCCCATGTGCTAAAGACAACAAGGGCATGAAGAGAAGGAGATGCTCAGTGGAGCCAGGCACCCCACACTGTTCATTTTATTCTCTAGTGTATTCATATATGCAGGGGGATTGACTCTATAAATAGATTCACTGTGGTGGCAAAGCTTCTGAAGCAAGCTGCTATCCCCACCCAAGGGAGAGAAGAAAAACAAAAACTTAAAATAAGACCATTGGGGTGTTCTGCCCCTGGGCCTGCTGTCAGAGGGCTGCATGTTTCTGTCAGTGCCCTTTTCTGGGTCGCACCGTCTAGGGGAAGAAGAATTTTCTCCCGGGAGCAGTTCATCAACGTCTTCACTTGACATAGGCTTCCTTCTTGAAAATTAGTTACTCTGGCCATTGCTAGTTTGTTTGTGCTGGTTGGATGTGACTGCTGGTGAATTGACAGTAGTGACCAACAAGAAATTTGTAAGAACAGTGGATTGTCAGCTGGTCCTGTGTTTTACCCAAAAATTGTCTGTTTTTGCATCAACTGGCCACTATTACATTAGTGTCCTAAAAACAAATCAAACCAAAACTCACTATTGCCAAATATTTTAGATTGGTCAGTCACATTCCAGAGTTCAGAAGTGTTCCAATAACCTAAACTTGTAACCTTTTTGGTTACCGGCCCGGTTTGTCAAATTTTTGGTCAGCTAGCTTTATGCTCTTAGTTCCACGCTTGCTGATAAGTCAGTCAAGGGCAGTCTGGATGCATAATTCGCTAGTTGGTCTGTTAGCGTCTTTTTGTGAGGGGATTTCTGGTCTTTGGGGACTGTCATGTCTTTGATTAAATGGAGTAGCTAAGATTAACTAGTGTTGTACTGTCAAGCACAGGAGGACAATTTTGTGACAAAACCCAGTGTGGTACCGTATTAGGTGATGGGGGGGTCGACAGTCACAGCTGAAGAGGCAGCAGCCCGTGATTAATTTAACTTTGTCTGCGTGAGTGTGTGCATGCGTGTCTTTGCCAGAGATACGACCTTCAGACTGCAGCTGAGACCCACTGCTCTGAGGTAAAGGTTTCTCCAAATGTGCCCTTGTTGAATTTGGCCTTTTCTGAATTATTTTTCCATCTAATTTTTACCCCAGTGATCCCATGGTCTGCACATGTTTTACTCAACGCTGTACTGAGATTTGACATGAGCAGAGACTCATTCGGTACTGTGTACCAAGTGATCTCATACAAGCGCATGAAACATCTGAAGGACACAAACTGGCATTGGCTACTACTGTGTATGGAGATTTGGGCCTCTCCTGAAATTAATGTAAAGCCAAGATCTTGCTTTTTAAGCAAGCTTGTTTTGTGTTTACATTCCTACAATGCGTTTTTTCAGCATTTACCAACGTTGTGGAAGCATTTCCCCAAAGAAGCAACAAATGGTACTTAACTGCAAGCACACAAAAACAGTAAATATACAAAGACCACACACATGCGCATACACAGAGGGGATTGGAATATATTAGATAAGTGCTAAATATACAGTGTGTGGCAGCCCTGGCACCTGTTTGCCGCTGGCTGCTCGATGGACATGCCAGAGGCTTTAAAAGGAAGAAAATGCATTGTGACCCTAAGCAAACACCAGCTGCCACTCCTGTCACTCCACAGCCTGACAGATAAGGTCAGTCTGAGGGGAATCAGGATTGTGCAATGCTACCCACCGTGGCCAGGCTCTCCTGGGTATTTCAGCTGAGTTTTCATGCTACTGAAGAATGCTTGGCGTTGTTCTACAGCAAGGAGTAGAGCAAGAATTGCCTGCATTAGATCACCATTAAGGAAATATTCCTCCCTCAGTGTCCTGGATAGTGCCATGTGACCTATAATGTGAGGTAAAGTGTGAACAGCAGTGATAAGACTATCTATAGGGACCCACAGCCTTGCAGGATGGTCTGAGGTTAAATCAAGGGTTTCCAGCTAAATATGAAGCCACATTGCTTCTTCATGGAGCTCAGAGGATCATAGGCAGGTCTTTGGAGCAAGTCGACAGTCTTTCATTTAATTCCTTACTGTCTGGGAATCACCCAGGGTTGCCTTCATTGTATGACCCTTGGCCATCACACACCAACTGCATGCTGCTACACACCACCCACATTCTTTTTAAAATGATGTTACAACTTATAAAGCAAAAAACTGAATCCTCTCGATTTCATCCAAGTCTGAATTATACTTGGGACAGTGTTTTTGTTTTTTTGTTTAAATGTGGAGATAAGTTCTCAAGTCATAAAGCTGCAAAGTCCTGATTCATTTAAAATAAATGTGGAGCGCTTAGCCTGAGCAAACATGCTGCGGTCCTTTCCCAGGAAGGCAGTTGATGAAATGGGCCCAGCTAGTAGAGCCTGCAATCGTGTGTTACAGGAATACAAAGGGGAGATCACGTGCACACATTGGTCTCATTTGCCATAAGTGAGGGATGTGGACTGGACACATACACACTCATTCACACCATTATTGTGTCCATACAGTCAGCTTAGAGAAACAGTTTCTGTCATAGTCACACGGATTCTTGGGTTAATGCACACAAACACTAACACACTTTGTCTTGAAAACACAAAGTAATGGTGATTGTAATTTATTCTTTAGAATAAATTCCCATTACCTTTGAATAATTTTGGCTCATATGTTTACAGTAAGAGTATTTTAATGGCCTTTTTTAATTTAAGCAAGCAATATCCTTGTATTAAGCGGTCATAGAGCTGTAAGTGGTGCTGTGAGGCCAAGAAACAAGGCTACATTGCCTCCCCCCTACCTTCAGAACACTCAGCCAGTCATACCTGTCCCCTCCTTCCCATCTCACTGCAGAGAGTTTAACAAAAAAAAGTAAAAAGAAAAAGATTTGATCTACATTACAACATTAGTGCTGCAGAAAAGACAGGAAAATCCCACCAGTGCAGCCTTTCCTTCATGCTCCAAACTTGGGGCAAAGGGCACAACAAAACAAAATAGTGCAAAGGTTCAAATGTTTTATATTCATTCACCCTGTTAATACATGTGGCAGTTTGACTCCTGTTAGTTCTGATACGTTTGACTGTTCCAGTACCTACTAAGCACTGAAAGAGCGATGGCTGTGTGAAAGAAATGTAGTACACCTGTTTATTTGTGATTAGTGTTCACACCTGAGTCTAAAAGGGCCTAAAGGAGACGTCACAGCAGTACAATTAGAAATTAGTAACAAAGCCAAAATAAAACTGCCGTCTTGTTAAGTTAATCCCATATATGTTGTTTCATTTCCCAAACTGCACATAAAATCCTGTTTTGGCCTGAGTCAGACAGGTGTTTTGTGTAATTTACAGCACTGTATGTAAACTCATACTTTGGCATGAAGACAATATTTCCTTCACTTAGCGCTGTGTCTGTTGTAAGGACAGGAAACAAGATCAACATATAAACAAATATAGACACGGAAGGCGCCCATTGATGCATTCCTGTTGATTTATTTACTTGTGCATTCATCACGTTTTTGCTCGATTGTTATATTTGGGACCAGCAGCAGGGGGTTGTTTATTAAGTTGCCAGACAGTTATTGCTCCTTTTTTATGGCCATGTGTAACTCGCTTGTTGAAATATTTCAGCTTGTTTATTGTATTTTTGCAGGGTAGCTATATATGGCTCACTCAAAATCATTTTGCCAGGGGGTTATTGTGCTACTGAAGGGGGATATATTGCCTGGCTGCTGTTACTTCACTGAAAATTGTTATGTTGGGCAATTACAACTGAGCTGTTGAGGCACAGCTGAACAGCACGAGTGATACAGGGATGAGTAGTTGTGAATTGTTAGTTTCCTGTAGGTGATCTATCTTTTCGTGTGAGGTGATATCCCTTCCTTCATTTGGTACCCATTATATATATATATATATATATTTTTTTTTTTTTTCTTTAATGTCCAGTTGACGTAGTTATTATCTGGTTATCCTTGGTAAAGCACCTGTCTCAGGTACCTGTGGGTATGGGGCAGTGTTTATGTGCAATAACTTACGATATTTGGCTGGAGTAGCAAAGCCCTGCATGTCCGCAACAGGCCACGGTTGCATATAATGGATGAATGCACTTAATGATTGGTACAGCAGTACATTTTGAGGGATACCGGTACGGATGGGCATTTGGCTGAAGAGGCTCAACTTTCATAATTCAAACCTTTTAGCAGAGTATAGAATTGGTGGGAGTGTGAGCTTGGGTGTAGGATTACGATTGCACAAATTTGTTTTGTTAAACAGAAACAGAGGGGACCCTGGGTGTTTCAGCTTCCTCAAAAAGTGGGCTGAAGTGTCCTTCAACTCTCTGCGAGGCATACATATGAAAAACATTAATGCCAACTTGCATTTAGCTCCCTGTTGTGTAACTGTCGGTGGAAATTGGCAGAAATATTTATTAATGGTGCTGCATTCTGATGTTAGTTTTACAAATTTTTTGATCATTGTAGCTTTTTGTTTAGGGCAAAATAGATTAGTTTGTGTTTTCTTTTTTTGCACTGTGATATGCATTTTTTGTATATGTGTTCATTTTTTTTGTAAGCATCACTTCAATTTTGTTTGATTTCTTTTTTTTTTTGAATATAAGTTCAATCTCTCCAAATAGGCTAAAACAACAAATACAGAGTAACATTTAAGGTAAAAAATTTTGAGTTTTAGGTCAGGTGGTGTATAAAACAGTTCAGTGCAGGTAATATACAGAATATGCTGTACTTAACACTAAATATCTGTTTTGTCTTTTTTGCTGCAGTTTAACTTTGTGGGGAGGATCCTGGGTCCACGGGGATTGACAGCAAAGCAGCTGGAAGCAGAGACTGGCTGCAAGATCATGGTACGAGGGAAAGGCTCCATGCGAGACAAGAAGAAGGTGAGGTGTGCAAAAGGAGTGGTGTCTCTTGATCAGAATGGCACTATCCCAAGTGTTGCTATTTTAGTTCATTTTAGCATGCTCATTGACCAAATGAACAGCACTCAGGAAGCCTAATAGTGTAAATCCTAACAATGCAACACAGTCAGGTTGGTGGTTTTAATGCCAACTTGCAGTGTTTTAATGGCTGCTGTCACTGGTTGCTTGTAATGAAAACTTAAAGGTACTCACATTTATTTGGGCTCTATTACAACAGCACGCCTCTGTATGTTTTAGAAGTGTGAGGCTGTAAAACTATTTCCAGTTTATTTAAACTAGCTATACAAGTTGGCTATTCATTCAAGAGATTTAGAAGATACATTCCAGCTTGTGTCAATTTTAAGCACCTACCAACTCGAAACAGTATGTACAGTTCATCACAGTATTAAATTAAGCACATTATGATTTATGTCGTTGTATGGTAAAATTTTAAATCCATAACTACAGCATAGTGTTTAGAATGTGAAAGAATGGGTACATTTGAATGGCATTTAATGTATTGAACAGAGCCTGTCAAGGATTGTTTCTGAATGTTTTCAGAAATTTGGCGTACAGTAGCTGACCACATAGGACACATAACACATGATGCTCAATAATACACATAAAATAAATAATAAACATAAGAAATTATTTACTGAAACTGCAAGTGTTATTAAATTCCATAGGCTTTGCCTTTTAAGGTTTACAGGTATTATTTTTGAAAGCTTTCTCATTTTACTGTGAAGTTAGCACATGTATCTGAAATACAACGCAAAGCAGATTGTTTCGGTGGCATTGACGATGTATCCGTATTTTCAGGGGTCCAAATTTTAATGCAATTTAGAAGTAAAACATTTTATTTTAGATCACCTATCTATCTTTGTTAACTGCTTGTGTGGAGTAGTATGTTGTGGTCTTCAGGCTATGCTGGAAGCAATGTGTGCTTGTCTGTGAAACTGTCCCTGGATAGGATGCCAGTCCATCACAGGGTGACCACACACAACCATTCACAATCAAACGCACACACTATGGGCAGTACAGTGACCAGTCAAGCTGAACACATTTCTTTAGACAGTGGGAGCAAACCAGAATAAACCTATGCAGACTCCACACAGGTTGAACCAGATTTGAACTGATGTCTGATCAGGTGCTGTGAAGCACCAGCACTACTGAGCCACTGTGCTGTCTGATCTTAAATTGTACGTACTGTATATACACAAATATTTTTTTTTTCTACTCTTGTAATGCATTGGGATTTTTGGTTACTTCGTAGGTCTTATCTTGGTAAACAAACTGGTAATTAATTTTCCCAGAGTGTGGTGAATATAAGGTTTGCGTGAAGAAGAACTCCACTCGGAGATGCAGTTGTTCAAAAGCTCCAGTCTGTTCTTATTCTCTTGTTTCAGGGAAGAAACTTAAGTATTTATACAGTGAAGTAAAATTGGTTTTGTTGCATACTTATAAAATTTCACCTCATACAAATGTGAGGGTATACATGTATTATTTCTGGGTAATGTTTTTCATACAGGATAAACCCATTGAAATCTATCCTTTTTTGTTTTTCCTTCCCTCTATTCTTGTGACAAATTTAAAAGTAGGTGTGTATGGTTAGCGTTTTACCACATACCCCTTGGAATAACTTCCTTTAGTCTGAAACTCAGATTTTTATCATCTTCCTTTCAGATGGTCTGTCAGTCCTTAACAGTAGCCTCCTTTTGTTGTTACTCATTTTGCAGTTTTTTTAATTTCTGTTTCCTCTTTAATATGTGAAATGCATGCCCATTTGGATTTAAATCGAGAGATTGACTTAACTTGGTAAAATGTGCAGTATATTTTAGATTATATGTTACTGTATTAAGAACTTTCACTGTTGGATTTTGAAAGCACCTTTGCTGGATATGTGTACAGAAACATCTAGTATTCATTTCAGAATTAATTCTGGTATTAGATAACTTATAAATAAGGACCAGTGAGCCTGTTCCAGAGGCAGTTGTACAAGCCCAAGCTATGACAATGTCTCCCCTATGCTCCACAAGATGAGGTGGTGTGCTTAGAATCCTTTGCACTCCCTCTCTTTCTCCACACTTTTCCCTTCCCCTCTCCCTGATGAAGGTTTATCTTCACCTCATCTGTCCATAAAACTGTTCCAGAACCTTTCGGGCTCTGCAAATTCCAATCTTGCCTTACTGTTCTTAGTGTTAATGAGAGGTTTGCATTTTGCAATGTTTCTTCTCTCAGTTCTTTGAAAATAATAAATTGTGATACTTTCACCCTCTGCACTCTTTGGATTGTATGAGATATCAGCTGTTATTCTGTTGTTTTTCTCTGTCGCTATGGTCTTCCTTGAATGACCAGGTCAGTGCAAATTGCTTACTCTTTCAGTGATTTCTTTCAAGATATTTTATGCTGTTGATTTTGAGATGCACAGTTGCTCTGCAATAGTTCTGATGTTTGACTTGAGGAAAGAATAATGAGGAAAAAATAATTCTGAAGATGAGATTTTCTGCTTCATAGTCAGTTCTCTAATTTTTGTGCACAGCTATAGAAACACAAAACACCAGAGCAAATAGAAAAACGTCACAGATTTGTCCCTGTTCTTCTTGCTCAGTTGAAATTGGGGTCACTAGAAATGGCATTGTTCCAACAATGTTTATGATGTATGAAAACGCTAATCAGAAATAAAAGTTGACATTTTGGCTTCATATTCAGCACTGAAACACAAATGTCATGAGTATGTAACAAAAGTAACCAGTTTTACTTCATTGTCCTGATACTTTTGTATCTCCCTGTATGTAATTGTTGATTTCTACATCCAGCATGAATGTTGGTCTCAATAAGTAATTCAATGTAGACTCTTTTCTGCATTTAGGGCCTCTTGTTGTATGACAAATACCTTGAGGCTAGGAGCGTGGTTGCTTGCATACAACATGAAGAGCAGAACAAGGACAACTCACACACATCAAAGGCTTCTGTGGCTTTTCCTTGTTTTAATCGTTTTGTTTTTAAGGCTAATTGAATACAGTGTTCGTGCTTATTTTATTTATTCCATTGCAACCGAAAAGTTGATTGTAATGCTTATGGAATGTCCTTCAGAAAATGATTCATTCAAATATTGCAGTCAAGGTTGCAGGTTAGGTGCCACTTGGTGGGTCTGCAGGGAGCCTCAATGGTTAAAAAACCTCCTTGTGAACATATTTTATTCTGAAGAATGCTTTGTGCGCAGGACTCATAAATGGAAAATCTGTTCAACTTCCTCTCACTGAACCAATTCCATTCTGTTTTACATTGGAATTTTGAAACTTTTGCATCTCAGGAGGAACAAAACCGGGGAAAGCCAAACTGGGAGCACCTCAACGAGGATCTACACGTTCTCATCACTGTGGAGGACTCCCAAAACAGGGCAGAGATCAAACTGAAGAGGGCAGTGGAAGAGGTGAAAAAGCTCCTGATCCCAGCTGTGAGTAGTGCGCTCTTTATTTTTTATTTTTTTATTTATTTATTTTTTTTTTAAATAAATAAATAAATAAAAATAAAAAAAAAAAAAACAGTTTCAGATAGTGGAGGAGTTATCAGATTGGGGCCTTATGAATGTGTTCTTTGAATAGAAGAAAAATGGAAGTAACAGGAATTCAGTGTAGGTACTTCAAACTGTAGTTAGTGTAATCCAGTCTGTCTTAGTGGATCCATCTGGATTGTCTGTTAGGATGACTGTTTTCCCATGACAGGGAAACTTTTAGTTTCATAATTACGGCGCCAGATACTGAACTTTGAGCTAGGCACTTGAATTGTTACAGGAAATGTCAAGATGTACAAAAAAAAAAATCACTGCTCTGTGATTTTTTTTTTTTTTTTTTTTTTTGGGTTTGTTTACAGCACCCTTCCAGCATTTATGACTGAGTTTCTTATCAGTTTGGAATTTGCTCATTCAGTTTTGTTACAATAACAATCTGTGCCTACATATAGGTTTACAAAGCTATTGGGGATTATTTATGCAATTCAGCAAACTACTTTTAAAAATGGAGCTCAGTTTCTGATAAATGGGCTGGATGTCCTGTTGCTAACATTTTTTGTTCTAGCAACAAAATTTAATCAGTTACAAAAATGGAGCCATTGAAAACAAGTTATCATATTTTGCCCTCTGTTATCATGTTGTGTATGAATGTGGAATTCCAACTTACCTCTTCTACATAGAGGCAACCGTACTGTGGACAAAGGAACTCTTAAGGGACCTTAATGTTATCCATTTTACTCCCTTTGTGGGAACAGAGGAGAGCAAGAGGTCATGTGCTTTCTAGAATACTCTGAACATGAGACTTTGTGGCTTGTTGAGCAGATGAGGTACATCAGTTACATTTCACTCTTTCCCTAGTGTCTTTGCAGGCCACCTGCCCCCCTTTTGCACACACACCTGTTGACTACATACATCACATTAAGTAATGTTGATTTCTTTTTGAACTTTTTAAAAAAAAAATTTATTTCAGTACTTCCTTATAATAATAAAAAGTTATTTTAAGAACTTTCTTTTTTCAAATTAATATCTACTGGAAGATGTATAGCTAGACCAACAAGAATTTATTTATTTATTTTTTTATACAAGAGGAAGAGTCCTCTGTTTAAAGTATATTGAATTGTGTAATTCATAGTATCAGTTTAATCATGAATAAAAACAGCAAGGCTCATGTAAAGCATATTTGCCATAACCCCACCAACCCTCTTGTTGGTTGGTGCTGAAGATGCATTTTGAATAGATTGCTTTATGCTCTCTTGTTTGACTGGGCTCTGTGCATTAGGGAAAACCTTTATTTTGCACTACAGATGATGGGGGGGGAACCCCATGTTTGTACCACTTTTCATCATTTCCAAAAAAATACTCATCTTGCTGATAGTCTTTCAGAAGACCAATCTGGATAGAATTCAGAACACTTAATTATGTTCCATTTTCTTTATCCCTTCCTTTATTTCTCTGTTTCCTTTTTGTGAGCTCTTTAATTTCCTGCCTCTCCCTGTTGCTGTCATCTCAGTCTCTCTTATACATGATCAGAAGCATGCACAAGTAATAGTGCCATAATCAAAGATAGCCTTTATTATTGTTCCTATAGTTGCATTTCTGACAGAAGGTTTCATAAAGAGTTATACTTTTAAAATTTAAGAAAACCTGGAGTTAAAGCTGGAGGTGTTTCTGTTAAGTGCCTATTATATCTGGAATTCCTGTTGAAAGCAGCTCAGCACTTGTTACTGAGCAGCCACAACGGTCATTACCATTCGTGTCATGTGGTGTTGGGCCCAGCTGAGGCTGTGCTCAGGCAGTGCACAGGAAAGGCGTGAGCTTGGGGACTGAGCTGAAGCCATTCCAGTGAAATAATGAACTGTGGGAGCTCTTGAATAACTGCCTTGAAACACACACGCTGCAGGTGTCCTGGCCACAGAGAGCTGTGGACAGTGTCCGTGTGTGTGCACGCCAGTGTGTGTTGTGTGAGTAGTGGAATGTGAAGTCCGGGGCTCATGTGATGAACTTGTTGTGTATTGTTTGTGTGTGTGTGTGGGTGTGTGTGTGTGTGTGCGCGTGTCTGTGAGAGAGGGGCAGTGTTCTGTAGAATATTGAAACCCAAGTACTCAGGGAAAATAGGAGTGGAATAGATGAATCTCACAACATGGGAAAAGGTGGGCAACACTAACATCATCAGTGAGAATCCCATCTGTTTTTGTTCCTTGGCTCTTGCCTTTGTCCTCACGTTTTCACCTTAATTTTCACATATTTTCCAGGGCAACTCAGTGACACTCTGTTTTCAAATTCTGAATTGAAATTCATGTCTTTTTTTATTTTAAATCATATTACAAGTGGAAGAAGTATAACGTATGATGGACTGTTTAAACTGAAAGGTGTTCGGTCCACATTGTCTGATGCTGAAAATGACAGGAATCACAGAGGAGAACATTTTTTAGCGACCACACCATGTTCAGTGCTTTTTCAGCTTATCTGGTGTAAACTTCAAAAATAAATGTGCATTTTACAGTCTAGGGAAGGATGTTTTTGCACTTTGTTTTTTCTTAAGTTAACTAAGTTACTTAACTTAAGTTTTTAGGTTATCCTTCTTGTAACTACAATTGTTTTCTCTATTACTCTTCCTAGTTTTACTTTCATAGATTTTCATACTTTTAGTTATAGTAATTATATCTGCATTCTTGAGTTGTAATTTTTATTTATTTATTTTTTAATTTATTTTTTTTTTATTTTATTTTTTAGGGATATTGGCACTCTACTGGCAGCTTGTAGTGTTAGCAGAGGAAGTATCATGTGCAGTTTGACTTTCTCACCATAATGTCATTAATCACATCATATGCAGAAGCTACTTTTGGGGGTATTTTTGTCAAAGAGCTTCACAAGTCAAAAGATGTGGTAAACTGGAATTTGACCCACACAAGGAGCCTGCTAGTGGAGCCTGCTAGTGTACCCTTGACTGCTTTACCTTGAATACATTCAACTATTAAAAATGGATAGCTGATGGGTAACTGTAGAATTGGGATGAAGATGATATGAAAACAAAAGCGTTAGCTGTCCATTATACGTATCAGTAGTAGTTGCAAATTTCTGTTAGAGCAGTAAGTAACATGTATCTAATTCAAAATGATACAAGTACAAAGCTATGAAGTGCCATTGTACCTTTGAGAAGTTTTCTGGAAGTTTATTTACTGAGTTTACTCAGCAAAACTTATCCCAATGGATAAAAAGGGTAAAACTGCAGGGTATGCATGTCACTTTGGGTGAGAACTGCTGCTAAACAAGAGAAATAATGAAGTCCCACTCCCTCAGGGAGAGTTGCTGCTGTTGTTGGCCGGGATCCCTTAAGGCGTTAAGGTGTTCAGGGTGTGCACGTGAAATGTTGCCACACACTTGGCATCATGTTGCCTGTCAGCTGGCGCAAAGAGCACAGTGAGAATCACATAGCAAATGGAAATTGTCCCACGACACACAGTCACTTGTGTTTTTACAGCGAGTTTTAGTGACGCTATGAGCTATGCGCCTCTTTACATCATCGGTCAGCTTTAGCGCACACATTAGATATTTTGATGAATGAGATTAAACCTATTTTGTATGGGTGATGTCCATACAAGCTAAGAGTCAGAAGTGTTTTTTTTTCTTTTCTTTGTGCTTCTTTATCCATCATTTTCATAAACTGAGAGGTGTATCCAATACCTGGAAAAGTACCTGAAGTGGTTTAGTCTACTGTTTGATTTACCTGAGGTCAACAGAATCACCTCCATAAGACCTAACACTAAGAAATGCACTAAGTTCAGTTAAACTTTACACACGATTATAGGATTGCATGGCGCTAAGAGGGATAAAAAACAGTCAACATTGCTGGTTCATGAACAACATGCAACAGCTATCCCACCGCAAAACAAACTAGAGTAGATTCTGATATGACTACATGTGGCATAAAAGTAAGTTACACATTCCTTGTCATTTTTGTAACTTATGTTGAGTAACTTTCTCTCTCTCTCACACACACACACACACACACACACACACACACACACACAGAGGTGCAAAATGTCTGTTTCACCTGATTTCTCCCAAGAGAAGTTCTTAAAAGCTTCTTGTGTAATGTGGGGCTCCCACTCGTGAAACAAGAGCTTTTATTGCAAATTTAAACAAATTACACAATTATTCCAGTAGAAGCCGTAACCACCCAGTCACCAGTCATTAGTTTTGTCTTTGTCACTAAAGCTTGCCATTAGTCGTAGGGAAAATGAGGATCTTAGTGTGCGTATAGTGTATGTCTATTTTCCAGGGGAGTGCTTATTACTTGCATTGTTTCCTTTGTGGTTCATTCTGTTTCCATGAAGCAGGCAAATGTAATGGCTTCAGTTTGTCCACAGGCCCCTTAGGCTGAAATTCCCATTAATGTAGGAAACTCCAAACTGATAATCCCAGCACTGCATACGCAGCACAGCACAGACAAAAGACAGAGATACTCTGTTCACTTCAAGATGAGAGACATCACTTCATGCATTTTTTTCTTAAAAAACTTTCCTTTGTCTCAATCCCTCCTGACCACACAGATTCTAACTTTTGGAGGGTTGTTTTGTGGAAATTTTAGATATCTTTTTATGTTATTCTCTTTATTATACCAGTGTATAGGAACCTGGAATGAAAAGAAGTGATAATAGATGGATGCAAGCCTGGCATTGGGGAAAGGGAAACTGACTGAAGGGCAGAGACAAAAGGGAAATGGTTCTTCAACTTGGTTTGTTTGGGAGATGACCTCATCAACCCTGTGCTGAAGTGACAGAGCATGTTCATGGACAGAAACCCGATTCGTACAAACCACAAGCTAGCACCGGGCCAAGATGGTTTTTGCCTGCCGTTAGCAGGCAGAACTATACCACTGGCACATATAAGTAAACTGCTGTAGAGATTATTTTGTCTCAGGTTAAGAATTAACCAAGTATCCATCAAAGAAAATTTCTTGCAAACAATTCTCCCTTCTTGACATTGGTGCCATAGCAGTGAGATTTGTGAGGCCTGTGTGACTTTGTGTAGCTCAGTCCAGAATTTAACATGATCATCTGCTTACGGAAGGGCCACAAAGATGTAGACGAAGCTGCAGTTCACATTTACTCTCTCCTACACACATTACTGCTGAAACTTCTGAAACCTGTAGCCAGAATCTGACGCTGGTCTGCTTCTCTCAGGGCTCCTTCACTTGGTTTCCTTGGTAAATTTTAATATAACTTGTGTTGAAATCCTTAAAGCTTAAAAAAGCTGTCTACATGATTGTGGCATTTCTGAAGGCCAGCTGTGTCCTGTACAGCACTATGTTTTCTCTTGGTTGTATCTGGGAGACACCAATAGCTGATTGGCAGAAATCTGTTTTGCTGTGGGTTGTAAGTTGTTTGGAAGCTACGGTGTGGTGGAAAAGGAAAGTAGAGTATGAGTGCAAGTGTGTGAGCTGCACTTAGAAACTCAAAAAAGCTACATGGGAGCAATGTGCTTGCAAAACTTGAGCTGTGGCTGATAGCTCTATAGGCTTTGGAAATGGACCGATGTTGGACTCAGTGGAACAGTTTTCTTATGGAATCTAGAGCTGTGTCTTTGTCCAGCCACCACTGTAGCTTGTTGGAAGAAATGACAGAATTACACCCAGTACATTACAGTACAGCAGTACATTCTCCTGTGTGCTGTCAGCTCTACTGATGAGTTGCGCTGTTTCTGTATTCGGCAGGCCGAGGGGGAGGACAGCTTGAAAAAAATGCAGCTGATGGAACTGGCCATCCTCAACGGGACCTACCGAGATGCCAATGTTAAATCGCGTAAGGGTGTTCTCTGGTGGGGAGAGGTGGGGCTAACACAAACACTGCCATGGATCAGGGGTCCCAAACTTTTCTGGTGAGGGTTTTTAATTGGAACCACTTCCCCTAGAAGCTATTTAAACTTTAGTATTTCCTCAGTATGACAAATGATGGGGGAATTACGAAATGACTGTTCCTTGTGTAACGAAGAGCAGAGGTCAGAGCAGATGACCACTCACAAGAACCAATACAAGTTCATTTCATGGCCTTTGCCTTGAATCTTGGCGAGAGAGCCCCAGTGAAGTGCAGACACACAGCGCCTTATTTCCCAAATTAACCAGATCTAATTATCCAGAGTCCTTTCTGGTAGCACAATCTGTAAATCACATGGAATGTATGACTTTCAATGCTGAGGTTATCATGTGTTACTGACTCAGTAGATACTGTGCAACTGAACATAGTCTATTGAACTGAAAAAATATACAAAAATTCAGTATGTGTTTCAGAGAAGCTTTGATGTCAACAGGATATTTTGCACATCTGCTAAAACCGTTCCATCACAACTGACCCCTATCCCACCCATTCCACCTGCAGCCTCACTTGCCTTCTCCCTGGCTGCAACTGCCCAGGCTCCACGCATAATTACAGCACCTGCACCGGCGATGCCCCCGGCTGCCTTGCGAGCACCCGCACCTGCTGCACCCACCCTGATGCCCCTGATTCGGCAGATCCAGACTTCGGCCCTGGTTCCAGGAGCCACACCTCACCCAGCAGCTGCCCTGGTTCCTCAGGGACCCGAGTCTGGCCTCATCTACACACCCTATGAGTACCCTTACGCACTGGCGCCTACAGCTTCCATACTGGAGTATCCCATCGATTCCAGTGGTGTACTAGGTAAGTCTGATGAGAACCCTCTGAGTAGGGTATAACTTCAATGGAATAATGACAGTCTGTGTTACACAAATAGCTAGCACTGTCACCAAGCATCGCATTTACCCCACAAATTATCTTCCGTGACCCATTGTTAACAATGGGGATTGGCAGCAGCGATCCAACTTGTAGGTCAGTTAAGGACAATATGTGTTGCTTCCCGCAGGACTGATACTGCAAGTGCTAATTCACTTCTTCTATCCTCTAGGTGTGGCTTTCCCCACGAAAGGCTAAAAGCATCCAAGAAGGGTCTTACCCCACCCATTATTTCCCATCCCAGTGTTAACATCTGCTTTGTTTCACAGCTGGAAATGGGTGTTTGGCTCAGCGATGCAGGCAGGCATTTGGCTCTGTACTGCTGTTTACACTGACTGAAACAAAGTCTTTGCTGACTACTATGGTTTAATAAATAAGGAAAAAATCTTTTGCTTTACTAATCACTTAACTCGGCGCAGCGGTTTTCTTGATGATTGGCTTCAGAGTATCGTCTGCCTTATCTCTTCTTCATGGAACATGTGAGAGTGCTTGAGCATAGTCTCCTCCTTTCTCTCTGATCATGTGACTGGTGCTGCCTGTGACTTCTTCTGATGTCATTGGTTAAGGACCCCAGAGAGCACAGACTGCTGTTATGTGCAGCGTCCAGGGCAAAAGTTCACACCAATGTCTCCTGTATTTACGTTCTTCTGTCTGAAAAGAAGAGCCACTGTCGTATCTTGTTTCTTGAGTTTGTTCTTTGGGGGGGGGGGGGGGAGTTCTGTCATTGATGAATCATGGAATGTGTGCTCTAACTGTGCTTTGGTGTGATGTTGCTATTGAAGCAGGTGCTGTGGCCGCTAAGGTCCGAAGGCATGACGTACGAGTCCACCCTTACCAAAGGGTCGTGACCGCTGACAGAGGTTAGTTTAGCTCCAGTGTTCACATTCATTTGCAGCACTGCCAGATGCTCTCATGCATGTGTAAGTGGAAGATCACACACACTCTGACTCTGCTCTGATGGTGTATACAGCCACAAAAACAACTCTGTGAATAAACTGCATGAACTGGGTGTCTCGCTGGGCTCCTCTGCTTGTAGTAAAACACTTGGGAAATGTTTTTACTGATATTATAACAATTTATCAATGACGTGTTGTTCCTCATCCAAACAAATGCCTTTTATGATTTTTATTGCATGTAAGTGTTTTTTTAATCCGTGGAAAACTTTAGGATCCTTTGAAATACAGGAGTTGGCCAGGAACACATGCATTTAGTACAGCAAAGCAAAGATCACGTTGATTATTTAAGTGGTTGCTTACTTTATGAAGTCTGGCTAGACTCTTAGTTTAAAAAAAAGGTGTGAGTAGGGTAACTTTTTTTAGGACCAAGGGGAACACACGTTCAGCTGCACCTTTAAAATGTTAAGAAGGGACCAACACACTAAGCTATTTTATTCCACATTTTTTATAGTAAAGAGAAAGGTGAAGGAGATGTTAAAACAGTTATAATTAACATATTTCTTATTAAGCTGAGACTAACACATTTAAATGTACATGGTGTTTAATGGTGGCAGATGGACTATGGCTGCAGTGCAATGTCACTTCACACATGACTTTCTATGAAGCAACTGCATAATTTAAAAAAAAAAAATGGAAAGTAGTATTATTGGTCCTTATATATCATCACATTTTTAGTGTCGCTTGCTTGTGTGGATTAAGTGCTGTAAGATATCAGGACAGAATTACAATAATGTATATGTCACTTAATGGCTGGTCTTGTAGCCATGTTGTAATTTGTCTCCTATGCTCTGCTACTGCCTCTGTCTAAATATGTATTTAATTGACTGTATTATATATATAAACTGGGCCTGCACAAAATAGTAAACATGGATTTCATGTTGACTAATAAGCTCCAGTGAAGGCTTCTTATAGCAGCTCTATTTTTTAACACAGAGGTTTATGTGTGTTTTAAAGTTAATGACACTGCAGCAACTATGTGGTGAAAAAATGTAGTGACAACATGGAGAGTGTTTTACCTTAACCGTGTGTAATGAACAAAAACAAGATGAGTGCAGAGAAAGTGAAACAAGATATTTTTAACTCGGAACATGCATGTGGGCACAGTGCTTATTCGCGTTGTAGTCAAGACTGGGAGATCATTAGTTCTGGGTTTATGTGGATAGAAATTTAATTTACGTTTGTATTCATTAACTTAAAACTGACATCTACACTTTAAAATTTAGAACAGTCATATGCATGTATAGCTGCAGGATGTTGGTGAACAACTCTCACACCTTTTTTCTCAGTATCACTTTGAGTGGTGTACGCCAAGTCAGAGCAGTGTCGGAAACAATATATACAGTGGTAAATGTGTGTGTGTGTGTGTGTGTGTGTGTGTGTGTTTAAATGTGTGTGTGTGTGTGTGAGAGAGAGACATGTTACACTGTAGACCTCGGTCTTCAGCTGTTTGTATTGTTGTTGTGAAGTTGTTTAAACAAAGAAAATTGAATTTTACCAGTGGTTAAATAAAATTTATACATGTGTATTTTAAAAAAAAAATGTATGTAAAATGTAAGATTTTCTTATTTACACAAAACAGAAATTATTCTACAGTTGTTTTTGTAAGGTATACGATAGTATTAATAGTTTTTGTAGACTGTCACACAGATTACTTGAGCCTTAAGTGTTTAAATTCAGTTCGATATACTGTCATGTTCTGTGAAATGTAATTTTTTCAGAAGTGTTTAGTGTTGACTTGTCTCATGAGATCTATATTTTTGACACTGTTGTAAATAGACCACAAACACCTGAAAAGCAATAAAGTTTTACTGAGTAAAAAACAACAAACACTTGTTTTTCCATTTAAATTTTAATGGTTTTAATTTATCAAGTTTTTCCTCAAAATTTCTAAATGCTTGTTTTAAACGGAATCTCGTGAGAGTTTGCATGCCATCATCAGGGCAGCGAGAAGCCGTGAAAGCAATGACCTCTTGAGTTCTTTTCTGTTTAGATGTTGTTTATTGACTGCAACTAACCATTGCCTTGTGTTAAGTAGTTTATTATAATTTCATAATTGATTTTATTTCCCACCTTTTTGACCTGAGTGGGCTTGTCTGCTATGATTTTAGATCATGTCGATCTGCTGATGTTATCTGTGATTAGTTTTGTCATATTGTCATCCAGTCATCACTAGCTGAAACTAATCTCCTCTATCTTTTTCCTTTTGTTTCCTTTTTCTCTCTGTTTTCTAACCACCCAGCTGCCACTGGCAACTAACCTATGACCTTCTGACCTCTGAACTCTTCACCCAATGACGACCTGACCATTGTCTGCCGCTGACCAGCTCACTGGCAAACATCTTTTCTGCTGCTTTGCGGTTGCGAGGCCAGTCAAAGGTGCAGCTTTTCACCCTAACTGTACGACGCAGCAACTCAACGTCACCACACCTTCACCACTTCATCTCCATTGTGGCCCTTTCTGGTCAGGTGATCTGGGCCTTGAACCTGCACTGAACAGTAAAGCAATAAAAAGGTCCAACTGATCCTGCCATGGCATGCCAAGTCACCTGTCCCTCCCCCCATTCCCACTGTTCTCCAACCCTCGGAGGAGAAATCGAAGAAGAGAATGTGGGAAGACACCCGAGGAGCAGTTCGAAGGTCATTCTCTACATCCCTGTCTCCATTCAAAAGACTGTCCACAACCTTGTAGCAAGTGGCTAGGGTGTCGAGTGTGCCGTGTGAGTGACCTGGGACAGTCATGCTTTTACCTTTCTGTACCTCCCTCTTGTCAGTAAAAAATGACCACCGAAGTGCACATAGGAAGCCTGTGGAAGCCAGAAGCTAGGTGGGGCCAACCCTGCAGGGCGGGTACAAGAGAGCAAAAGGTTGACAACTGAAATGCACAAATTGAAAGGTACAAGCATCTCTCTTCCCATTACTCAGCAGCATTGTTTTTAAATGAAGGCATCCTTGTTTTTAAGGATGTTAAAGCCATGCTAAGCCTATCTGCTTATGGTATTAAACTGTTACTGAGTGTATGACAAAAAAACCACACACATTAAAAAATATATACTTTTATTATCTAGGGGTACTGCAGAAGCGTAAAAGTATATTTTTCAGAAATGCAGCCTTTTGTATTTTGAACAAATGTAAAATTAAATAAGGAACATAGAAGCCCTTTATTTCATTACAAAAATTCTTTCTGTGAATGAAGATGTTTTGAAGACCAAAACAGCCTTTTGTTTTGTTTTCATTAAGCATTTATAGTGTTGAGAAAAAGAAAGTGCCTTATTTTACTTATGGGTTTGGAGTCTGATGACCTCAGCTCTGGACTATGTACTAACATGAAAGATGGAACTCTGGCCTACTGTGTACTTGGCTGTGAGCGAAGGAGATGAGCCCGTGCCTCACGGTACACAGCATCCTCTGCCTTGCCCACACCAAGGAAAATACATTCTGCTCTCTGTTGCCTTTTTCTGTTTTATCTTCTCCTTCTTTTAATTGGAATACCTTGTATTAACCTTATAATACTACACTGGCTCTTCAACTTATGAACAGAGTAGGGACTGGAAGCCACTTTATAACTTCTTCAGAGCTCCAAAGTCTGAAAAATTTAGATTATACTTGATTCATTTACAGATTAAAAATCTTAGCTATAGGTATAATAAAAACATTGTAGGGCTTCTTAGTATAAATAACTTTGAGCTACGATGAAAGCTAAAGTACTGAAAATGTCTCCATAAGATCCTGTTCCACACTCATTACTGACAGATGCATCACGTAAATGTTCAGTTTTTTTTTTTAATTTATCAGTGACAAAGATGACATGAGGCAGTTTATCCCTATAATAAAATAAGTATCCCTATTCTGTTTGGGTGAATTCTTACTGTCATCTCCCAGTCCAGAGGGGAAACGCAGGTTGCCTCCCCTCCACCAGACACACATTTTGGATAAAATGCGTGGAAAAATTCAAACAAAAATGCAAAAAAGAATCTATTCTTAAAAGTGAACTGTTCGTAACATGAGGAGCCAGTAAATGATGTGTTTGTAGTGTGATCACTAGTCACAGTGTGTTCTGATGTACAAAACTTGTGTTGTCAGCTGGCAAAGGCGTAAGGTCATACAGGCGACCTGATGGGTATTGAAGTTCTCAAGTCCACAGTTGTCATCTTTGACTTTCCTTCACAGCTCTGGATTTTCACCACCCTCTGTTTTCTGTGTGTGTTCTGATTATTCAGAAGGAAGGGACGTGCAGCCCAACATTTGCACCAGATCTGGCCTTGAATATTCAGATAAGTGTGTAACGTACAGGAGAAGCTGTCTCCACTTTTATGTTGGGCACAGAATTTCTGATTGAAAGTCCCTCTACAGCTCAGTTTCGGTGAAGTACAAGAACTGTTCCTCTGAGCAGACCGTTCGCATGTGGAGCATTCTCATAGAAAAGCCCAGAAGATCCTCCCCTGTGTTAAACCCAGTTTCAGATTCAGGGCTTTCAAAGGCCCGCAGACTCCAGTACGGAGGCAGTGACATCAGCAGCAGCCGCTTCCCCCTTTACTTACTATGCAACAGATCAGCCTCCGCTGTTACACCCACTCCCTGCCATGTGTCTTCCTGTTTTGTATTTATTTTTGTTTTCATATTTTTGGTTACATTAATGCAGTGCCATGTAACACTACTGCTAGTCTGTTTTCAGTATGAACACATTCAGTATGAGCTCATTAGCAGGTAAAACTGTCATATCCAATACATTTGACATTTTAAGTCTTGCCATGAATTGGATCTACAGTATTATATTTCTATCACTTTGATGGATGCCTGTTTGAGAGATGTTTTTTTTATGTATGTTGTGTCTGTGTCCAAGTATTCTTTTTTTAAAGATGTTGACAGTTTTTTTTTTCCCTCCCCTCTTTGCTCTAAGCATTGTAAAGTGTCCAACTTATTGCCTCTGAGAATGGAAAAATACGTGAACATATTCACAGCTGTGGCTGACCGTCTTGTATTTTTCTATGCTCTTTTATACGTGTGTAATAAATGACATGAGACGATTTTACTTCTAAATCGATGCTGTTACAACCGTGAAATGGCGAGAAGCCACAGCCGCTCAGATGTATAGGTTCTGCCCCAGAGGTGCCTGTTTTCTCCCGTTATCAGGACCTGTTTGCCTTATTATGTCTGATGATTTAGTCCAGGAGGTGTAAACCTTTTTTTTATTTTTTGAGTTGGTAGTGCCACGCGGAAGCAGCCGCAGCCGGGCCCCGGGTTCAGGTGGACGTGCAACTTGTGGACTAGCGGCCCCGTAGCGCAGTGTTATGGCTGACACGGCTGCAAGAGGTACTCTTTTTATAGTGCCATCTTAGTGTGTGTGTTTGTGTGCGCGTGTGTGTGTGTTCATGATACCCTTTTCTTTATAGATCTTTTATTTTTTAACAATGCTGTTTAGAGACCCCTGTGGTCCTCAGACCCAGGGTCAAGAGTCCCTTAATGACTGGATGACTGCGTTTAAGTACCTTGTGAAGGGTCTTTATTTCAGCATAGAGTCTGTGTTGCTTGCTGTGTTGCAGCCACTTTCGCTGTAGGGTTTCACAATTAACCTGTAGTGTTATTTTAATAAATGTTCCAATGCAAATGTACTAACAGTGGACAAAGGTCTGATTCATTAACCACTCGAATGTCACTTTCAAATGTCTGCTTTGGTTGTTTTAAAACATGAATTGTATGTAATTAAAAAGTGAAGCTTAACTTTTTAGAATGCTGAACAAAATCATAACCCTTTGTACTGGAAAGCAATAGCAGAATATTGATATCCTAGTGAAAAAATAAATAAAACTAACTTTGGTGCTCTTTCTCTGTGGCTATTTAATGTGCCTTTGAGCTAAAGTCATGCATACTAATCGCAGATAAATGTTTAACTTCTGTCCTCCAGCAATAAAACAGAGAAATGGACATTTTGACAATCGTGGCACAATTCCACGTTGGTGGTGACACAGAACTCGGGATGTCCCGATTTCCATCGGAGAACACACATCGCAGAAGCGCACACACCGTGAATAAAGAGCACATATGTCGATGAAGGCGGCGCCCGGTCCTGACAACGCGAACGGAGGGTAGTCGCACACCGGTCTGTCCCAGGTTAGGAACGTGAGGTGCGATGCGCCACAGTGCGCTAAAACCCCAAGTTAATGGGACGTTGGATGGCTTTCGTAGCAGACGGCACTGCGGCGCCACAGTGTCTTGGGAATTGTTGTGTTTTCAAGTAACAAAGCATCTGCAGCAATCGGGATGTACAGTGCATTCACCCCTGCTTTATTAGAAGCACCTGGCCAGCATTTTTTGGCTAAGGTCTGCCAAACAAATTAATAATAATAATAATAATAATAATAATAATATAAAAAATAAATGCTATTTTCCTCAAGAATCACTAGGTTATTTGTTAGATTTAATATCAATTCATTAGGTAACTTTAATACTCATACATCTAAAGCAGCGTAGGCGTTGTTTCCTGGGCGTATTGATTATCGTGTGTGCATGCGTACTCTGTGTTTGCAATACATGGCGGTGTTTGCATTTAGATGTGTAAAATGCGTGGTGGCGAAAGGCCAATTTATGTTACACTTGAACTGCACAAAGCATCTCCTTTTTTTGCTGTACACCTGTATATGGTGGAACGAGACCAAACAGACTACTAAAGATAGAAACCGGTAGAGTAATTCAGATTAAAATTTAGCAACATTTACCTTTAAGCATGAGAATTTACATGTACAACCCGGGGTACTTATAAGCGTTCAAAAAGTTTTCGAGCCGATGTCAAACTTTCTGGCGAAAGTCACAGTAACAGCAATTACACCAAACAATAATGCTAAGATTGTTCAATAACAATCATTTGCTGTCTGAAACCTAATCTGTGGAAAAGTGAATTACATTTCATTCAGGTTATTATTAACAGAACCAAGGCTTACACATTGTATGGCCAAAAGTATGTGGACACGTGTGCATCACATCCATATGTGCTTGTTGGACATCTCATTCCAAACCCATGGGCATTAACATGGAGTTGCCTTTACCATTAACAGGGGCGCAGTCAGGCTGGATCAGGAAAGGAGCTTCTTCTCCAAACTGTGGCCATAAAGTTGGAAGCTCACAATTGTCTAATCGTCTGTGTTTGTATGCTGTATGGGTGAAGCTGGAACAGCTCAGCTCAATCTTTACAAGGGAGGGGGTCCACATCCTTTTGGACATACAATAACCTGAGTAAGGCAACTGCTTCTTGCCACTTGCTGCAATTTTGTCTGTGTTACAACATCTCAGTGGCAAAATCTGTACGAACAAAAAGCCACCATGTGACTCCTTTGCCCCGAATCGGGAACAGATGTTCACATGTGGCTCCAGGGCTTGTGGCCCAGGTTTCATAAACACAGCTCCAGCAAAGAGCAAGGAAATATGCTGGCCCTCAGATGTGCAGATCTCTTTTTTTGAAGCCAAAAAGACCTTTGGAAGTTAAAGGAGTTACTGACTGTAAATGGAGAAGGACAACTTTAGATACCCACTGCGATTAAGGGCATTAATTCAAGTTTTCTGATAAATATGTATATTATATCTGTTGCCAGTATTCCATTTTTAGTTTTTACAGTGTTGATGGACACCGACAGACAGACAGACAGACAGATAGATGGACGGACCTGCGAGTTCAACAAAGTGAAAAATCAGCTGACGGCGCTCCTAGTGCGTACCCCTCAGCAACAAACTTCAAGACTCACATTCAGGAAAAATGCAGGTCTGAATCAGGAACGCAACCTGAAGACATTTATGTCCATATTTTATTCATTCAGCAGTCGCTCGACGTACAACTCCGAGTTCTGGAGCATGGGGCGAACAATCCAACACGCAACTTCACACACAATCTTTTGGCACACGGCACACCAGTAGCTGCATGTGGAGTTTGGAGGGAACGCAAAGGTGATCTTGACAGATAATGTAGCAAAAGTTTAATGGAGCAGATAGAAGATCATGAGAGATCCGGGTCAAAATGAGATGTTTTCAGGCCCTTTCTGTTGTTAATGACTCAGCAGATCTGAAGGGAGAGAGGAAGTTCAAACCACTACATCAGGTCCAAAACCTGACATATTTTTCATTTTATACCTCTTTTGAAGGGGACCATGAAGCAGCTTGTGTAGCATTAGTGTACTGCAGAATCAGAGAGTGGGTTTGTTTGTAGTCTTTTAAGCTTCTGTGTTGGGGCCAGCCTAGACTTTTCCATCCCTTTCCAGATGGACACTGAATGTCCTTGGCACTCTCATAGAAGGTCTGTCCAGGTGCAATTACTCTTTCCAAAGCATCATCTCTGGTCTAAAGCACCTCCTGGAGATCATGAAACGTTTGCCGTGGGTCACTGGAGAACAGTGGCCTGACCCAAGCATTCCTAAGAACTTCCTCAGAGCTTTTCTGAAGCTGGGGATTGGCACAGGCTTATATGGTCCTCTGCATTAACTTCACATTCAGACAGATGATGGTTTCCAGGCCAGAAGATGAGGGCATGGGGAGGAAAGGAAGCTGCAGAACAGCCTAATCTCCTCATGTGTTGTGTGATTCAGCTGGTGCTGAAGAATACGTCTCAGCAGTTATCTCAGCCACATACCACAAACACTGGTGGGGTTTCTTTGGGGCAGATAAACCTTGTCCAGCTTCACATCACCATGCCGGACTCATCGCTGAGCGGGTAACTCTGTTTCTCAGCCTATGCTGGGGAAAAATTGATTATTTGGACTTTGCAACCGTTGCCTTGGTGTTTTCAACATTTTTCCAACATCAGAGGGTTCATCTAAACCATCTGTCTGGGACAAACTGGAACCTTTGTCTCCTGAAAGCCTTTTGAGAAAGAAGTCTGCTTATTTGCGTATTAAATGCTTACAGCGCAGTTACAGCAACAGTTTGGTTTACTTTGCCGGAGGTCCAAAGCTCAGACCTGTGTCGGTTATATTCCTCAGAAACATATTCAGTCGCTCTCCAGCCGCACAACACCATGAAGATGGCGAGTACAGGAAGCCCAGAGTGTTCTTGAGAGACAGAGACCTTGACAAAACCATAAGAGGTCACTGATTCTCCATATTGTATAAATGGAGGCTGAAAAATAAATGAATGCAGAAGGCAGTATATTTCCTGAATGACAAAATTGGAAAAAAATTGCTTTGAGAACTAACATATGGCAAATTGTTACACCAAATTACTCAAATGGCTAAGACAAAAGAGCGCAATAGCAAAAAAGCACTACAGGAGGTAACCAACTTATTACTGTAGTCAGACTGGAAAAGTGTCTGCCTTCGCTGTGGCTGGCTTTAACTTTCAAATGCATTTTCAGATCATAAGTAAAATTAGAAAAAGTGCATTTTGAGAGAAATCGTTCTCTCTGCTGTCATTTGCCTGTGACAATATTTTATTTTTATTAAATGATCTTGTGTCATAAATGAATTAGCTAAAGAATTCATCTTTTTAAGAATCATGGAGGTACGTTCTAGATCTTTGTGGAGCTGTAGGGCGCAGTAGAGGTTAAACAGTAAAGCAGAGATGAGGAAAAGGTCAGAGGAGGAGGACAGCCTGGAAGATGCAGGACCAGTACAGTTAATGCTGCACTTAAAGACCCATGTACTGTATTCTACCACCACCCCCCCACACTGCTTTGCTACAAGCTATGGATGTTGTGTGCAATAAAATTCCCTAAAGACAAAGTCAAGCACATATATTATTTCCAACATACACAGAATTATTGTTTTGAAATTCATTATTGCCTTTTTTTAAAATTCCAAATTGCTGACTAAGCATATTTTATTTATTCTTTTTGCAGTTGTTTTCTACCAGATTATTTAACTCTAATAATTCAAAAATAGTTTTTTTTTTTTTTTTTTGTTTGTTTGTTTTTTAATGTTGCAAATTATATTGTGGCTCAAGAGCTCAAAATCTGTGTCATATGTTACACAACTTATTTGCAGTGACCCCTAACACTGCTAGCAAACAACGAACAATGACAAATCCGCAAAGGTTGAACCTCAGGAGGTCTTTTAAATGAGAACACCAGCCAGCTTGCTGCGGTCCACCCTTTTTGGTGCCAGTATCTGGAATGTCCCATGGCTAAGGAATGCCTTGCTCCACCCAGGATCTGAGTAAAATTCAGACTCAGTGTCAACCAAACCAAAGTAAGTAACCAAGTAACCAAATTCGGCATCTCTGCCACTTTTTACTGAAGGACCAGGAAAACAACCAAATAAAACTGCTTCTGTGAGTGAATCTGGGAGTGAAGCAATGTATCTTAGACCCCTACCACATAAAGAAAGACAAGCATGAAGCACAATTTGAACAAGAAATCAGATTTTAAGTAAAATTAATTTTTCTCCATGATGCTTGTGGATGCTGAGCGAGCAGCATCGCCAGGAGAGGCAACTCTTCCAGAAAACAGAGAACACCTCAACACTGGGGGGCTCAGCATCTTTCTCAGCTGTCAGTTTGGACTTCAGAAGCCCCCCAACAAAGACTTGGCAGACACACCTTGTCGTACGCAGCGGCAGAGGTTGTGATTTGAGGCTGGGCTCTCAGCTGCTGCCTTTGCTCCTGAGAACTCAGAAGTGAAGCCAGAAGCTACTTCATAAGATGAAAGCTTGAGCTCTTTTTCTTCTGCTCTAGTTCATTTTGATAAAAAAAAGACTATTTTGTCTTAATGTCAATATTAGATTCATATGGCAAAAAAAAAACTTTTTTCCTTATTTGGCCCTTTATAAAGGAACATCTCAGTTTCTCTGATGTCCAAGCAAATTTTCAAAAAAAAGGTAGATGGAGGAAAAATGCTGGCACAACTATTTCGTACGCCGGGTTCCTTTTGTTAACACACGTAACTACATCAGTCACAGGTCTTCACATGGCTATTTATACAATCTGTATAATAATCATAAGAACCCGGGAATTTCTCTTCATCCTGGGAAACAAGGCTCTTCCCAGCCAAGAGCTATAATGTCTCCAGGAGGGAAAAACATTCACTAATATGAATGAGGGTTCCTTTTTAAAAAACGGCACATCAAGCTGAGAAAACTGATCTGCTCACTAATAATGGTGCAGTGTTTGTTCAGATTTTTGTATTTATTAAGATTATGAGCAGCATTAGCTTACGGCAATATATACGGGCAGAGATGGCATCTCCATCTACAACAGCAAGGGGCTGAGGAGCAGATGGTCAGTGTGTTACAGCTATGACCATACAGCACCACCTAATAAGTTCCAGATGGGTGTCCATATATTCCAAAATTGTTCTGAGTTATTGCGCAGATCCAACGTAAATTTTCCGAATGGGAGGAAAATAAACAATTGAGACACGCACATGTTTACAGAGGAACTTCATTTGTTCGCCAAAGCTTCAAGACTTTTTCTTGCCAGGTATGTCAGTGTGAACAACCTATGCTCCGTGACTTCATCAAAAAGAAAGTTTGGGTTTTTGTTTAACTGCAAAATAGACAAAGACAAATCAAAATTTATATCAAGGTCTTTTCAATGGTTGCGTGAACTCTCTTCCAGCAAGCACATCACAGTATATCACAGTCCCAGAGTGTCAGGAGCAGCTTCACGCTTAAATCACAGCTGCGATGTCCCTGGAAACATCGTATGGAGATGCATTGTGGAAGGTCAATTCTGTGGATGAGCTTGAAGTTCTGCTCCTAGTTGCCAAGGAAGTGCAGGCTCGGAAGACTTTGGTCCATGCAGTGGATCATTTGCGATCGCTGAAAGTTGTGTTAAAGTCCGGCTCCCAAGTCTCCCTCAACGCTTTGCAGGAATTATTGCTAAAATGGAACAAAATGCGGATATCACGCCTCTGGGATTGTTCGCCGCAATGAAATATTTCTCCACTTTGGTTAATTCTGTCCAAAGCCTTGTAGTGAAATGAAGTTTGCACTGGGCCGGCCAAATTTAATAGTAGATGTTCACAGTTAACCATTGTTTGCTCATAAAATGATTGTGAAATTTAAACCTTTGGACAACTTTTCTGGAGTTGGTTTAGCTAATGTTTATGGAAAGATCTGGGTTGATAGCAACAGGAGGCAACATCCACAAACAGGCACCATTTAGTTCAGTTGGCATTGGGGAAATGTCTTTGTTTTTGGCATTTATTGCAGTCTTAACAGACGCAACGCAGCAACATTCATCCTCTGACTGCATCGACCCTCTGGGCCACCACATTCTGTTGGTTGTGTCTCCATCTTCAGGCAAACTCCATAATTACGACCCAAACCCGAATCGAGAAACGAGGATCATCTGCAAGAAGAATGACATCATTGCTGGAAACCCCTTTTGGGGAAAATGACTGTGTTTAAATAACCAGAGACCTTTGGACTGGGCCACAGCTACAGTCTGGCCAAAAATTTTCCGCAGTTTCTACTCTGTTAACATTTTGGGCTCTCTTCGCTGCCATATAGAACTGAAGCTAGAAAACATGGTAGGAGGTCAGCAAGACTTCAGGTGAGCTCCACCATCCACTGCTACGGAATCATGGGAATTTCTTGCAGGTCCAAGTGCCCAACTATCGATAGCAACCGGCAGACATTTCCACTCTGCTGTGGCTGACTGTGGAGTGTTGGTGCATTAACCACTGGAGAACCCCCCAGCTTCTCTTTGACTGAGCACTTCCACCGGGTCTCAACGGGACCTCACTGGTCCCTCCGTGCAGAATCAGAGCCTTAGCGGATGAGCAGTTCTGGCTGGAAGAACTACACCTGCTATTAGGTTTTCCAGTAGTTTTCAGTGAAACTGAAGTGGTTCATGCCTGATAGCTGCCAGGTGTTAGATGAGGAGGTTTGTTTTTGCTGGAAATCTCACGAATGTTACTGTTTGTGGCAAAGGCAACAGGTTGCGTGCTTGAAACGGGTCAAAAGGTTGTTGGCTCAAGTTTCTTGTGGAAGTCAGGGGAGATGATTTAGTCGCTAGTTTTGGGGGAAGCAACTACAGTTCAACATAGCGCAGCTCTGAAGAAGAGAATGCAGCTTGGAAATACACAGCATCACGAGTCTTTAATGTGCAATGCAAGGTTTCTCATATGAAAAAGTGCGGCTACAATAAGACATCTGTAAAGGATAAGTTTGGATGCGCAGTATTTCTGACAATTTCACGTTTGTGCTTCATTCGACGTAACAGGGCAAGATAACAGGGTGGTAAAGCCAGCAACAGCACTTTCTCACAGCGCCTGGACTCTGGGACATCAGCTTGAGTCTAACTGAGTCTGGGGAGTCTACATGTTCCCCCCTGAGGTCCCACAGCACAAAGACATGTGGTTCTGGTGAACTGGTCACATTAAACTGCCTATGGCATGTGTGCGTGTGGCTACCAGGTGTGATTGCAGGTATATTCATGCTTTCCTACTGCCCGGTGATTTCAGGATAGGCTCTGGGACACCACAACCCAAACAAAATGTGAGTTAGAATAGCACTAAAGTCATGGTGCAATCATACAGGAAAACTTTTTGTAAAAGATTTAATGAATATACATTGCTCAGCCAAAAAAAAAAAAAAAAAAAAAAAAGTCACCCATTTTGTTGGATGGCCTTTCGCTTTGATTTCAGCACAAATTTGCCGTGGCATCTTTTCGATAAGCTCATGCAATGTCACAACATTTATTTCCGTCCAGAGTTGCATTCATTTTTCGCCAAGATCTTGTATTAATGATGGGAGAGTCGGACCGCCGCGTAAAGTCTTCTCCAGCACATCCCAAAGATTATCGATGGGGTTAAGGTCTGGACTCTGTGGTGGCCGATCCATGTGTGAAAATGTTGTCTCTCTCATGCTCCTCGAAGCACTCGTTCACAATTTGAGCCCCATGAATCCTGGCATTGTCATCTTGAAAGAAAAAAAATCCATTGATGGAAAAACCTGCTCATTCAGTATATTCAGGTAGTCAGCTGAGCTCATTTTTTGGGCACATAATGTTGCTGAACCTAGATCTGGCCAAATGAAGCAACCCCAGATCATAACACTAAGTTAAATCCAGGTGGTGACTTTTTTTTTGCCCAGGCAGCGTATAAACAGTACCGAAAGTACTGTTATTACCAGCAAAGTTGCGTTTGAGAAGGTCTACAAACTGTCGGTCTACAGACAGGATAACCCGAGATACTGAACATAAATAAATACTGTGTGTGTTGGGCTTGCTGTAGGCCTGTGAGCACAAATCTCCTCATCCTCTTTATATTGCATTACTGCTGGAATGTAGGCTGTCGTGCCCCATTCGGAGTCTCAAGGTGTCTCACAAGTGTGCCGCATTACTTAGGAATCCAGAGCATCTCCACCAGTAAACATGAGCCGTCACCTACAGGCAGGAGCTGCGAAACCATTTCGGAGGCCGACTATAACGGTGCGACGTCGCCAGTTTTTCACCGGTTCCCAAATAGCCCGTTTGGTTCTCCCCATCGTTTCGGAACAAACGCGGAAATGTGCGAGCAATGGACGCGTCGTGCCGAGCGGCTGAGGACGAGCGGAAAAACAAGAGGGCGGCTGGCTGAGAGGAATTTGCAGGGAGTGCGCAAAAATGTCAGAAGGGAGCTAATCTAATAAATGTGACTGGTTCGCGAAACGCCTGCCAAAGGGATGACGCTCAAACACATGAAGGGTAGCACTACCTCTGTTTATTTGGATTATCATTATATTAAACGCGGGGACAAAAATCTCTGACCCTTTGCAGATTTTTATCCTTAGTCAGTTCTGAAACGGATGCTCGGTTCAGCAGCTGTTCATCCCAGGCAGACCCTGCTTATGAGAGCAAAATCATAGCCTCTGCCCACTTCTGATAGCCAACGGTGAGTCACAGGGACACCAAATAGCACAGCCCTGTCACTCAGAATTATTACTTCCAAGTTATACACATCTGCAACAATGGCGAAAACACCCCCTACCCTCCCACCGCAGCAGTTTACAGTACATTTTTCTGAAATTCACCGTTTGATGGTTTTAGGACACTAGGCCCCAGAGAGTTATGGTTAAAACTTGGCAAATTATGATATTTTTATTTCCCTACATGACTGCCACTCTGGAGCTGGGAGCCAAAATGCAGTAAAACTTCTGCCAAAACCAGAAGGGTCAGACTGGGCAGAGAGGAAGTGAAGGAAAAACCACAGCCTTTCGAACCCCGGTGACCCAGTGAAGGGGTAAGGGACTCGACCGGAAAATCTGGCCCATGCCGGGCTCAACAGAACAAAGAAATTAGCCGAATTAAAGGAAAACTCCGCTGGGTCAACCGAGTGCGTCGCCAGCTTCTTCTCCCAGTTGTGCGAACCCAAAATCTCAAGCGTATCCATTTACCGAAGCGGTGCTGTTACGAGCACAGACCTCGCACTTCAACAAGTGTCAAGTTTGTACTGCACAGATTGATATTAGTTTTAATTTCAAATTTCACTGAGGTTTTCTGATGGTTAGCAGTTTAGATGCTGACAGCTTCATTACTTGGCCTCTAACATCAGTTCAGCCACACAGGATAGCCGCCTTGGGTTTTACTCCGATTCCCCCTGTGCTGACGCTGGCCAGAAATGTAAATTTTACACGAAGTCTCAAATTTTGTGCAATGGCCAGAAATGTGTGCAAATAAATGGCATCGATGTCAAAAGAAAAAAAGACAAATGAACATTTGTGTTTTGTCTGCTTTTGGGTGTTCCTTGCAGTTAGTTTATTCGAATCAACCTTGAATTTCCCCCATTTGGTTTTGATTTTGAGTTTTACTGGAAGTTCAGTGCTGCTAAGCCTCAGATTTTCTCGGACTACACTTGAGTAAAATGAGATGGAAAAACCTTTTCCTGTGCGTATGTCTAAGTGTAAGATGCCCCCCGCCGCCGCCTCCTCAGCAGAACTACTTTAAATTGCAGGCCCAGAAGCTGCCGTAAAACTCGTCGCTAGCCGGGTCCAGAGCGGCCAGACGAAACGTCTCCTTGAGTGCCGCTCGGCTTTCTCCGTGTTGTCTTTGGAAGCGGCCATCATCTCAGCAGACCGTTGGTTCTCAGCCCAGGGAGTTGAGGAGTTTGTGAACAGCATCCCTTTGTTTGCACCATCTCGCTTTGCGGCTCATGTTGGGGAAACACACCGCACCTTGCCCAGCTGCCCTTCTTGCGTCCTCCTACTGTCCTGCTTGAAGCAACTTCCATTCTTTAGTGTCCGTTTCCCCGGAGAAATCGGTCAAGACAACAATCGTTTCAGAAGGTTTTTGGTTTAAATATGACTCGTTTTATCCGAGTCACGTTCGCAGAAATGTGTACAATGCCTGCATAGACGTACGCAGAGAAAAAAGTAGCAATAATTTAATTTCATCCTAATTTTATTGTAAATTTATTAAATCTCAATTGCGGATGATTTTAGGAGGAACGCATGTTCCTTTATGTTTTGCTGCACAAGCTCAGAAATAACAGTCATTCGGGGTCCAAGCGTAAGAGTAGAGCACAGCAGTCAATGGTGTCAGACACGAGCATTGAAAATAAATCTGGGGAACCTTTCCAGATGCACTAACAAAATAAGTGTTTTGTAATAAAAGGAAAAATGAAATGGAATTCAGGATGGGAATGAAAGAAATGGAAGAAAGCGGTTGTAAGGGTTGACTGACGTGACTAAGAGAACAGCTACAACAGGCTGGTATGATCAGTGCAGCCAAATGCGGTGGCAGCACCATGAAGCGGGGTGGCAGCTGAGAAACACCAGCAGGAAAGGTGGGAGGAGCCAAAGAAATCAACTTTTAAAGCTGCATTTTGAGCAAATATTCCTTTCCAGTCGCAGGGAAACAAACTCGGCTTTAAAAAAACAGGAACGAATCATAACACAAAGGTGCCGACTACAGGGAATCCCGTTGTGGCACAACATAAGGTTACCGGTAGAGTTTGAACCAATTTGTATGGTGGAATGGAAGGTAATATTAAAATCTAAATAAGCAAAATTCATATGAAAACACCCACGAAGACTCAACTGTAACTGCAACCAAGGGACCATCTGTATAATAGAGGGGGTGCAGGAGGAAACTTTCTAAAAACTTTTAGGCTTCTTGCCTTTGCAAGAGTTTTATAAGCACAGACATTTGGATGAACCGCACAGACAATCCGACTCATCCGCTTTGATTTATCACAACTTCACGTTTTGCTTTAGTTACTGGTTGGAATTCTCAACGGGAGCTTGACTAACGGCTCTGGAAATTGCACGTACGCGACAGATGTTGCACGGCTACGTTTCCGTCGACCCGACAACGTGATTTAGAAGAACAACCTACCAGGCTACAATGACAAAGTGCTGTATACTTACATCCAGTCAGCTATTCTTGTAAAATAAACACAAATCTAAAACAAGGACATGGAAACTAAATGGAATTCTCATCCAATTTTTTTTTTTTTTTTTTAATAGCAACAGGTTTTATATTTTTTTGCTAAAAGCAGCTGGGTGCAGGGGTGTTGGTTAAGACTCCTCACGAATGGATTCAGAAAAAAAAAAAAATGTTTACATCTACAATTGACTTGACTGCAGAAGATCCGCAGCTCCACAGCACCGGCCAGCGTGTTTCCAACACAGATGTTAAAGTTCTAAATGCTTGAGCTATGTGGCAGGAGCAGTTCGGCTTCTGGCTGCCACGTTCGCCATGGCAACCATCGTTTCCTGCACTTCCTGGATAACCGAGCCCAGTGTTCTGAGCCTCCACTCGGTTCCACGGGCACACAAAGCAGGGATTATTCTCAAGAAACAGACTGCGGTGACAGAAAGGCGAGGGGGAGGTTCTTGAACAAGTGCCATGGGACCTTTCTCATGAACCTCCAAGGCCAAGTCCCTGTCCAAGCTAGAAACACTTGCACAGCTCCAAGGATAATGGGAAAGAATACATATTTTAAAATAAAATAAATCAAAGACATTTAAGAATTAAACATTAAAATTTATTCATATGCGAAAAAAGAAAGGAGACATGGTAATAAATACAGAGAGAAAGGTTTCTACATACATGGGGATATTATCACACAGTGTGATACAACAATAAAAACAAAGCATTTGGTCAGAAGAAGCAAAATAAAACAATTGTACATAATGCCAAATGGGGGGAGAAAAAAAAAAAAAAAAAAACTTGTTCCAGTGATCTCAAACAAGTTTATTCCAGAACAAAGGAAACCTTGCCACCTGGTTTCCTCCACTTGCCCCAACATCCACAAATCTCTGCAATTTTGAAGTATCTGCTCTTTTTAACAGGCATTTCTGACTACTTGGTGTACAAGTTTGTGTTACAATTCCTCTTTATAGAAGTTTTATTTAACAAAAGCTAAACAGGGACTACATGGCACTGTGTTAACGGGAGGCTTCATAGTTGTGGCTACAGGAATTATTTCACAGTAATTCTATACTTTCATAAAATGGTTAAGAAGAATTAAACATTCTTGATCTCATGAAACAAAACTTGGTATATTCTACAAAATGTTAAAATTAAAATAGTCACGGTCAAAAAAGCAGAGGAAAAGTGTGTATATAAGGGAATATTTTTCTGAGGCCTCAGTTCAGAGGGAAACCTAGCAAGGATTACCCCCCCCCCCCACAAAAAAAAAAAAAACCTGCTCTGTTCATATGTAAAAAGAAGTAGCCCAAATATAACTGGCAAGAGTCTAATAGTCAATATTTTGATCATTGTAGTGGCTGCTGTACTCTTCGTGGTAGCTGCCCTGGTACTCATCAGGGTACTCTACCTGATAGTCACTGTCACTGATCTCTGAGCCGTTGGTTCCTGTGCCTTGACTGCCATTGGTGTGGATGATGGGCTCCAGGGGGGTTGCACAGTACTTGGGGTCGTATACCTGGCGGCCCAGACCATAAACGCTCATGCCTTTCTGAGAGGCCACCTTGTTGGTGCCCATCTGCAGCGAGATGGTGGAGGAGTCCATTGGCTGCAGGGCCACTTTATGGTCAAAGATGTCTCTCCTGGTCCCTGGTGCTGCCATTCCAGCCTATGGGCAGAAGAAATGAAATGTATTATTTATTCATGAGACTCAGAATGGCAAGAAATTCTTCCAATATGCCATCTACCCCTACAGCACATAGGTGAGCATCAGAGAGGCGTGACTACCTGGCTGGCTCCTTTGTTGGTTCCCATCTGCAGACTAATGGTGGTCTGGTCATAAGGCTTGTCTGTTTGAGTCTTTGGGTCATAGAGGTGTCTTCTGGTCCCATAGGCTGTCATGCCAGCCTGGCTGGCACATTTGTTAGTGCCCATCTGTATTCAAACAAGAGATACCCCATGCACAACTTCACTTTTCCTCAAATTCTCATTTGAATGAATTTAATAATAAAAAAAAAAAACCTGCAAATTAGAACAGTACAGTAAAACCCCCACAATAAGACAAATTCAGATTTATGATTTGCTCCTGTCCTCCTGCTCATTTCTTTTGATGGTATTGACAATTTCTTTTGATGGTAATGAATGTACAGGATTTCCTGAAGACAATGTGCATTTCAGTAAAAGTTTCTATTAGTTGCAGTATGCTAGCATGGCAGCGGCAGAGGGATGGTGCTTAAATTTAACTGATAACTGATAATTCAAAACATTATTTGATGATCACGGGACAAAGCTTACATACAGTGTTTCAAAGTAAGAGTGACATGCCATTTCTAACACCTTCAAACTCCGAGAGTCAACAGCAAGAGATTGTTCAGTGTGGCTTCTAATACATTTGACAAAAAGAGAAATAAAATATCCTGTGACAAGTCAGATGTTCTTATTCAGTAAGAAAAACTTACCCTACAGGCTTTAAAAAAAATTTAAAAAAAAAAAAACAGAATAATTGACAACGAAAACAAAGTTACTGTTAACTCGTGTTATTGCTTTCATTGTATTGTTTTACCCCATTTTAAATTCCAATTATTTCAACTGTTATATATTTCTTTCTTTTTGATGGAAAAAGTGTTACACAGCATTTAAGACTAAAGCCAACAAAACCATTCCACAGTCAATCACGTAGCTCAATGTGGTTCAGCAGGCGCCATTTATTTTAATACATGTTAATGGTCAGCAAAACTGAGACCTTAAGACAAATAAATGTTTCATTTGCCTATACTTCTCATCCAGACAAATCTAGTCCCATTTTCCCTAAACCGACTTTCAGCTGCTCCCGTCAGGGGTCGCCACAGCGGATCGGCTCGTCCGCATATTTGGTTTGGCAGATTTTTACGCCGGATGCCCTTCCTGACACAACCCTCCATTTTTCCTGGGCTTGGGACCGGCACAGAGGTGCACCCCCTTGTGGCTGGATTCGCATCAACACCCAATGTGGGGCTCGAACCCATGACCCTGAGATTACGAGTCACATGCTCTACCGACTGAGCTTCTAGTCCCATTTTCCCTAAAATGTATAAATGCATACGTTGGCATCACCCAATAAGCATCTCCAGTTCTAATCTAGTCTGGAACACTTGACAGTGTCTTTGCAATACAGCTTCATCTACAAATACTGAGTGCAACTCAATTTCAACTCAAGTTCTGTACAGAAATCTGCTCAATAATCAAACAAGCTGAACTGTACAGTGGTTAACTTGATACCCCTGAGGTGTCAGTCCTCATACAATGCTGTAAAACTGCCAACTTGTTTTTTTGTATTTTCCCCATGAATGGTACTCACCTGCAGCCCAATGACACACTGACCAGCCTTCATTTTCTCATCGTTGAAACGCCGGGTTTGCTTATCTGCGTATTTGACTCCAATGTCTACCTTTGTATCAATACCTTTGGTCTTCGCCTGTTGAACAGTGAGATTACTTACATCCGACAAACTGAACAAGAGATTAGGTAGCACAATGGAAGAGCACTTTTCATCTGAACAATACCATAACTACTCTCAAAGTCACTCAGCAGCCAAAACTCTTCAGACTGGCTAAATGGAAAGAGGAAGAATTTCTCTGGTTCTTGGCAGAAGTGCAAACATACCATACTGGCCAGGGCAAGGAGTGTGGTCTGAACTTGTGTCATGTTTCCATTTTCGAAGAGGTCATTTGCTTCAAAGATATCACTAGGTTTCAAGCCATACACTAAAATGGCTTTGATAAAGTTTCCAAGGTTTTCCAGCTGAGGAAAGAAACAAGTTTTTACTCATTTTACTTACAACAGTCACAGTTATTCTGTGCAAAACTTCAGTTCACATGTTCCTATAAGATTGCTTATTCTGAGATGTAGGGACTACACAACTGATCAAAATATTCAGTGGTTAAATGAAAGCAGTTAATTTTTCAAAATCTTACCTTGTGCCAGTTCAGTTTGGAGTGGTTGATTTTTGTCACAGAACCAGGCTGCAGTTTGTTTACCAATCTATGTACACAAACAGAGAAATTCATACAGAAAAATGACTGACGTGCAGTGAAATTGCAATGGTTAAACAAACTTTATTTTTCTAAATTTAGAGTAGCTAAAAGTCAGACAAACTACATTAGCTTGTACCTTTATTTAATTTGCAATATGATAAAAAATGAATTGCTGAATCCAAAGCTCTAGGTTCATCTATTTTAATATCAAGTCCAACAATGCCCACAGCAGTGGTCCTGCAACACTGTCAAATACACACAAGTCACTCACTCGCACAGGATGACCCCATCCTTCAACCCCTTCTGGAAATTCTCCCCAATGGGCATGCCTGTCACCTCCTCAATCCAGTCGCGCAACTCCTCCTCTTTCTGCAGGTCATACTTCTGGGCAATCTGTGTTGGATGGGGGGCACGGAAAACCACAGGCAATGCAACAGTGAAAAACTTTTGTCTGATGCTTCTCACATCTCTTTTCAGACCAACATTCACTTTCTCATAATGAAGCCACCCATGCATTCAAAACAATTTTGCTTGTAATCCAGTTTAACACAAAAAAAAAAAAAAAACCTATACCTACAGGACCACACATTCTAGGCCAAGAAATTATGGGCTGTTTCAGCTCAGCCTGGGAATGAATGGTCTACTTGGCATGTACCATTGACCAGCACACATACACATGTGTTTTTTTCCCCCACACTACAATCAACTCACTCCAAGTTTATAAACACTTGCATGTGGAATTATTCACTATTAAACAACTTAGGCATAGCAATTTTCAACAAAATGTCACATATTAGCTTACTGAATACACAATATTTTTCAAATACACAAAACCACATGTTCCTACACAAACCAAACACAGATTAATCATTCAAACTCAACTTGGGACAAAGCTTACATTTGCACTGGAAAATGCACCCAAGCGCAGTGAACTCTGAATGGTCATGAAAAGGAAATATGAAGCACAGTGGTCAAAAGGCTAGACGTCTGGTCATTTGCCAGATATCGAAGGCCTACAAACACTGCCTGAGTGCTGTTAATGTTTGGTCTGTTTGCTGATGGTGTTGTGCAAAAGTTTGCTTGCATCATATTTTAGTATCTTCAACAAACCTCTTGGGACAAGATTTCCAGAAGTGGGAGATTATCAGTGGTTTCAAAGTTGATCTCAGTTATGGAGGTGGGGAATACACTGCCAATCAGCAATAAGCAATGAAACTGAGACTTTGTGCAAAAATATGCTCTTGACCACAGATCCAGGCAAAACAATCCACTACTTTAGAACCTTCAAGACAAATTCATTTCTTGGCAGGGTATTGTGGGATTTAAACTGCCTTTCTAAAGGGTTTTTTTTTTTTTTTTTTTTTTTTTAAGTTTTACACTAAATTAAACAGAATTTAGTACAAAGAGCTGAGGTGGTGACATGCCAGAAGATCAATAAAAAGTCTTTATAATCACCTATGCATTTGTCTAGGAGAGCTGCCAACAGAGGCAAAACGGAGGAAATTGCACGAACTTTTCAGCCTAGATCTTTCTGATCCAAAGTTGGACACAAGTACACAATCTATTACAACGGCATCAACCAACCTGGAAAATTTGTTCAAAACATAAAAAAAAGAGAAAAAAAAAGTGCAATTCAAACATTCACACAGTTTATAATACAACCCAGTTGTCTCACACATCCTGCACATTCATTTTTAACTCACAAGTGCTTGTTGTAAGACAAATAAGTGTAGTTTTGTTACACCATTAGGTTTCAACTTATGTTAAATAAAAACATTTAATTGAGCCAGATTATCTCTGGCTATATGAATCTTGCTTTGCAGTGAAAACCCCTCAGATCCAACAGAACATTAGACCAATAGTTATTATTTACTTGGCCTTGGAATTTATTATTAACCAACTGTTATGTATTTAAAAAAAAAAAAAAAAAAAAAAACTTGCTAATACAGAGAATGACAGTGTAAATAGCTTTGAAGAGTACTACTAGAAACATCAGTTCTGAAACCTCCTCAATGTGATTTGGGATGCAGTAACAAAAAGCTTTTACAGTCAAAAGTGGCATTCTGTGTAGAAAGCGAGAAGAAAAAATGGAAAGATGTAAACCCAACTTTACCCTTTCTACATACAGACCAAGCTTTATTATGATTCTCCAAGACATCATCTGTCAGAATTTTCAGCAGGAAAATGTGATATGTCACTGGAAAAAGCTTCAATAAAAGAACAATGATCAATTCTTTTGAAGTCTGTGACACACACAATATAAACTCTCATATAAACCCATACAAACTCCCATTTCTCAAGTTTGAACTATTTTTTTCATGATATACCTAAAAATGTTAGTATGTAGATGAATGTGCAAATGTAAAACATTAGAATATGTTACTGGTGTACGAAAGACCACAGTACAGGCATTGCCTAATGTAAAAATTCATCTAATCCCCTTAAAACCAGCACTACAGGGGTCTATGGGTAGGATTAGAGTTTGTTTCCAGTGTATCCAACAACCTTTCAACACTCACAAAAGATCCAGTGTCTTTTTAAAAGGCATGATTGTGAAATCCAACTTCCAAGAAGCAGCTCTGGAAAGATATGGCTTCATCACACAACAATTTGCCCAAAGACTCTGCATATCACATTATTACTTTAAATCATTCCCTCAGATGATTCAGTTTAAACTGCCTGCTATACCTTACAACTTTTTATTTTCATTGATTCTGAGGGCTGAGAATCCACTATGTGCAATTTTGACTAAATGGTCTTTCACTGTCAACAGCTTCAGGAAATCAGGCACCTAAGGGTTAAACTGGTGACACTAATCCTGTGTTGGGGAAAAAAAGACAAACAAAGGTACAAAACTAATGAGATCCAATTTATTAAAAAAAAAAAAAAAAAAAAAAAACCAGTGTCAGCACTCTGAAGGATGCAACATAAACTATGTGTGCGTTTGCACAAAGCAGTACGGGTGAACATAAAGATAAACACTGCTGACTGTTTACCCTGATGCTACACTTCCCAGCCTGCCTTGAACTCCCATCTTCTTCCTAACGCCATTCAATGTGCCCCTGGCTCACCTCCAGCAAAATGTATGCAGGCACCCCAGGGCAACAGCAACAGGGGAAGTGACAGTAAGCACCAAGGTGAACAGAAGAATTCTCTCTTGCATTTCTCCTTCAGATCAAATCACATTCCCAAAAATGTATTCTTCATTATGAGCACTAATAAGGAGAACAATAACCAAATGCCAACATACTACAATACAAATACTCAGCCAATAAGAAAAGGGTAAACAAAAGGGTTTCCCAGGAACACATTATCTTTGTGTGTGCGGGGTGTACCCTTTTTTCATACAACAGACTTACAACTCACCAAAATAGCATTTTACCCCATTTTCACATCCACAGCAGGCATTTTGTCTTGTACAGTTGTATTATTGCTTTTTACCCAGAGACAGACACTTGGTGTCTCCAGCCCGGAAATGTTTTGCTGCTCAGTGGTGTTATCTAATGTATTAACAGCCAAGTATTACAATGACTTCATATATTAGTATTGCGGCACTAACTACATTTATCCCACATATAAAAGGGTCAAGTAATTTTAAAAAAAAAAAAAAAAAAAAAAAAAAAAAACAGGTTGTGGAAATGTATAGGCTTTTCCCCTATAAAAAGGCTTAAGAGTTCAGCACAGTGGCACACATCTTGCCTGTTTAGTGTAATCCTAAATACAGCAAACACAGACAGTACAGTGACACTTGTAGCAATGAGGGTCAATGACTTTAAAAAGCTCTCTGTTCAAACCCAGATTACTAAATCATACCAATGTGGTTTTTGCCTTTGAGAAATGCATTCACCAGTACAAATACAACTTTTTCCATCTTCATCAACCACTTGTCAGCACTGACTGATCAGAATTTGGCTCAGTTTCTATGAAATTTGCATGATCTCCCTACGTTTGAGCAGAAAAGACACATGCTTCCAGTGAGCCAGTCATTCTAAACTGCCAATACTGCATGCGTGAGATTTCCCTATAATGGACTGTCAGTCTGTCCAAGATAAACCCTACTTTGTACCCTATGCTTCTTGAATACAAAGTAAACAACCATAACCCAGAGAAGGGGGCAGAAGATATCACATTTTTGGATCTGATAATTTTCCTTGAATTCATTTATGAATGAGCAGCTTACTTGAGCACCATTTTTCACTGCTCTACCTACCTACGGTCAAGCTGGCGGGCTGGTGAGCTAAACTCATGGTTCAATTGAACTACTGTATGCATATCACAGACATTTATCCCTCTTCAAGTACTTTGCAAACTTTGTGCTCAATGAGGTTGACAAGATTCTGCAAAGGACTCTGACATCAGGCAAGTCTTAGAAAACTTGGACAAAAATACTCGTGCTTGAGTTTCCAGCGCTCTACCTGAATGCACATTCAGTGTCGCAGGTGCCAACACAATCCCTCTGCGGCCATCGTGAAAACTCGACAAGGTGATCAACTTGAGGTTTCTTGCACGACAGACCTACTTTGCCTACAGAACTTCTTTGCACTTCTATTAACACAGAGAGACAGTGAAAAGGTGTTTGGCTGATTTGGCTTGTTTCATTCACTACATTTAAACACTTTCAGAAGCACATCAACAACCTGAAATGCCAACTCTGCCATGCATCTCCTTTTTAAATATTTACTGCTGAACTGATTGGTCTTTTACGTTGTAGAGATCCTTACTTGATTTTACATTGTTGTTTCATTCACATCCTTTTTACTTGTGCCACTTGACTGTTCCTCATTATGAAAATAAATTAATTCAGATCATAAAACAATGTGTAGTCAGTACCCTGCCTTCAGATTACAGCATTGCAGAAATCTCTCTCTCTCTCTCACACACACACACACACACACACACGTACATTTGGCATAACATTACTTGCTATCTGAAACCAAATTTGTGGAAAGTGAATCACATTTAATTCAGGTGATTATTAACGGAACCAAGGCTTACAGGTTACATGGCCAAAAGTATGTGGACACCTGTGCATCACATCCGTATGTGCTTATCGGACATCTCATTCCAAACCCATGGCCATTAGCATGGAGCTGCCTCCCCCCTTTGCTGCTGTAACAGCCCCCACTTTTCTGGGAAGGCTTTCAACCAGATTTTGGGAATTTGTGCCCATTCGACCACAGGAGCATTCATTGGGGTCTGCGAAAAGGCCTGGCTCGCAGTCAGCATTCTGATGTGTTCCAAAGGTGTCCAGTGTGGTTGAGGTCAGGGCTACGTGCAGGTCATTGAAGTTCTTCCACACCAACCTAGGCAAACCATGTGTTTATAGAGCTTGCTTTGTGCACAGGGGCACAGTCAGGCTGGAGCAGTAAAGGAGCTTCTTCCCCAAACTGCGGCCATAAAGTTGTAAGCTCACAATTGTCTAATTGTGCTTGTATGCTGTATGGGTGCAGCTGAAACAGCTCAGTCTTTAGAAGGGGGACTCTACATACTTTTGACCCCATACTGCATCATGGAGTGAAAACCTATCATCAGCCCAGTCTTATACACATCACACATAGACAGGGAAATCTGAAAATACAACTTATTACTTGTTCTAAACTCATTTTTCATTCTAGATTTTTGGTTTTCTATTCTGCATGGAAGATATGTCAAACCCACTATCTGGAGAAACACAATACTATTTCTATACTAAGTACTATTTATAAGAATAGAAATAGAACGAATGGCTGGAGAAAATACCATTCTCTACAAGTAGCTGAGCTCTAAAACTGCTTAACATTGTAAATCATCCCTGATAATGACATCAGCTAAGTAACAGAATTTCACATCAAGAAATTTGTACAGTCCTGACAACACCTTTTCCACTGTTTACCTGGAGGAAAAACTATGAAACTTAAGAAGTTACCAGACTGTGACACTCAGGATGTAATCACTGACTATAACAGCAGACAACTGCTTCACGACTTCCACAACAGTACTAACCTTGAGCACTTAGCCTTGGTAACTGAATCTAATCTCCAGCCACAAGAACCACAGACATAAGATAAGGCTGGTATCCATGCAACAAAAACTAAAATCCATCAAAAGTCACAACAGAAATATTTAAGCATGCATTCAAGCATTAAATGCCTCAGAAGTAGATTCAGAGACTCACCTAAGATAAATCAATAACTTCCTTTGATTGCACACAGAGATGAAAGGTTGAATTTAATATAAAATTGTTCAGGCATGACTTCAAAATCTGTTCAAACTGGTAACACTGAAAGTTCACAAGTCTTCTAGTAGGTTCATCTTTAGCACCACTCCAGCAACTTTTCCCCAAGACTACAGAAGCCAGAGACAGCCATGGAAGATTTACCTTAAACTTCACAGTTATTTTTAATTCCACAATCTTTTAAAATTCCTGTTTGACCAACAGAAAAGTAAGATCTGTTGTCTGTTAAACTTACTGCAAGTGCACCACTGCAACAAACATATGGGAGAGGGTATTTCGCTGCCCTGACAGGCTGAGGAAATGTATAGGATTGTTCAGTTATGTACCAGCTGAACAACAGAGCCTATGTTGTCTACAAACAAGAAGTATCATAAGGGAACCCCCAAGGAGCAACCCTACATCGTCCTCAGGCTGAAAAGACACCAAAAACTTCAACTCAAACTGCACTTATGTTTCCAGCAGCTACAAGTAAAAAGTTATGGGAAAACTAAGATGAATCTGTACTAACGTTAAGTCAAAGCTGATGGCTCCACCTGGTATCTTCAGTGGTTACCATGACAAACCCCAACCTCATCTACAGCATTTCCATTTGTTTATTCCCACTCAAGAGCAAGATGGTCCACAACTGAACTATTTTCTATTTAAAAACTAAGTCAATGGGAAAAGTTTCTAATCACTTTCAAACGAAGAAACCCCATTTGGGACAAAGACAAAATGGGAGTAAGATGGGGGGGGGGTGTTAGACAGGAATAGACCACCCCTTACATTTTTATTTATTTATTTATTTTTTATGGGAATTGCATCATACTCCCAGAAATAAAACGTGGCAAGTTTGGCAATAACAGTCCAGAGTATAAAGGGCTTTACTTCATTTTGTTTCCACTAAAAGAGGACAGAAGATTCCCTGATTTCCTTAATGGAACTTTATCCCACAGAGGTAGTATTTGATTCTGCTTTACAATATGCTGATGGTTTTTAAGCAGGAGGGGGCTAGCACACTATGTTCCACTGTTAAATGCATGCTCTTCTCTTTTGAACCCATTATCTGACTTTCCCATAGAGGAACAGAGACCAAAAAAGGGGGAATGCTGACGTACAACATAAACAGTGTAGTTCTGAACTAAAAAAATGCAACGTAAAGACCGTAATGGAAACGATAAACACGTATGAATGCAAAGTTTAATTGAATTAGAAGAACGAAGGGGAAAACACAGCAAAAGCATAAAGGAGGAAAATGTCAAGCAATGTGGGTGCTGAAGAGACACAGGCTGCGTGGTTGAGTTTCCGATGAGGAAACGCTTCAGGAATGCAAAGCACCCCATTCCGGGCAAATTCCCGGCCCTTTCCCTGTCCATTCCCACCACATGCCTACCCTGGACACATGTCCCATCCATTCCTACACAATCCCTTGCGAGAACCCTCCCAGTGCCATTCTCTTCTGTCCCAAAGATGTAGGACAGATCTGTTGCGTGCCTAGGACTTGGCCCAAGTTTACAGTTATTTCATCTTCCGTCTTGCCACTTCCACTGAGACTCGAGATGTGTGCGAAACACCTCCAGCCCATGGCTGTACCCAACAACGTGGTAACCCCCGTTGCTATCTAACATCTTAAACCGCATACACTGAAGCTGCATCTTAGAAGGTGCAAACCTCAAACATCAAGTCAACTGGACTATGTTTCTTCACAATTTCATTGCATCTTTGGTCCACACAATTCATGCATCTATTACACTGTTAACTGCTTCACAAAAATAAAGTTCACATTCGTTTACAAGGGTTTTCCCACAAAGGTAACGTATAAAGTGCATTCGACAAAAGTGCATTCGAATAGAGCAACTTTAAAACGCAAGCAGGCTAACCCCTGTTATTTAAGCCATTTCATTTTTAACAGCATTTATGAAAATTAAATTAAAAAGGTATAAAAATGACCGGCTTATATTGGGAGGAAAGTGCAGTCAATAAATAGCAAGTTTGCAAAACGCCACAAGTCAAGCAAATCGGACAAATAACTCAATGCAAAGAAGAAAAAAACTCCAGTTTCCAGCATCAGTTTACGAAGTGGTTAATGGTGGTCCCACCACCAAACACACAGAAAGCTAGAATCAAATGGCTTTGCTTCGCTAGACAAAAATAAAAATAAAACGCTGTTTTAACTTGACATTATTAATATTATTTTACCTTGCTTTTCACTTCTGCGGACAAGCCGTAGGCGGGTCCCTTGTTGAACTGAGACATTTTCCTTTTGTTTTCTCACAAAACCGTGTCAACCAGAGCAGCAATGTTCAGGTCCTTTTGGGGTGGTTGTGTGAGAACGACGGGGAAAAAAATATAGATATGTTTTATATATTAAAATATATGTTTTAAGTTTAGCGCTGATGGGGTGCAGACCTGCGTGAAACCGCTGCTCAACTCTGCGGAGTTCATTCAGGTCGACTGAAAATACAGAGAAAGTTCTGGTTCTCGGAGCTCTTTTAGTGTTGAGAGAATGATTGGCAGCTCGTCCGACCCAATCATATTCAAGCGGACCCGAACCGAACCAATCACATCTGAGCTGCATTGAGCCAGACCCAATCTGCACCAATAAGAGCCCAGTAAAGGAGGTCATTTTTGCACGCCGTTGTTTTTGTTGAACGGTGAGGCGATGCGCAGAGCGATTCCGGAGATTTTGAACAAAAAAAAAAAAGAGATGAGATTACGTCAAATAAGAGCAGTTTTGTAATTCACCAAGTTTAAATATGTATAAGAATACATTTTCAAAATGATGCACGTTTTAAATTACCAGTATAAGGATGTGTAAAATATGCAAAGAACTTGTGCATTTGCTCAGACAAAGGAAACTTGTACCACGTGTATTATTTAGGCATTATACTAAAGTAAAGCAGTTTTTAAAAAATATTTTTTTTCTCCATAAGCCACAGCAACTGATCCAGCAGCCGTTTTTTTTTTTTTGGTTGCGCATACCCCAGTTAACGTTTCTTGTGCCGAAAGATTGAGACGAGAAAAGCGGCAAAAATGAACTTCGCGCAAATGACGCACCGAACCCGCGGCTGCGCACACGCGTCAAAGCGAAAGCGCCCGCGTTATCGATTAAATATTTCATGTCAGTTTAATCTCCATCTGCTCGATCATACATCCGATCCAAAAGAAAAAAATATGTATAATGGAATTCAATGTCTTTTCATCTCTGTCTCCAGTAACCTACTAGTCTGACTGATACTGATAATATAACTGATACTAGTCTATCATCTATAATGCGAGTAAACTGCCTCCGTTCAGCATTTGTAAATAAGGTGTATTGTTTTTGATGAATAAAAAAGCACAAAGTTATTGTGCTTTAGAATGCATAATTCATAAAATTGTTTTTGCACAGTGCCATTCCCTCTGTGGTACTTTAAATTTCGTGCAAAGAAAAATGCAAAGGTGACCTAATGATACATAAATTCTAAGAATCTCTTGGAAGGCTTGTATATATAAGCGTGTGTTGGAATCATAAGGGAATTTCTTGGGAAATTATTTAATTTAAGAAAACTGAGGGGCCCTAAACTCAATTTTAGTACAAAAAAGACACCCAGAAATACTTTTTTTTTTTTTTTTTTAGTATAAGAATATGGGTTAAGACAGAGATTTTAAGGAGAGTGAAAACCCACACAGCAGCTGGGCATGATGCTGCTCCACCCTCTGTCCTCAAAACATGTGCAGAGCAGCTGACTCCTGTTTTCGCAGATATTTTCAGCCTCCAATGTCTCTGTCCATTGTCCCACTGTGCCTGAAAAAGGCCACCGCTGTGCTGCAACCAAGGTGTCATGCTTAAAAGACTCTACCGCCTAGTGGCACTCGGTTCCCTGATTATGAAGTGCTTTGAAAGGATGTTGATGTCTCAGATGAATAGCGCTATTCATGGTCTCTTGGACCTCCTGCAGTTTGCCGAACAAACAAACACATCCATGGATGAAACCATCTGACCAATCCTTCACCCCGTCCTTGTGCACCTGGACAAGAGAAACACTGATCCAGAGCACAGGCAACCCGCAAGCTCCTCCTTCTCTGGATTAATGACCAACAAGGCCAAAACTGCACAAAGAAGTGAGATGGTGAAGTAAAAACTGTAGTGTCATAACAAAAATATGGCTCCAAGTGTCAACAAAACCGGAATAACTCATTCTGAATTTTCGGAGGCACAGAGGGAAACAGCTTTTCTGAAAACCTATCTGAGATTCAAAACATTTTATAGCATGAAGAGTACCTTCAGATCTCAAACTTCCGAAAAGAAGGGTTCTGCTCTAAGGACATCAAAAAGGCCCCCCGCTGTAACTGTGTCAGGCAGATACTTGGATGCCATTACCCAAAAATCTGCAGCTTCTCATCGCTCTGTCACCAACTCTGACACATGAGTTGCTGCCAGCATAAACTGTCCATGTTGGTGTCATCACCTTTTCTGGACCATGGGACAATGACCAAATGAACACAATAAAGAACTATGTTGAGCTGTTAAGCTGATAAACAGCCAAAACCCCCATTTTTAAAGGTCCTGTATACTGTAGTGTATTGTGCAAAGTTCAAAGCAACAGCAGTGCCTAGCAACATATTTTGTACATTTTCTTTCCAAATAACAGTTACTCAAACAAAAGGGTTAGGCATCTAAACAGTGTGTAGATGTTTATCTACAAGTGCATGTTCGGGTGCCATTGCCATGGGATGTAACAAATTATCAGGTGCGGGTGAATCAGAAATAACTAAGAGGAAAACAAAATACTCAGGGAGGGGGGTATATAAGATGTGCTTGAACACTAGGGGGGAAACACTCATCTTCGTTGTTATGCCTGTGTCATTGGCACTGTCAAAGGGATTCAACTTATTCCTTGTTTTTCCTGCTTGCATAAAACAGGAAGTCCTGCAAAGAAAACTGACCATTACTAAACACACATACTGGCAAAAACACACAAAAGAGGCTCCCGGGGTTTGATTTCCATCTGTGGCTTTAAAGGCTGGAATTCATTAGATGCTTGGTCTAGAGCTTATCCCAGACTCACCAAACTATAGGAAAGGAGGGATAGATATAATAACATATTTTCTCTATGAATTTCAAATAAGAATGTTTCATATACCATGTCTAGCTATGGTTTGCAGTTTGATTTCTCTGGGGAAAGGTGAAATGAATCCTTTCTTCAGTGGGTAAACTGACAGGAATAGGCCTCTGTACAGTGAGAGATGATGTGGGAGATGATCTAGGCTTGTCAGCCATGTAGCACATAACTCGAAAGAAGAGCGGCACTCCACCAGCAGCCGAATACTTGTGAGTGCAATTGTTCGGACCGTCTGATGTTTTTACTGTAGGTTTAGCTGTCTGGGTTATTTCTTTAGAAATGAATTATGCATGAAACCACAGCCATAAAGAAAGCATACTTTCTTCCTGTCTCACCACACACTTAGGAAAATCAGGAATGGAGACAGAGGCAACATGCCAGCTCTCTGTTGAATGAATCACTGAGTCTTTCCAAAAGGTGCGACCTTCGTGAGGCATAGGTATTTCAGGGAAAGCCAGACTGTCTTGGAAAACTGTTTATATACTTAAGGGTTTTTTTCCATCAATATAAGCAGACATTGACATTCCTTGAAATGCCATGGGATCACAGACAGGAACATGAAATGTGCTGCAGACACACATGCTTTAGGCAGCTGGAGATAAGAATGAGCTTTCAGGGCATGAATGGCCTCATCTACTCATTCATAGAACAGGACACCTAGACTTACAGGGGAGACAATGACACTGGGAGCCAAAAAAACAACAAGAAAATAATCATTTGTAAATTTAAACTTCACATTTAAGCTGTTTCTTCAGTTAAAAATTCTTGCTGAAGTTTCTTTATCACACTGATGTTTACAGTATAAAAGCCGCCTGTCTTACACCAAGATTTGGTTAACATAATATTTACAAATAAGACCGTGCCAACCTGATGTCCTTGAATAAGTGGTGTGAACAATTTGGTCCATAAAGACAGGTGGTATTTATAACAAGAATGACTAAACAAACACAGAGACTTGCAAAGATCTTATTAACATTTGTGAGTATAATAAAGTCCAACCTAACCTTTTCACTGTTTGTTTAGATCTTGAGATGCCAAATACGCTTTTTAAAATGGTCGCAACTGTTATTTCTAATGGAAAATGTGATGTTCTCACCTCCTACAGGAATTTTTTTTCACTCTGAAACCCTTTTTTAGAACCGCGCCACTTATAAAGTTGGCCTGGACTTTCCTGACACACTTTCCCTATAGGGGTTCAAAACAACATTTTCAACTCTGTCCCACCCCTAAACCATCAGATTCATCCAGTTTTTTTTTTCTACTGCTGTAAGCAGTATTGTAGCTGTAAGTTGCCAAACTGTGATCTTCCAACTCAAGTTCTATGATATTGTCATTAGTACAGAGAATTCTCAAATTAAATTTTATTTACCACACAAAATAATCAATCCATATCACGGGCAGACTTAAAACAGTACTACTTACACCTACAAACTTTATTGATATTATACATACATTTGTATGCTGTACAAAGGGTCCAGCATACAAATGATATCTATCTATCTATCTATCTATCTATCTATCTATCTATCTATCTATCTATCTATCTATCTATCTATCAAGTACAACTCAGCAGTAAACAGAACTGCATTTACTCATAGATGGGGAGAACAGTACAGTCACTTAGTCCAATACCACCACTCTTGCTGGTACACACTATGGAAGTGGCTGTTCATAGAATTTTTCATGAGCCCCTGGGTGACTCTGTATTATTAAAATTAATTCCATGTTTATTTTTTCATAAATAGAGTGAGCGCATCAGTTCAAATCCCAAACCAAAGCTTCAGTCGACATGTTGACAAATGACTATCATGGATGGTAACTGCTGCCTTAAGTTTTTCAACACCCTGTTCTAGGTGTGCCCAGAGTTCTTTACTATGTTTTCTTATTTACAGTAAGTCATAAATACCTCTGCCAGGGGGCTCAAAACATGCAGGCATGTCTATGAGGGATCTTAGCTCACAAGAGCCTGCCAACCTGGTCTCGATGACTTGCTCAGTGGGAGAGAGAAAGGAGACAATTCACTCCATTGCTCTTTTCCCATCTGAAAAATCTCGCTGTTGCTGTCACACTCAAGTTTATGACATTTAAATTTATTTATTTTGCAGCCTCTGATCTCCAAAGTAAAGTGCAACTTAGAGCAAACAAAAATGCATTTCACTCATAGATGGAGAAGACAGTACAATAGTACAGTCCAATACTTTTGTCCTTGCTCATAGACACAATGAAAGTGGCTGCTTGTAGAAGTTTTCCTGAGCCCCTGGTTGACTCTGTATCTTGTTCATTTACACCTTTTTGAGAAACAGAACAACTCTTAGTTTGCAAGCAGATGTCCCACTGCATGACCAAGAAAAAGCTAATTGTACTTTACAAGTTTCAAGTGTATAGAGTATAATTTAGAGGTCTGAAAATGAAAACTGTTCTGACTTTAAAAAGGATACTGGATAAGTTTCAACAGTAGTTGCTCATACAATGTTGGGCCAAAAATGATGGCAACAATGCTGAACTCATTACATCATTCTGTAGTTTATATTTATTATTTTATATGCCTAAAGAATGTACTCCCATTCTTTCTTCCACACTAAAAAAAAGGTAGGTTTGAAAAAGAATTTCCTTCACAGCATCTGAGATCTTTGTCTTCAACCTACTGGATGGTGACCCACCAGACAGACAGTGAGCAACAGATAACTGACACAAGATATAGTTACTGAGGTGTGGATATTTCATCCTTGTTATTTGTCCTTCTGGAAAAGTTAAGCGTTGCTACTTTTCTTTCCGAGCCTCATGTGTCTTTTCTATTATAAAGGAATGAATGAAAAAAGCATCAATTGTTTAAAAGCATCAACAGTATAACTTGTGACTTCTGCTGCCAACACATTAAATCAAAGGATGTCATGAAAAATAATTATCTGAGATCTCAGTCTTCATCATAGGCCCTGGAACACGCCACAGGCAAAGAATGCTATAAATCATTATATAATGAGCACTATTGTACAAAAATCCCACTGTTCCCCACTCAAATTGGCAGTTACTATCAGTCCAGTTTCTACAGGAAAACCTTCAGAACTTGGCCAGCTGCAGCGGCTGTGATGAACAGTGGGATTTTGCTGACACAACCTGAGTTTATGGAGACGGGAGTGGCGGTGGGGAGTGCGGGGGGCTTGGTGTGTGAGCTCACTCATATGCCCTTCTATGGACAACACCGGTGTGGGAATGCAGACGGTCCCTCCCTCCCACTTTTCCTCGGAATGCAGCCAGGCCATAAGCCTGGCTCGCACCCCCATGCACAATTTTGGTAAAAATATACAGCTCAAGTACATGGGCTACACATATTTTTATCAAAATGGTGACCAAAAGCAAAAAATGAGAAAGTAAAAAAAAAAAACTGCTGTGAAGAGCAGACAGAGGTGATCACAGTAACAAAATTATTTGTGAATTCCAATTGTACATTAATTCCAAACAAGTTTTTTCTCTGTATTGTAGATCTTTTTTGGGGATTATTTAATCAATTTTAGCAAATGGAAGGAAATTAAACATCACAAAAATTAAGTAGCCATGATTTTATTTATATTGTTTAATGTAAAAATCTGTCACCTTTTTCATTTTGATTAAACCAGCATTTTTCCTTCAAATTTTATTGAAAAAGTCTAGAAGGTGTTGGTTATTTTTACTGGCATACAGCTTTTGTCACATCAGAATATTAATTAATAATTATCAACGAGAACATTATATTTTCCCACAAATACAAAGTAAGAGCTATTGCTTAAAAAGTGGCATTCTGCTATGCTGATGTTCTCAACATTAACTGAATTTCCGGTTTTTGTGTTAACTTGTGGAAAGAAGATGCAGGGGAAATATGGAGGGCCATACTGTCTTTCACGGTGTGTGTGTGTGTGTGTGTGTGTGTGTGTGTGTGTAAGACAGAGAGAGAGACAGAAAGAGTTTATCATGGTTCTTCTCACTTCATATTTCTCCTTTTACTCTAAGCACCACTGTACTAGACTCAGTTTTTAAACATTTTTTATTTGAATGTTCTTTCAATGGCAAATTTGAAGCAACTGTCATGCCCAAGCACTGACACAAACAAAGCCCAAGGACTTTGTTATTTCATAAAATGATATTAGAAATAACAACGATGGCAATATAATAAAGATGTGAACAAGGAAGAGTAACAACCAAACCCCTTACTGTGGTGACCCAGTCACCTCCTGCTATGTCTTCTGTTGCAACTTCCACAAGCATTGTTATCAGTTCAAATCAGTTCATTTTTACAGAGCGCTTCTTCTCATACAGTGACCCCACTGAACAACAGATTAAAACAGAATGGAAACAGCAGATGCAAAGTGCACAGGTAAAAGACTACTTACACATTTAAAGACTAGCGCTTTCACAGTCTGTGCCCGCACTGAAAACCAAGGTCAACTGAACTTTTGTGCTTCTGATCCACAAGAGGTTTCTGTCCTCACTAAACTTAGGACACCTGTGCTACTGTTTAACAGGTGTACCGCCGCAGTCAAACCCCCCACCTGCCCCACTTGTCACTGTCAAACTACCACTGTGTTAAAAATCTGATTAATCTCTTAAACTCAGTGATAGTTTGTACATACGGTAACATTAGATGCTTTAATCTGAATAAAGAGTGCCGGAAAAGGAGATTTCAGGCTGCTTCAAAGCTTGAATGGGATGGAAAACACTTATCAAGCCTCAAAGCCCAGAAACATGGATACAAACACATCATTCTTTGACTGTCCCGTAATTCCGAAAGGCCTGCGAATCTTAGTGATCTCTGTTAGGGTCTGGCACCTCAGCTGAAGGGAAAACTAATAATTTCAGGCTGCTTTTTATTGAACTGCTAAAGCCACAATGTTGGGTTTTTGCACTAAGCCACTATCCACGCATGTGGATTTGTTCCTGTTATACCGGAGACAACCGTTCATTTGGCTGAGCACAGAACAGCAACAAGACAGGCAATGCCTCCCTCTACAGTTTTTACACCATTCTTACAGTCCCCCAGTCAAACAAGTCAATCCGCTAAAGGAAGAATCACAGGCTGACATTTGCGATGTTGTGGACTTCATGACATTTTTTTTTCAGTGAAATAAAAAAATCCCACATAAGAATCGTGTTCACCTTCAAGCTTCACACCAATTAATACCTTTTTGGTTTATTATTTATTTATTTAGTCCAAACTTTAACCCAAGACAACAAATAGTTTTAAGCTACTACTTAGAATTATTTATCAATTTCTACAGCTAGGTAGTTTGTATGGCTGGATTAACCCATCAGAGGACCCCTGTGCAAGTAAATGCCAACCCCCCCTCACCCCACTCCTGCATTTTTGCATTGATTCCAAACTATTACGCTTTCAAAATTGCAATGAAGCATTAAAAAGAAAATCTTTTTTTGTTGGTTTTTTTTTTTGTAACAACCGATGTGGAGATCAGGCATGCAGTACATACATGTAAAAAAAAAAAAAAAAAAAAAAACAGCTACTCCATTCTTTGGTGATGAACAGGTAGAGAACATTCACACAAAATGAAAGGTCTGCTCAAAAGGTGTACACACAACACTTTATTTTATAATTGAAAATGTTATACAACTTTAATAAAATCTAGAACTACATTTTTAGGGGGTGGATTTACTGAATAAGCTATTTTTAAAAAAATATTTTTAACAAAACCTCATGTGTGACAAATATATTCCTACATGTTGCTATGAGCAAAATGTAACTGAAAGATTCCCATTAATATCTTCGTTTTTAAATTCAACTGAATATTAAAAAAACTATTAAGATAATTATTATTATAACAATTATTATGACCTGAATGAATTCATTGCAGATTGTGGATGACTGCCTCTCCCTTGGTGTCTGTATTTTTGTATGTATTCCACCAGAAAAGTACTATAGTGGTTGATCAGCTCCTTGATCTTATGGGGTGACTTTTATATTTCATTGCCCCCCAAAAGCCAGACCCCGCTCCGCAATGAATTTTATAACAGAGACTACACATTTCAATACCTCCCACCAGGATTTCTTCTCATCTCCCATTTGTTTAAACAGGGACAAATCCACTATTGCTCTCTTTCCCCGTTGTGGCGAGGAAAGCAGAGAAAAAGTCTCAACTTATTAGTGGTTGAAGATGCTGGCTTTGCTAAACTATTTCATTTCTGTCAATTAATTTATGGGTTTGACCAGGTTTATGAGTATTCACAACACCGATGCACATAGTTTTTTTGCCCGAGTAACTTTATTATCATTATTAGATTTATTATTATTCACAGTATAATAGACTTAATGGTTTTGGAGCTCTAGGCAAAATATGAATAGGATGGATCATTTTTGTATGGGGGACAGGGGTTAAAATCTGCCAGGTGTCCACCGGACATTCCTGGGCCCCTTTATTATTGGGGGCCTAGGCAGCTGCCTACCCAAGTCCCTCTGTAGTATGTAATATAGGTTTTTTGCAGTATGGTGAACTGAACAGTGTTTGGGCAGTGTTGCTTACTTCCATTGTTACTTTTAAGGAGATATATCGGCAGCTGGGTATATGGGGTTTTACTTAAAGAAGCACAACGCGTTTAAAAGCGATTCAAGATACGTCACACCGTGCGATCACGTTTCGCATGTGCGGCGCTTTTGGCGCGCCTGCATGAGAGAGAGAGACAGAGAGAGAGAGAGAGAGAGAGAGAGAGAGAGAGAGAGAGAGTAGCCCTTTAAGAGTGTTGCCTAAACCGATTTCGAAAAACCCGTCTCCTTGTGCTCTGTTGCCTCCCCCATCACTGGGGAGGATAAACACGCACGCACACGCATCTCCCACGCAAACACAGGGCCCTCGGCATCCAAGGCCGTTCCGCCGCGCCGGGCACCATGACGTTCTTGCCAGGATCCGCCGGGCACTCACAAGGGCTCCCCATGATCGTGGCCGGGCGGCCGAAGAGGTGCGTGTTTTTGTCTTGAAGACGTGAAACCCGCGGAAGAGGAGGTAAGTTGCGCGCGCGGGCGCGCGTTTTCACTTTCGCTATTCCCCCCACCTCCTTTGATGTTGCCGCATTACTTGAAACAATGTCACTCGAACGGAAAGTCATTCCTCAGCCAAATGCGGCGTCTTACTCTGCCGATGACACCGATAACGCAAAAGGTAGCGTTTGTTCACAGTATTATTTACTTTGGGATGGATTGAGTTTCATTGAGTGATGGATGTTCGTCTTCAATTCATTTCATATTTTATTGTAGTCTTATTCGCCAGAAATTATGTGTGGTATTTCCTATCGGATTTTTGGCTTGGATGGGGATTCTGGTGAAACACACACACACAAATACTGCACCTTTTAATACTTGGATTCCCATATAAACAAGATCCAAAAATAGCCAAAAGTACAGTTGTGATGCACAGGCTTACAAAGCAGAACCATTCTACCTTTCAGTTCAATGGCCAGAAAATCACCGCCTTCCCCCCGTAAACTAAAACCAAACCATGTCTTAAATTTGTGCAAAAAAATGCAACACACAAATAAAATAGGGTCAAAAGTGCAAAACTATTGCAACATGTAAATGCGGGGGAAAATGTGTATCTGTGGAAAAACAAAGCTGTGTATAATGAAAACACAAGCAGAAATTGAGCTTGAGGTGGTAATGGGGTGCCCAGTTTTGGCTTGGAACGCTCACAGTGCAGATCTTTCCCGAACGCAACAGTTAGAAGTGCAGAAGTCTGGTTTTTTTGTGAAAATCTCATTCAACAGCCCCCCCCCACAGCAATGCATGTCGTCACTTTCTGTTTTAAAAATATAGTTTCCCGCATAACATTACGGAGAGGTTAGTTTCTGTACTGAGAACTTGACTGGTTGGATGAGTTTAGATCTCTTCAGTTTCCAGAGTAACAGTGCAGAAAAAGTCTGGAAAACCCAGGTGGAGGTGATAGAGGCCCTGGGATGCTTTGATCTTGGACGGTCCGGTGCCAGAATAAGCCAGTTCATGGCCAAACTTGTTTTGCTGTGTAACAGGAAATGTGAAGTCATAGGGCTGTCGCCCAGGAGAGTGTGTATGTGTGAGGCGGAGTGACGGGGCACTGGGTCACTGGGGCACTGAGATTGATGTGGTTGTGCAGACAGCACTTGGCTTGCATTCTCTGGGAGCTGCACACTCAGGGGTTTCTTGAGAGACAAAGAAGCCAAACTCTCACACCATTGCAGGACTGCATTTTCTCCTTTCCTGTAGATACCGGAGAAGACCCATTGCTCTTTGAAGGCAGTAACCAGATTGCTGAGCTGGGTATGTGTGGCTACAGGAAGCCAATGAAGGGATGCGAAAGGGAGAGGTTGAAATGCGTCCATATGTTTGTTTGTCATGTAATGTACACACAGTTGAGGGCAAGCATGGACACGGTTTACCTAAGTTAACCCAAATGCTATACTTGGAATAATGGCTTGAGCTGGTGACCAGAAAGCTGCTGATTCAAGTACTAGGAGCAATGCCGTGGTTGTGTAACATCTCTACATTTCTTTAAATGTCAGCTCATTTGTGGTACTCTCCTCAAGGGTTACTACAGCAGTAACAGGGTTCAGGGTTTGAACTGGCAGTCTTCATTATCGAGGTCCATGTTCTTAACCCTTCTTGGCCTCGACGGCTTGGTTCTTGGCTTTGAGTTTTTAACTCAGGTTGGGTTTAGTTGTGCAGTATTGTGTGCATGACCTTGGATGAAGTGTGTGTTAAACAACAGTTACAAGTCAGTGTTGTCCTTTAAATATATAACCTTTTGGCTTATAAACTTGGATCAACTATTTTCTCTAATGTGTCAACAATTAACTGACTGAATTTGGCAGATCACATAAATTATTGTCTGCTGTGTAGAAGGGTCATTGAATAGTATTGTGCTTCATCATTGCTCCCTGAAAATGTAGTACAGAGAAATGAAAAGCGGAATATTGCTGCTGTATTTGGCTCTGCAAGAGGACAAATATATTTGATTTGTGCAGCAGTTTATTTTTTTTATTGGTTATCTGGCACAATAAAGATGTACTTTATCAGTGGAATGAGCTGTTTTTCATTAAGGAAAGTACCAGAACTGACAGTTCTTTTTACGAAGGGTGACCAAACTACTACTGAATATTTAGATAAGCCATGTTGCCTCAGCCTGCCACCTACATAGCAAGGATGTACGGACTGATTTATTTTTGCTTTCGCTATATATGGCCTGTAATGATATATATGTACAGTATATTTAGCCCCTCCATATGGTGCTGACTATCTCTTGAGCTGTGTGACCTTGGGTGCTATGAAAAAGTACATAGCACACAAACTGTTCATCTTTTTCATTCTAAGGTTGTCTCAACTACATTGGGGGATGTGGTGGAGCAATGGGGTAAAGCTGGTGCCTCATAGGTCTTAGGCTGCTTGCCTGGTATGGGATTCAAGTCCAGCGGGGTCTGTAAAGAGAAGCGGGCAAACATTTCTCCAAGGTGATGTAGAATATTGATAGACAGGTACAAAGAAAAGAAGTCGCTTCTGCCAAATGCGGGAACACCAGCCATTGCAGCTAATGGGTGTGCTTTATTTTTCCTGACCAAATGAGGAATAAAGGATTGCAAAGAATAATTTTCATTGTTATGTGTTATATCAAATCTTTTTTTTCTGCCAGTATTGTTAATATAATCAGGTGTTCATTCACACCTTTCCATGGGGTGCACTTACTTTTTAATAACATGTTATTTGATGGAACTTTCAGGAAAGCTACCTAGCACCTTGTCTGTGTACTGTAAAAACTATTTTTTTTTATGCTGTGACATTTATATTCCAACTGAGAGACAATAAAATAAACACAGAATTGGCATATTCTCTTACTTATGTACTTTGACTGTTGACTGTCATGAGATTTAAATGCTGTGCCACCCTAGCAACCACATTAATGAATCATTTGTAGGCTTGAGAGTAGCAGGTTGAGAAATGAGGCAAAATGGCAGAATGTGTTATGGACAGGCAGAGTGACAGATCTCTACATATATCTGATGAAGTAAAGATCGGTGTGTTGCACTGCGCGTTTTTCAGGTCAGGGCAGCTTTTTGTGCAGATTATGATGGGTATTGCAGGGGTACTAATGTAAGCTTCACATCTCTATTCCCTCCCAGGGTCCGGTAGCCATGGATGCTGTCAACCAGCTGATTATTGCAATCTTTTCGGCCACTTTCCTCTTCTTCCAGTGGGTTTTCCACAGTGCCAGCCCCTGGGTCTCATCTCACATCACCTCTGGCTTTATGCAGCTCAGCTGTAAGCAGAAGATAGAATGGAACTCCAGGTATTGTGAAGGAAGCTATCTCGTGTCCTCCTGTCCTGTCCTTTCCTGCGCTTATTTTAATTACACCCAATTCTTATATAATGGGTTTATTTTTTCCCACAAAGTCACCTCTTTAAGCAAATTTCCATTGTAAAAGGACTGCATTAATGGAAAAAACAATATTCCATCCGTTCATCCATCTATTAACTGCTTAAACCTGAGCCAGATTGTGGTGGTCTGAAGCCTATCCAGGAATTGTAGGGGACCAGGATATGGACCCGTCTCTGGGTGGGATGCCAGTCCATCACAGGGATGGAAAAATACTGTATGTCACCCAATGTAAATTATAGAAGAAAAATATTTTTTCTTCCAATTCTCAGACTGACACATTTTGCTATATTTGTCTGAATTGTATGCATACATTTTGTATGAAAATGATTATTTCAACTTGTCTTTTAATGTCATATTTTCATTCAATATCTGCTTGGCTGGGGAGGTCAAGGGTTTATTCAGGGAGCATAGCAGAGTGCACCCTGAGTAGGAACATTTTGACAATTTGGCAGATAGATATTTCGGTCATAAAGAAATAAAGATCACAGAATTAACTTATCTTTGTGTTAAGTACATAAACAACAGCGGTACTGTTTAGCTGTATCAACAAATAGATCCATCTTTTACTGTGGTACCTTTGGTCAGAACGCTTATGCTGGACTTACAATGAAATTTCCCAGCTGTATGAATGGGTAAATAATTTTAAGCAACTAAATATTCTACCACATTTTAGAGAAAGCCATCAGCCAAATGAATAAATGGAATGCATATACAGTATTTAGTTTTTCAGTCAATAAGGACTAAGAAGAATCAGGGTTTGCATCAGTTTAACTATAAAATGCTTAAATATGAATATTTACATTAGTTGTATGATATGCTGTATGTATAGTATCTGTATATACATGTGTAGTGTATGCAGTATGTATCTTGTAGGAATAAGTATGGCTTCTGTGACTATTTAGTTTTCATGCTTAATTTTCCTGTTTCAGGATGGTGTCCACATTGCATGCCCTGGTGGTGGGGCATTTTTGTTTTTATATTTTATTCTTTGACAGCGCCATCATTGAAGACCCAGTCTGGTAAGCTGTTTCTCCTCACAGAAATGCAGTGCTTGATGGGATGGAGCTAAATATTTTTAAGAAAACACAGATTCTCTCGGTACCCTAACAGCCCTTTATATTTGTTTCTGCCTTCGACCAGGGGTGACCCCACACTGGTTAAAATTACTGTGAGCATAACCACAGGCTACCTCATTTCAGGTAAAAGGCCAACAAAGTCATGTTCATTCATGGTTATTACATTTTAGAAGCGAGCTTTAATTCCTTTTGTAGAGAGAATGAACAGTATAGACAAAAAGCCTTTTGATATAATCTAATTTCTCATTTCATTCAATAACTGCCATTGATTATTCTCTCCTCTTTCAGATCTGCTTCTCATCATTTATTACTGGACGGCTATTGGGGACAAATTTTTCTTAGTTCATCACGTTGCCGTGTTGTACGCTTGCTACTACATACTGGTGAGTTCCTGGTAGCTCAGCTCAGCAGCAGAACACACCGGAATGACAGGAAATAGATGCCTGGGGGTGAGCAGACATGTTAGAACCAGCTTACAGTAGCTCTTTATTCACCTTATTTTACTCTTAATTCTTAAAAAAGCACACACACACACACACACACAAAGCAACACATAGTGCTTTGTGTCCAGATATATTGGTACTTTTATCCTGCATGTAGCGGTGCTCTGTGTTTGTCTCCACCTCTGGCTTGAACTGGTCCCACGTACCTCATATGCAGAACGTACCAAAAACTAAAGAACGGCAAGTCTCACACAATGAAATGATTTGCTGAATGAAAACCAGTGCCTTAATCCACCCCCAGGTGAAAAGGTGGACACACCTAATCCCTTTCCTGTCTTATCTGTGGTTATTGCTGCAGCAGTTCACTGAACAAACACAATACTTAATCTAAGTAACATGTATGCAGAGGTATTAATGTTAAACACAAACAAAACTGATCTTTGTTGTTTCAATGTGACCCGAATGCCCCAGTTTCAGTAAGCGAGCGCGTATGTTTCATTGTTTTCAAAAGTGGAGTAAAGTGAGATGTTTTCCACTTCCCTTGAAGACAAGGTTGTTCTTCACCGCTTCTTAAACTGTTGTTTGCTTTTTGATGCAAGTTATACCAGAGGCTTTGCGGGTGTTTACCCAAGAAATACTTACTTTAAGTAGGGGGGGAAGAAATTAGGGTTCCCTGTACTTTTAGGGAGGAAGTTATAAATAATTTGTACAAATAAATTGTATTTTGAAATTGTACATTGAAAAGCAATACACTTCATTATTAAGTGACTTGGTAAACAGACACTGTTTACTGTACGGGGACAGAGGTAGGCCAGATAAGAAAAAGCAGACCGTTCTGGTCAGTATGAGTATCTGAATTATTTTACGTCAGATTAGTTTTTTGCTGCTTCTGAAATACTAAACAAAAGAAGTAAGAAGCATTGAACAAGCGATCCGGTAAAGACAAAGAAGCACACCTCAGTAGCAGGCTCTAGTGGAGTAAAAATGTAGGGTACATTGGATATGAAAGTGATCTTTATCCACTTGCTTTGCTCTTTACTACAATTTAATGTAAAATGATTTAAAATAAAATTTCATAAAGACATGTAATATTCCTCTTGTTGTTAATGACCGCTGTTCATGAATAGCAGAAATAAAATATACATGCTATGTAAGGGAATCAGATTAAGTTGTCCCATACTGATCTGTTACCACTGACTTCATTCATTTGTCCCCTGGGAGTTTAAAACAGTCACATTCTGTCTGCTGCAAGCAGAATCTGGTGAAAATTCATCATCGATTTTACAGTATTTTTCCAAGGGAACCCAGGTTGACTGTTTACCTCCAAATGCTGCTTCTCCAGCATTTCCTGTCTTGTGTGTCCTTAGATGTCAAACCCTTAATCTTGGTATCCGCAGTCACCTCATCCTCGCCTTTCTTCTTTGGCCTGCCTGCCGGATGGCTCCGGTTACACAGATACACCTCTTATCCCGATCTTTTGCATCCTTATGCGTCACAGGGCCCGTATCAGCGAATTCACCCACGTAAAACCGACCTTGTGGACTCGACACCTTAGCTGTCCCACAAATCCTCACTTTTAATGTCATCTTTTAGCAATACGTTGCACATCCACCTTGTCATTCTCATTTATAATTTATGTTTATCTCATATCATTCTGACCCTTTAGTCCTCACATCTCTGGATGCAAACCAAATAGATATAGAATATAGAATAGAAAGTTTTCCCTTCATTCTCAGGGTTTGCCACCTTAGATTTAACTAATGGAAGTAAATCCCGAAATTTCTTCCGCCCACACCTTATTGTTATTCTGACTGTTAGATCTGTCCCCCCCTTGCTGAGCTCAACATAGCACCTAGGTAACAAAACCTGTGAATCTGTGAAAATTGATATGTGAAATAAATGCAGGTAAAAGTAAATACACTGCTAAATGATTGTGCCTTAAAATTTGCAACCCAAACATTTGTAACAGAAGGAGCCAGAATCTGTTACAGTTTAGGAAGAGGAGCCTTTAATTCTGCTCTTTAAAGCCAGCGATGCTTAAAAAATATTAATAGCCATGGTGTATTTGTAACCCCTGTTACACCTAAAACTTGCATGTGGGATTTTGTCAGTCAGTCAGTCAGTCACAAATTCTGGTTCAGACCCTTGTTCCTTTTTTAATAAAAGCAGCAAGTGACCATTTTTTGTTACCTGCCAGCAGCAACTTTGCTGTGAGTGGCTATGATTTGTAGGTAGAATTCCTCCTAGACGCCTGGACTGAAGCCTCTCTTTCGCCACATCCTGCAAAATTCCTCTCATACTCATTCTTCTCTGTGCCTCGCTCCCACAGGGTCAGGGAATGTTGCCTTATTTTGCGAACTTCCGTCTGCTCGCTGAGTTCTCTACTCCCTGTGTGAACCAGCGGTAAGTACACGGGCCTGCTCACGGTTCCCAGCTTGACCACGAAACACCCCATCCAGCAGCCAAAATGGTTCTGAAATACTATAATGTGTGCTAGACACATTTTGGCATCAAAAAAGTTGTGCTTTAATTGTGTTTGCACTTTAATGCTCCTTGTCTGCATTATGGGGAAGGTGCAAACATACACATGTATATGAACAGATTGTTGCACTTTATTCTTATGCACAATGGCCCTGTCTAACTGAATGGCAGTTTGTGGTAAGACTGAGGGACTAAAATAATGTGAAGACAAAACTGTGGGTAAATGGTATAAACCTTGTTTGAAATTTTGTCATAAGATTGAGGTTATACAAAGCAAGAATCCTGGGCAGCCCAGGAAACAAATGCATGAGTGTTGGAACAAATTAAGTCAGTGTTGTCATCGGAAGCTCAAATGATCACACTTCAACTGTCTTACTTTGGACAAATCCTGAGGAGAGAACAGTTGCTGGAAAAAGATAACATGCTTGGCAAAGTGGAAGGTGAGCACAAAAGAGAAAGACCTGCGTTACGGCTGATGGACACGGTCACCATAGCCACGGATGTCCCCTTGTCAAGTCTTGGCCAACTTGCTGAAGCCCGGATGCTTTTCAGGACAGCGATTCATAGAGTCACCGTGTACTTGTCAGTCAGTCAGTCAGTCACAAATTCTGGTTCAGACCCTTGTTCCTTTTTTAATAAAAGCAGCAAGTGACCATTTTTTGACTCGACAGCACTTAACTTTGACTTTGACTCGACAGCACTTAACAACAACATGCAAAACAATAATAGGGCATACAAAAATGAACATTTTATAAAAATAACCTGCAGTCGATCATAAAAACTGCAGGAAAGTTGTGCATTTAATAGTAATAGAACCCCCACTTTTACACTTTCTGTCCGTGAGGTGCTGAAGGATATTTGGTGGCCACCTTGGGAAAAGGTTGGATTACATTCCAGAATTTATAATTTAGTTGTGGGAGTAGTGATGTCATGCATAGACTGTGCATAAAGACTGTCATGGTGATGGATTTTCTCACCCCACTTACAAAGGCACGCACTTGTACAAAAGTTTAGAGGTAATAAAATTTAGTGGTATGTAACGCTCTACACACACACACACACACACACACACATTCTTGTATCCTCCTCTTAAGAAACAAAAAAATTAAACCAACCTTTACTTCACAATAACTTTAAAGGTAATACTTTACTGCTTGGTGATTTACTGTAACGTATTACTATTTAAAGATGTCACGTGCATCAAATATTTCCATCAGACATTGATGATATTGCTGGTGTTCTGTCTTTTTCAGCTGGTTCTTCGAAGTACTCGGTTACCCCAAGTCATCGAAGGCCAACATTGCCAACGGCATCATGATGGCGGTTGTGTTCTTCCTCGTGCGGGTTGCAGTCATCCCAGTCTACTACAGCCGCATGTTTTCTGTTTGTGAGTCGGAGGCCTTCTACAAGCTCTCATGGGGTGGTCGCTGTGCTTGGATCTTGTCTAGTCTCTTGTTGGATATCATGAATGTCATGTGGATGGTCAAGATTGCCCGAGGGTGCTACAAGGTCTTGCTGTCCGGCCAACGGCAGAAATTAGAAAGACAAGTGAACGACAAGATGGACTAAATGTGCAGGATCGAATGGGTCTGCTTCTACCCAGTCACGGCTCAGTTACTCCTGGAAATAGCGTTCTCATGCTATACTTCAAAGATTTGTCAAGGCTATGAATTTGGCCTTTTTTTGTGGAACTGGACAACTGTCAAGTTGAAGCTTAAAGGCTGGCTTGTTATTTATGTCCCACCCTTCCCACCCACAAATGAGTTACCCCAGGGGACAAATAAACTCGGTCACAAAGCCAGTGGCGTGCGGAACTGATCGATAAAGAAAAGAGAGGCCTGAATATTTTGAAACCATCTGATACTGTGAATTGCCAGCTTTGTAGGGGAGGGTAAAACCCTCTCTTTATTGCACAATGTGGGGGGAAAGACAGGTGGTGATAAAGGTTATGACAAGTGGAGAATCACATATAGAGTAATTTCTACATTTAATAAAGATTTAATTTTGAATTTTCGTTTTAATGGCTTTTTCACACAAAAGGGATAAGAAGTGCACTTATTTAGCATAAAACTTCATGTGGTGTCTATCACAGAGCATCCACCTACGACACCGCGCCAAGCTGCTGCATTACTGCTTTTACAGTTCAGTAAAGGGCCAGAAGGCCTGGATCAGTCACGTGTTTCTAACATGCCAAATATGTCTGTCATTGTTATTCAGCAAGTTAAATGAACATTAAATGTGAAAGGCGTGGCTAAAGACATTGCTTTCAGGAGCAAAAACTGGTACAGGGAAAGGTTTCATATTTTTAGGTGGACTTGGCATATTTTCATGTTTTTTCAGTGAGCTAAGGTGGCGTGTAAACACTTTAAAAATGCATTCATCCTGCAACTCTGAACAAGCTGGTTTTGAAAGGGACTGGCAGTAACATGAGGTACATTTTCTAAAGCGGAGGTGAACAGTGTACGTTGCACAGGAAAACAAAGTAGAGCAGAAGACCCAAAGGGATGCATCCACGATGGCATTTGCAGTTACATACATGTGTATATTTTATGTGCTGCCATAGGAGCAAATTTATAGTGAACCTAAGAGAGAAGAACTGCTTATTTCTCCTTTCTGCTCCATCCACAAACAATTGCTTGAAACCTAAGATGCAATAGCCTGCTTTTTTATGCTCAGTACAACACAAGCAACATTGATGTTTTGTACTAATCATGTTGACAATTTTAACTTTAAAACTTATAACTTTAAAATATTTATTAAAATTTTCATACGACTATATGCCATCGAGTCAGGTTCCACTCATGTTGAGCAGCATTACCTGCTGCTCCACCCTAACATGGCTACAATGTACAATCCGTTAATATATATTTTTTTATTTGTGACTTCTGCATAATTGTTTTAAAAAGTAGTGAAGAATATTGTTTATGTTGTCTTTCTGTTGGGATTTAGTGTTAGAACTGGGGCGGTAGCATGTCACCAAGATACTGACTTGGTCTCTTGGTTGTAGGATCAGGAGGTGTGTGGCACATAAACGTGGCTTTGTTTTACTTAGGCACAATGCCAGCTATACGTAGTTATTAGTCACTTATTTGACTTCACAGGTAGACACAGTTCTGTGTGCTCGTAATGCCAGGAATTAAGAGGGTCAAGGACAAAAACAAAGTTTAAATATATAGTGATTCTGTGGAGGAAAATACTGTAGCATTACTTTTTAAATTCATCATTATGTGCCATAGCATGACAGGGAAATAATTAAATATGCTTCGATGTTTAATTTTTCTGTGGAACAGGCTGAAACATGTAACATGCAGGCATTTTGTTTTTTCGCTTTATCGGCTTTAAATACACTCCTTCATGCTGCTGGATGATCACAAGCAAAACATATTACTTACTGAAGTCATAATAGAACTCAGTGTGCTAATACCAAATTACTGTAATCTGATTTTTTTTGGTTTTTTGAGGATGCTGAATACTTTTGCAGCAAATTCAAAAACATTACTCAGTAATAATTTCATAGAAAACAAATGTGAAAATGTGGAATTCTTTTATTATAGTTTTCTAATGTTATTTTTATGTATGTAATCGTGCATACAGTGATCACTCGATTTACCTGCACTCCCACAACTACTTTTCGCCAGAATGCAGTTTGATTTTGAATAACATTACTTGATTTACATGTGATCTTCTCAACACAATACATTCCAGCCAAAATTGTTCAAACAAGCAAAAAATTCCAGCAACACCTGTCTTGATTTACATGTTTTTGGCCTTTCCAGGACTGTTTACTCTTTATCGCACAGAGAAGTTCAGAATTAATAAGGAGCATACTGACAATTAAACTTTGTATTGATGCCAGAATATTCACTTCAATGTACATGAATGCAATTCATTTTACTGGAATATTAGGACTTGAGACGATCTATAATAAAAAAATATCAGGAACCTTGTGACAATCTAATAATGTCTGTTTTCAGTGTCATTGGTTTTAATTGTAAGCCAGCATGATCATTTCTAAATGTGAACATATTAATACTGTACATACAGAGCCTCTATGTCTAAATGTGAACTTATACAGAGCCTATATACAACATATACAGTAAATACAGAGCCTCTATGTTCTAATTTCAGGTGCATTGCTTTTCCTTGGTGGTCTGCATGGGGAAAACAACAATAATGTCTTCAGGGAAAATGTGGAAAAAAATGTTGTAAATACAATAAAACCAGGACTGTTCACTGTTATTATTTCACTGTGGCAATTTTTTGACATTTTAACCTTTGCATGAGAAAATGTTTGAATACATAAAACAATATATTCAGCATGCTATAAAAAAATCAACTAATGATTTAAATTAAATAGATTTTTTCCCGTGCTTTGAAATGTTGGTTGCAACAAAAAGGATGAGGATGAGTTTTACAAAATTGTAAAAGTTGCAAAATACTTGCTTTTATGTGTATACATCTTTTTTTTTTTTTAAAGTTCAACATTTGAAATGACAAACGCTGACGTTTCCAGGACCAGCCCAAAAATTCATAATTTAAACCGAGAGATTATAATTCCACAAAAGCCATGTCGCAATTTTAACAGATCATAAATTAAAAGAGTTTACCGGATACGGATGTGTCGTATTTGTGACGTTGACTGGAAGCCGCGCAGTGCATCGTGGGAACTTCCTGTTGCCTCTGTGTGACATTGCGGTGGAGCAGCAGCGTGTTGCTTCAGGTGAGTGTTATTGAAGACAGTGGGTTTAAACAGTGTTGTTGTGGAGAACGCTGTGAAAAGCGTGAAAAGGGTCAGCAATGCACAAGTGGAGGCATTTTTAAGCATTTCGGCGAAACAGTTTTACACATGTTTCCATAGTCTGCTGTGTTGGACACAGAGGGTTCTTAATGGGTACCAGTATATAGATCGTAGTGCCTGTGTTTTATTCTGAATTCATTCTTTAGTCTTATTCTGTGAGACCAGTGCTTTTCTTAAAGTAGGCTGCATTTAAACTCTCAGGTTACATTATGACCAGTTGTCCTTAAAACGCTCACATAGTTACATAAGGTTGTCATATGCATATGCCAAAAACGTATAAAATAGTGCAGTAAATATGGCGTAACTGTATGGAATGACAACAACGGGGCATTTTGTTTAGCTGCTTTTGTGTTTTCTGAATCCTGCCCAGTGTCCAGCATTAATGGCTTGAAAGACACAGACCATGTCTTTATCTTACCCATGTCTCATAAGTCGTGGTTATGTACTCTTGCTCAGTTTAAATGCACAAATGAGAGGTCAGACATTCATGAGGTAGTAAAGAGGGTTCTGAACTTCCTCTGGTTCAGTTTGTCCTCCTGCTTTTCACTGGGTCCCAAACTTAAGAATGGTTGCTCAAAAAAATCTACAACCCTAAATCAGAAAAAATTGGGACAGTATGGAGAATGCAAGTAAAAAAAAGCAGTGATTCTTACATTTTACTTTGACTTTTATTTCATTGCAGACACTAAGAACCCAAGATATTTCATGTTTTGTCTTGCCAAGATATTTCATGTTTTGTCTTGTCAACTAACATTTCATTTGTTAATATGCATCCATTCCTGCATTTCAGGCCTGCAAAAAAGTAAATGTAAGAATCACCTCATTTTTTAAATTTGCATTTTCCAACTTTTTCTGATTTGGCGTTGTAAACATTTTTCTAAAAAAAACATTTTAAAGAAGTTTTTAATATTTTTTTTTTTTTTTTTAAATGGAGCTATCATAAAAATTTTGTTTACAAATACCATTTTCGAATAGTAAGCATTTTAAGTTTTTCAGCACCCTGCTCTTGCTCTGGCCAATGCCATTTAATGCGGTTTCTTAAGCATAAATTGTTACAAATACGGCTCCGATGGGACTGTTTTCCTGGACATAAGGCATCCTGGGTCACCAGAGGCAAGGACTGTCTAGTATCCTGTTCTCATGCTGTTGGGTGTGAGAGACAGAGACTATGCTTAGCTGTCCCTGTCCAAAAAAAAAAAAAAAAAACTCTATTGCTGTTCTGGGTGACTTACATTTACAAGTATTTGTATGGCACTTTCTTTTCTTGAAAGTGATGCACAACCCCAATTTCCTTCTCACAACATTTAATAAATGTTTAGGTGCTGAAGACACCGATTTATGGAGTGTTTCAGGTGTAATTTTGTCCCATTCTTCTTGCAAACAAGTCTTAAGCTGTGCAACAGTATGGTGTCTTCATTGTCGTATTTTGCGTTTCAAAATGCGCCACACGTTCTCAAGTCAGAACTGCAGGCTGGCTAGTCGAGCACCCACATCATGCCTTTGTAATGTGCATAGATTGTGGTTCTGTACTGTCTTGCACTTGACTGCACTTCTGGACACTGTTTACATACAGCTTTCTTTCTGAACAGTGCAGAGACCTAACAATTACAAGTCAAAATGAATTCTGAAATGACTGCTTTCTGTTTTTATTTGCATTTTCCATGAAAGCTGATGGCAAGGGTCTGGCCCACTCTGCCACGTTCAGGAAATGCGCTAACCCAGTCCCAATTATAAGTATGGGGTTCAATTCTTATGCTGAATTCATAAGTACAGTAAGAGTACCCTTCTGTATAAATAGGAAAGTCAATGTAAAGTTTAAGTCCATTTTTAAAAAGAAAACTTGTATGCCCCACATGCCTTGGGCAGCATTAAAATCATAAAGTTACAGTATATATTATGCTGTTTCTTCCTTGTGTGCACAAATACTGAATATGTCTGTTACTTGTTATCAATACCAGGTTTCTCAGCTTGGGCTAGGAACACATTTTTCAAAATGGGTGCAACCACATCGAGTCCTGTGGCAGCAGTGAGCGTGGACGGAATGGCGGTTCCTCATCACAATGCGGATGTCAAACAGCCTCCATCTGATGCAGTTCATAAAGCACACCTTGGAGGTAGGAGCAGTTTTCACTCAGTATCAGTTTACTTTTGCTCACTCACTGGTTGATGTTAAATTGTAATGTTTGCGTGTCACTTGTATTAATGAGTTTAATTTGTTACTGGTCAGTCTATATTTCATGTTTATTGTTTGACTCAACTTTTTACTTGTAGGTCATGCTTATTTCTCTTTTCATTTGATTGGCCTCTAAATATGGTATTTTGCGAAGTACCACTTTTGCACTGTTTTTATGGGTTTTTTATTATTCAAATTTTCCTCAAATTTTCTGTACATTTCATCTGGTAATCTAGATTATGAGTTCTGTTTTCTGGTTAAACTTGTTTATATAGACATCCGCTTTGATCGAATGAATTTTCTATTAAATGATTGACAGTTCAGTTTTGTTAAACTAAATTAATATGTAAGCAATTTGTATTGATATTATTAGTCGTGTAAAGTTACACCTTATTAAAAATAGAATGCAGCTTCGAAAATGTATTGATGACAATGTTTTTGAATCTCAACCTTTATCTCAGCTATACCCCCACCTGAGTGTCCCATGCACAAAACAGTACCTGGTGCCTCTGAAGTCGCTGGGCCGGTACATCAAGATCGGGCCTATGAATTTGTGGAGTGTCCTATGAAGGCAGCGTCTAAGTCCCACCAAGGCCACAATGACATTGATCCAGCAAACATGGTATGTGCAAAGTATAAACTGGAAATGCAGTGTAAGTAGAGAATGAAGTGATTCCTTCTTGTTTCATACATTTTTTTACAAATAGAGGCCAGTGATGTTGGCATTTATTTCAAGTTGGTTTGGGGCATGGGTGGCAAAATGGTCATTGATTTGATGGTGGGGTTAAGGACAAAATTACTGTCTGTAACTGCTAACCAAAGACTGGTACTGCTATTGGGAAATGGCAACATTTAAGTATTTTAATATAAATTTGTTAAAAAACACATTACCCATAAAAATAATTTCTGTTCATGAACGTTAAAAAGCTCAACTCTTAGACAGTTTTCGCATTCTGTCTTTCCTGGCACACAACATGAAGTGAAATTCTTTATGGGTCTTTCCATAATCTGGACCTCATTCACTTGCCAAGTGTTCCTGTTTTTCCTAGTCAATTTTCCTGTATGTGGGAATAAACCCTTTACAACACAGACAGAACATGGAAACTCCACCAAGATGGGATTTAAACTGAGAACGCAAGCACTAAGAGTTTATGGTACTAACCGCTATGCCACCCTCACAGATTACTATTTATGTTATATGTGGCATTATATACATTGGGCATTTTAAACTAGTTTTTGTTGTTAATTGGATACAGTGCTGTGAAAAAGTATGTTGCATGTTTGTCACACTTAAATGTTTCAGACCATCAAACAAATTTAAATATTAGACAAAGATAACCCAAGTAAACACAAAATGCAGTTTTTAACTGATGATTTTATTTATTAAGGAAAAAAAAATATCCAAACCTACATGGCCCTATGTGACAAAGTATTTGCCCCCTAAACCTAATAACTGGTTGTACCACCCTTAGCAGCAACAACTGCAATCAAGCGTTTGTGATAACTGGCAATGAGTCTTTCACATCGCTGTGGAGGAATTGTGGCCCACTCTTCTTTGCAGAATTGTTTTAATTCAGCCACATTAGAGGGTTTCCGAGCATGAACCGCCTTTTTAAGGTCATGCCACAGCATCTCAGTTGGATTCAAGTTCGGACTTTGACTAGGCCACTCCAAAACCTTCATTTTGTTTTTTTTAAGCCATTCAGAGGTGGACTTGCTGCTGTGTTTTGGATCATTGTCCTGCTGCAGAACCCAAGTGCGCTTCAGCTTGAGGTCACGAACTGATGGCCGGACATTGTCCTTCAGGATTTTTTGGTAGAGAGCAGAATTCATGGTTCCATCAATCACAGCGAGTTGTCCAGGTCCTGAAGCAGCAAAGCAGCCCCAGACCATCACACTATCACCATCATGTTTGACTGTTGGTATGATGTTCTTTTTCTGAAATGCTGTGTGACTTTTACGCCAGATGTAACGGGACGCACACCTTCCAAAAAGTTCAACTTTTGTTTCGTCAGTCCACAGAATATGTTCCCAAAAGTCTTGGGGATCATCAAGATGTTTTTTGGCAAAAGTGAGACGAGCCTTTATGTTCTTTTTGGTCAGCAGTGGTTTTCGCCTCGGAACTCTGCCATGCATGCCATTTTTGCCCAGTGTCTTTCTTATGGTTGAGTCATGAACACTGACCTTAACCGAAGCAAGTGAGGCCTGCAGTTCTTTAGATGTTCTTCTGGGTTCTTTTGTGACCTCTTGGATGAGTCGTCGCTGCGCTCTTGGGGTAATTTTTGTAGGCCGATCGCTCCTGGGAAGGTTCACCACTGTTCCATGTTTTCTCCATTTGTGGACAATGGCTCTCACTGTGGTTCGCTGGAGTCCCAAAGCTTTAGAAATGGCTTTGTAACCTTTTCTAGACTGATAGATGTCAATTACTTTTTCTCATCTGTTCCCGAATTTCTTAAGCTCGTGGCATGATGTCTTCCTTTTTGGGATCTTTTGGCCCACTTCACTTTGTTTGACAGGTTCTATTTGAGTGATCTCGTGATTCAACAGGTCTGGCAGTAATCAGGCCTGGGTGTGGCTTTCCAAAAAATATGGTTAACCACAGTTATTTCATGATTTAACAAGGGGGGGGGGGGCAAATACTTTGTCACATAGGGCCATGTAGGTTTGGATAGTTTTTTTTCCCTTAATAAATAACATCATCAGTTAAAAACTGCATTTTATGTTTACTTTGTATAATATTTAAATTTGTCTGATGATCTGAAACATTTAAGTGTGACAAACATGCAACAACATAAGAAATCAGGAAGGGGGCAAATACTTTTTCACAGCACTGTATACAAAGAAAAACAGATGTTAAAAAAAAAAAAAAGGCAAAACCTTTGCTAGAAGGTACTGAAAGATAATTGTGCTTGGCTGGCTGGGATATAACTTCAGTACCTATTGTTGGCACTCCTGCTGCTGTTGGCTTCTCTGTGGAACTGGCGCATCAGTCACAACTTAGATTTTTATCAATGCTGTAAAAAAGCGACTTGTTAAAGTGATTGTTAAAATGAAACGTGTTAATCTGAACAAATTAAAGAAACATCAAACTTCAATAACGATAAAGCATATATATAAAACAGAAAAATCAAGTTTTTCGAAGCATATATATATAACACATACTTGAACATTCATCGCTCCATATTGCTGCCTTCTTTGAGTACAGTTCATGTAGGAAACTGTACTCACTGACACTTTTGATTTCTTTGTAATTTTTCTAAAGGAAAGCCCTACACTTTAAAGGGTTATAATGGTCTGTCTGCCTTCCTTTGTTAATTGCCTGTTTCTTGACATTATGATAGCAATATACTACGAAGTGCAGTACAGTAGTGTCCAAATAATTCAGAGGGTGTAGTAACATAATCTGTTCAACACTGCTTTACACAGACAGTCTTTATGAATAATCAGCAAAAGCTGGGATGCCTGTAGGAATTGTTTGGCTTAATTTCCTTCCATTGGTGCAGAAAAGCTGTTGGTTGTTTACCCTTTACTTGTTCCCTGACAAATTAGTTTTTCTTTAATGCTGAAATTTACATTATTTTTCAGTTTTTGGTAACCTGAATGTTTTTTTTTTTTTTTTTTTAACCTTGGGCAGTTTACCTTTGTACCATTTTAGGTTATTCACTGGACTGCATAAATTTAATTAAAAACTGTAAACATGGGGGTGTTTTTAAAACTTCTCACCAGTGGTATATTCAGTGGCAGGGCTTCTATCCTGTCTGGTGTAATTACACAAGAAATAACACAGGCGTGAAATGGTTATTGAAAAAACCTGACCTCCATCAGCCTAGAAAGGTTTGCAAAGCCATATCTAGGCTCTTGAGCATAAAATCAGAGCTGTGTAGTATAAACAAAACAAGAGATATTACAGAAATGTCTGTCCAATGAATGACAAAAATCATTAACTATTTGAGACGTCATTGAATCGTATGAATGGATGAAAAACTATGAACGTGGAATGGAAGGTGCTGTGGCAGAGCTGAAACAAATAGGACATGCTCGAAAACCCAGAAATATCATTGATTTTAAAGAGTTTTGCCAGTCACATTATTGAAGGGGCACAATAGTTCCATAATTGCAGGAAAAGCCTCTGAATGCACTTTTGCTTGCACTTCCGCTAAAGACACTAAAGCCAGTTAGAGTCCAAATAGGTTTTTTTGAGTGGTTGAAATGACTTAATACTTAACATGACACTTTCTGGCATCCTTGAACTTGGCATACAGATGTCATCATCTTCTGATGAAGAGCTCAAAAAAATAAAACAAGTAGAATTTCTAAACACAAACTTCTGGTTAAATAGCTAAACTATGATATAAACCTGAAATTTAGAACATAAAAAAACATATATTAAAGCCTTCAATGATCCACTCAAATCTGAAATAATTGTGCTGCAACTAAGAGGTTAATTTTAATTTAATTTTTAAAGTGTCACTTCTGCAGTCTCCTCTTTCAATGCATTTTCCTTATGGGGTCACTGTTTTTTTGTTGCCCTGAACTTTATTGCCCCCATGAGGTTGCTGTATTTACAAAACTGTGTCCCCATGAATAGATAAAAGATGCATATTTTGTTTCTTTTTCCTTGCACTTGACTGTGACTAGCAGGTGCATCAGTCTCTATGGCCTTTGCTGGACAGCACTAAAAACAGTTATGTACTAAATGTAACCACTTTAATGGTAAAACAGTTTGGTGATTATATCATGTATTATTACATTTTATTTTTTCACTGCTGTGCACCCCTTTGACCCTCAAGGTTCTGGTTAGCTCTGTGTGCAGTAATTTGTTAGCTTTGTCTATGATGTGTATTTAATGAATTGTAATATTTATAATGTGTCTGTGAGTTGTGCCGAATGCACAGAGGCCAGTATTACTGGTAGGTTGTGCATCATTGACTGCAATGTGAGCGTTAACAAGTACATATTTATGACCGGGATTCCTTCAGGGAGTATTAGTGAACATGGTTCAAAAATGGAAAATTGTTATTGTGCTGTCACTGACTGCATGTAGACTTGACTGGAAAAATAACTGAAACATTGTCCCTTTTTTATGTGTTTTGCTATTTTTCAGATGCCCCCACCAAACCAGCTTCCAGCTTCTGACCAACCTTTTCCTCTGGCTGTGAACCGGGAAGAGTCCACAATTCCACGGGCTGGAACAGAGAAAAACTGGGTCTACCCCTCTGAACAGATGTTCTGGAATGCCATGCTTCGCAAGGGGTAGGTGACTGTGCACTGGGGAACCATCCAATTTCATTGATTTATGGACATCTCTGTGGCTTTTATGGAATTTCATCAGATTGTACAGATGGACACTACATGTTTTATGTTAACTAACGGATGCTCACTTGCAGGTGGCGCTGGAAGGATGATGACCTCACCCAGCGGGACATGTCAAACATCATCAAGATCCACAACCAAAACAATGAGCAGGCATGGCAAGAAATCCTGAAATGGGAGGCACTCCATGCAAAGTGGGTCTGGCTCTCATTTTCTTACCCAATGCAGAATGATCTGTGGAATGAGACAGGAAGGCTGTTGTCATATGTCATAATACCGCATCGGACAGTGTTATACACTGCCCGGCCAAAAAAAAAAGTCACACACTAATATTTCATTGGACCACCTTTAGCTTTGATTCCTTTCGATAAACTTATGAAATGTCACAACATTTATTTTTGTCCAGAGTTGCATTAATTTTTTGCCAAGATCTTGTATTGATGATGGGAGAGCCAGATCTCTACGTAAAGTCTTCTCCGGCACATCCAAAAGATTCTCAATGGAGTTGGGGTCTGGAATCTGTGGTGGCCAATCCATGTGTGAAAATGATGCGTCTTTCATGCTCCCTGAAACATTCTTTCACAATTTGAGCCCCATGAATCCTGCCATTGTCATCTTGGAAGAAAAAATCCATTGATGGAAAAACCTGCTCATTCAGTTTATTCAGGTAGTCAGCTCACCTAATTTTTTGGGCACATAACGTTGCTGAACCTAGACCTGGCCAACTGAAGCAAACCCACATCATAACACCAAGTTAAATCCAGGTGGTGACTTTTTTTTTCTGGCCAGGCAGTGTATTTTTGGTATATGTAACTTAGTTACCAGAGATGAGAAACTCAGCAGCTTTGCTTCATGTAAAAGAATTGTAATGTTCATACAAGTGCTTTGGAGCACTAGGGTTTGTCATTTGTTGGAAATTAATAACTTGATTTCTTTTTAAGGGAATGTCCGTGTGGTCCTTCGCTGTTACGGTTCGGAGGAAAGGCTAAAGAATTGTCTCCCAGGGCCAGGATCCGTAGTTTAATGGGGTAAATTTTAATACAGTTAATTGTAACTTAGAGTTTAAAGCACAGTGGCATTTAGAAACCATGAAGTAACTCTGACCACTAAGAATTACTTAGAGAAATACAAGCCATTTTAATCTGTAGATTTGACTGTGCAAGACCCACATTAATGTACTTTCTATGCCTTTTCAGCTACGAGTTGCCGTTTGACAGACATGACTGGATAATAGACCGCTGTGGGAAAGAAGTGCGGTACGTGATTGATTACTACGATGGAGGCGAGGTGGACAAGAACACATACCAGTTCACCATCCTTGATGTACGTCCAGCATTCGATTCTATGGGTGCAGTGTGGGATCGGATGAAAGTGGCTTGGTGGAGATGGACGTCATAAGTTTGTTTCTGAAATTACAGTTCTAGGATAAAGGGAATTTTTGACAAACATGAAGTTGGACAGACTGTCAGTATTAAGTGAGGATAAAGTTGCTACTGGGAGTGCACAAGGAAAATGTTATAAACTTGAAAAAGCGTACAGCCTGCCTACAACAATCCTACAAGCCCTTGAGAGATACTTGGGATGATCATTAAACAGGGTTATGTTGTTTATAAATTAAAATGTGCCTCTAAAGCACATAATTTTCCCCTTTAAAATGCACAGATTTAATGCACACTGTATATGTTATGCTAACAGTCGGTTACAAATGTGGCTTAAATTTCTAGTAGCCTTTTAGGCAAATTTTCTGGTTCAGAAAATGTTTGGTCTTGTTTGCCCAGTAGCGGAAAACTGGTGGTCTGTCAACTGTTTCTCCCTGAACAGTGTAAAATAATTTTACATGAGTAAATTTCATGTCCCCTCTATTCTGGTTATTTTTTCTGATTAAGATTTTTCTAATGTGCTTTGCATGCATTCAGTCAAGTGAATTTTAAGTTTTTCGTAAAACAAAAAGATGAAATTCAACATCATTCAGTTTACTTATTGTAGCAAAGAACTGTTTTATGAGGCTGACGACCTTAATATGTAGAATTAACATTTCATTACTTGATTTGCAATGGCAGGCTTTTATTTAAAATGTTTCTTTGGCTGCTTTGTACATTATGTACATATACAACTTTTCATAACCACTTATTGGAAGCATATGTTTTGAGTTTTTCCATTTTGGTTTCTTGTACTTTTCAGTGGTTATAATGGCACTGTGTGCTATGCTGAATGCCTGAAATGGGAATATTTGCAGTGTATGTTTTCAGTTTTGGAACAACAATTTTTTTTTTTCTCCTGTGGGTAGATGTTATGTTGGATACAATGCATCAGATTTAAATTCTTTGTTTTCTTCCCACTACTAATGTCTTTTGTGGGCTACAAAGAAGGAAAACCTGATGATACAATGGGATGAAGAATTAAACATTTTTACTTGGCAACTGCTGTCACCATTTTCTTATTCTGGTCATTAGGAATGGTATCCTTTCTACTAAAAGCTGATTTTGCATTCATTGTAAAAGTGTGTATGTAAATTATGGTCAGTATATATCTGTTTTAGGATTATAAAATTAAATATACCATACCAAAAATTTCACCATAGGTTTATAATTAAAATGAATAATTGTTAAAACAATGGTCAGCACTCTTGTTTCAGGATAAACAAAAAAATTAAACATGCAATACCAGAAACTTCACCATTAGTTTATAGTTAACTTCAGAATTGTGAAAATTTATTTGTGAGAACTTATTCCTATATGAATATGGTTTGCTATAAAAATGAAATAAAAACTGTTTTATTTTCTTGACCTCTTTTTTTCCAGTGTCTGCATTGCTCAAATTTGTAGTTGGTTACTGTAAATGATTAATTACAAATAACCACATATAAAATTTAAGATTCAAGTGGCCCAGTATTTCAAGTGGTATCCTGGAAAGAAGGGCTTCAAGGCAAGGACTACCAGTGCCCAAGGACTACCAAAATACTTGAGGCAAAAAAGTGCATTTCACATTTGCAACAAGTTTTTAATTTGAGATTGCTGTATAGAAAGTTATTTGAAAATGAATATATAGCTGATTATAGGTAGTTTAAACCTGGATGCAATGCGGTAATGATACTTTTAAGTGGAAAATATATTTATATGTACGTATATTACAACAGGAAAACTTTACGAACTGAAGTCCATGAGGCCTGAAGAGTCGGACTTGACTAAACAACAAAACATACAGTACTGTGCAGAAGTCTTAGGCACTTTAGATTTTTCACAAAACGTCTTGAAACAATTGTTTTCTGTCTTCTTCATTAGTGTGTCAATAACAAATATATTTTAGATTTCCACACATTTCTTATGAAAATAGTGAAATAAGTTTAAATAAAGAAACTGATAAACTAACACAAAACATTCCAGACCCTCCAAACCTGTTTTGTAGGCATATACTTCAATGCGTGAGACTATACCAAGCAACTAAGGAAAATCATTAATAAATTAATTGAAACAGAAACACCCGTATAGAGGGACTAAAAATGGGTGAGGACCTGCCAGTGAAAAGGTGAGGTTGCTGAACAGACTGCTAAACTTACACCATGACAAGGGTGAGGATATACACAAGGGTGGTCATCCTGCATCAGCAAGGTCTACCTCAAGCAGAAATTTCAAGGCAGACAGGTGTTTCCAGATGTGCTATCCAAGAAACAGGCAATGTTGAGGACCAAAACCAAGGAAATTTAGTTCAGCGGATGAACGACACGTGAAGTTGTTGTGCCTCTGAGCTTGGAAGATGTCAAGCAATGTCGTCAGCTCACAGCTGGCAGAAACCATGGGAACTCTGGTACTCCCATCTACAGTCCGGAGAAGTCTGGTCAGAAGTGGTCTCAAGGGAAGACTTGCAGCCAAAAAAAACTATTTCTCAGATGTGGAAACAAAGCCAAATGACTCATCTATGCACAAAATCGCAAGACCTAGGATGCAACACTATGGTAACATTTTTTCTGGACCGATGAGTCCAAATTTGAAATATTTGGCTCTAGAAGAAGGCAGTTTGTTTGTCGAAAGCCTGGAGAACGCGCCAAGGATGAGTGTCTGCGGATAACAGTAAAGCATGGTGGAGGTTCCTTGCAAGTGTGGGGCTGCATTGCTGCAAATGGTGTTGGGGATTTGATCGGAATTGATGGTGTCCTAAATGCTGAGCAATACAAGCAGATTCTTATCCATACTGCCAGAGAGGCATCTGACTGGTCCTAAATTCATTCTGCAGCATGACAATGACCCCAAACATACAGCGAGAGCCATAAAAAATGATCTTCACCAAAAAGAGGAACAAGGAGTCCTGCAACAGATGGAGTGCCCTCCACAAAGCCCTGATCTCAACATCATTGAGTCGGTCTGGGATTACATAAAGAGCCACAACCAAAATCCATAGAAGAACCGTGGAAGGTTCTCCAAGATGCCTGGAAAAATCTACCCGTCAAGCACCTTGCAAAACCGTGCTCAAGTATACCTAAGCGAATCAGTGCTGCTTTGAAAGCAAACGGTGGCCACAATAAATATTGAGTCGACTACTGATTTTTCTGTTGCATGCATTTTGTATGTTGTAAATACTATATACAGTACATTAAAAAACTATTCATTGTATCATTTTGAAAGTACTGTGATTTTACAGCAGTTTTTCACAAGTGCATAAAACTTTTGCACAGTACTGTATATTGCTTTTTTCTAAAATATAAAGGGTCATAATATAAATTCGTATTATTATTATTATTATTATTATTATTATTATTATTATTATTATTATTATTATTATTATAAGACAAACTACTTGAAATAAGTACTGGTGGCATTTAAAGTTGGCTTGCGAAATTGAGTGTACAGCACCGTCCCGGAACCAAAGTGCTGCGGAGAGATTCCGCCCGGACCGTCGCGGCGGTGGACCGCGCGCTCCCGGCGCAGCTTTATGGACCGCGAACGGGTCGCGCTATGTCGGGCGTGTAAGTGGCGGCAGCCGCAGCTGAGGAATGCGCGAAGAAACGCTGGAGGAGATGGCGGCGCTGGAGGCCATCTATTGCGCCCCGGGGCAGTTCACTTGGACACAGCGCTCAGGTGGCTCCGGCGGGGGAGCGGCCGGTCCGCTAAATGTTGCTAAACGATCGTCGATGCGGAGCTCAAACGCTGCGGCTTCGTGTCACTCAGTCCGTTTGCCACACAAATGACACAAGTATCTGGTACCATATGTTCTGCGCAGTGTTAAAATATGCCGCATTTTTAAAAACGTCACATAAATGTAAAATGTGTTGCACATTTGAAGGTTGTGAATATTGAGATGGACAGCAGGTGGCGTAGTGTGTCGCTCTGCCACGACACGACATGAAAGACGCAGGTTCGAGTTCACCTCCTGCCCTTAAGAAAGGCAACTGCCCCGATTAATACAGTACAAATACCCTGCTGTATAAATGGGTAAAGCAGTGTCAAGTACCCAGCAGTCACCCTGGACTAAGATAAAGACAAAACAAACTTTGCACAAGAATCGGTTCAGCTGGTAGCGCCGGCGCCATGGAGGTTCTTGGCTGTGGGTTCAGGCATGGATGTGACACTGTGCCCATGAGTTCCCATGTTTTCTCAGTGTGGGTTTCCTCCCACGGTCCAAAGACATGTGTTTTAGGTGAAGTACTCATGAAATTGCTCATCGTGTGTGAGAATTTATGTATCACTGTGCATCACCTTGGATGACGGTGCCAGCTACACAGAAGCCGCTGGATGTTCCTTTGGAGCAACCTGTCAACTAAATAAATGAGTGAATGAATATCATATTGCCATGCGGTATGATAAAATAAATTTATTATTAAAAGATCACTACCTTAATGACAAAAAGATTAATTTGTTGTTTTTCCCTTGCAGACACAGAGGGGCATATTTTTTGTGTCCAGGTCCCGGTGGGAGAGTCCTTGGGACAGAAGACGGTGGCCCTGGTGTTCCACCTGCCCACCGAGTACCCGCTCTGTGTGCCCACCATCTCTGTGAGTTGCGATCAGCTCACTAGGAGGCAGTGTGAGGACGTGAAGCAGAGTCTGCTCACAAAAGCGTCTGCCCTCGTGCCAGAACCCATGGTTCACGATCTCGTGCTGTGGCTGCAGCAGAATACGGACAGTCTTACGAGCACAGAGCGGCCCCCCAAGCCTGCCAGCCCGCTGGGAGTGAGCCAGTCACATGTGAGTGTGAGAGTTTGGACCGTCCTGCTGCTCATTGACCACATGAGGGCCAAAGCCAAATACATAAAAGCAATAGAGAAATGGACGCAGGACCTGGAGCTTACTGGGAGACTTTTCTTGGGAAAGCTGATTTTGGTCCTTCTGCAGGGGACAAGACAAAGCATAAAGGTACGGTGTCCTGTGATATGGCCGACTGCCCGGTTAACAGTTGCCTTTCTGCTAGATAGTATAACGTACATCTGTCAAAGTGGGTTTGAGACCTCCTCCCGCGTTTTATCCGGCTACTTCTGCATTATTAACCACTATGCCACCTGCTGCCCTCTTATGCTACCACAATGCTCCTTAAGCACTATAGAATTATATGTATTTTTGATTATAAGCAACAACAACACATGCTAAATATTTACTTTTAAAAGTAAATATATAGTTTTGTTACAGAAATACAAATTGATTTAATATATGCGATCATATGGTCAGTACCATGCACTGCGTTTATGTGATGATCCATTAGTTTTTCTCCAAAATGGTTTAAAGTGTTAATTAAGCTGCTGACAGTGATTTACCCATTTGTAGTGCTGGGTGGCTTTTACTCAGGAATATCAGAGTGAAGACCTTGTTTAAGGCTTCTACAGCAGGTGGTGGGACAGTTGCAACCACTACACCATCTACTGTCTAAAACATGCAAATTCAGCAGCTGCCACCTGTTTATGTGGTAGTTAAGGTGGGCATTTGCTGTATATTTGAATCAGGACTGCATTGATGCACGAATCACACAGGCGCTATAAAATGTGGCAGCTCAGTGCAGGGGCTGCAGGTGGCGTCACGGTGCGGTAAATGTTTGTCCCATTTTCTCTGAGCCAGTGCATCCATAACGTAAGCGAATGACCAAAATTTTATTCCTTGAACGTTTCCGCGGATAAAAAAACTTGTTTGCAGCAGCCAATTATTTAGATTAAATGTAAATGTAGCATTTAAATGCATTTGCTTATTTTATGTGCGTGGTGTTGCCTGAGAAACCATGAAGATTTTTCCTAACCCCCCATGAAGTTACCAGTGTATCCGAGAAGCTCCAGCAGGGCTGGAGAAGCAAGCCTATAAATCAGGGCAGCTACTTTTGCAGCGCAGCGGTGCATGAGGCATTTTGCTCAGCTTTACACAAAGTCATCCATGGGCACACGGGAGGATCAGCTCTTCAAAGCTTACTGTCGTTTTTTTTTTTTTTTTTTGAAGGAAACCAAATTCGGTGCCTGTTTTAAGTTAATTACACAAATATTTAACTCACCCGAAACAAAAGAAAGTACTGAACCACGAGGTTTTCTCATCTGTTGGTGGCTTCTCTTCCAAGGAATATCTTCACCTTCATAAGAGTGTGAAGGTGGATGTGGATTCAGCAGGGAAGAAGTGCAAAGAGAAGATGATGAGCATTCTGTGTGAAAGGCCTTTGCCAGAAGAACACAAACAGTTAAGGGCCAGATGATTTTTTTTTTGTGTGTGCGTGCGCGCTGAAATGTATGTTTGATGATGTTTCTGTATGTCCATATGCTGTGAACTTGTGTGTTGCTTGTTGCCGCGCAACCCGGTTACTTGTCTCACAGTGTATGGCATGGTTATTATGGAGCTTAGTCTTCAGTTGTTCATATAGATGAATAAGTAAACAGTGAACGTTGCTCTAGATAAGAGCCAGGCAACTATAAAGTATGAATTATGGCCCAAAATAAGTCTTTCTGGGAGACACAGGATATGAGGCAGGGTATAGCCTGGATATGATGCCAGCCACTTGTTCTCACATAGTTTCCCTTTGTTTTCTGCTCAAGCTAAGCAACCAAATGAAATACTATGTGAAAATAAGAAATGATGGCCATACCTAAGAAATAAAGGATAGATTTGGAAGTTATGGTGCTAGGGCGCTGTCTCTAACTTTAAATGTAGGAATTTGGCTGCATTTTTAATTTGCTCTTTTCCTCTGTGTGTCTGTCAGGCTCTTGGGGTTTGAAGTTAAGGAGTGTTTGTCTGCAGAGGAATTGAGAAAGGAGTTTGGCTTGGTTGGACAGACCCAGCTGTACCAAGAGTTCGTGCAGATGCTGCTACACTGATTGCGGTTGTAGGTTCTCGGTGGTCATGATCAAACGCAGCTGCTGCAAGGCAGAGGCTGCAAGAACATCGCAGTCGCTGTGCTCTTCTGCCGCCTGTCCTGCTGATGCTCATCACCGCAATGTTCACGTGCGTTGAACGCAATTGCAATGGTGAATATATTTGATTTTTTTGCCGGGTTCTTCCTTTGGGTGTGGAAAAACCTCAAGCGGAACAGAATAAAGTTTGTTTCTAAATAAATACGTGCCGTAGTCTTGTTTGTGTGATCATTTGTAAAAACTTGTTAATTTTTTAATACCTCAAAGGGGAAACGTTGTGTTATTTGCTTTTACTGCAATTCCGTCTTGTTCTCCTGCTTTCACTGCCATTACCTGTCATGCAATGCCAATAATTAACGGATTTGCACTTTTGAAATCTATGAACTGAAATGTTGATTGACCAAATACTGTGTATTACAATATTATACTGTATAATGTAGTATATTTGTACTAGTGGGGTATTTTTTAGAGATTCTTACTAATATTTTATTTTTTCTTTGGTACAAACTATAGTATTAAGCATCTTTCTGTGAGCCTCATTTTTGCACAATGAATATCCTATAGAATACACATCTACTACATGGAAGCAGCCATACCGAACGTACGTCCTTTATGGTTAAGATTGGAAATATATATATTTTTTAAATTTAAAACGACACTGCTTTCTTGTCGGTTAATAAGCAATTTAGAAACAGAAACAAAAGCAAAGCATTTCATTACTTATTGCATCCTTAGGTACCACCGCACTGCCTCGATAATTTAACTTTTCTCCCCTCCAAGAAATGAACCTTCAATAATTTGATGTTTTGTTCCTTTCCTAAAAAACTAATAACAAAACCAATGTTTTGTAAGCAACCTAATCGCCTCTGATAGCCCCCCTGTAGCATTTAGTCATCATGTGCGTGGAGTCGGGACGGCTTGAATCCGCTCCCTGCCGCTGCCCAATGGCTCCCCAGCCAGGCCTCCCGTGTGCTGCCTCTGTCCAAACGCGGCCCCACTGCCTGCGCTGCTAATACACCGCAGCACAGAGATGACTAATGGCACATAAAACGTGTTCACGCCATATAATTGTTATGAGAAAATGGGATATAGCAGCAAATGACCCTCTTAGCAATCTCAGTGGAAGTCTCAGTAATGCACTCTTAGAAAAACAGTTCTCCTCAGCTGGAAGTTGGATCAATTAGCTTGTCAAAAAAAACAATAATTTCTATATTAAAATGTAAAGATTTTATGTGGCCGTAATTTAACAGACGTTAAAGGTGAGCTTCTTAACTTTTTGTGGCGCTGGAGAATCCGATGGAAGCGATGGACGCATCTTAGGAAAAAATGTTCGTAAAAAAAAATTCAGAGAAAATACAAAATGTGTGCAAGTTATTGCACTGAAAAATGATTACTCTCACACGGAGTTATGAAATGGTAATATCGAGAAATTCTGCTTTGAAGAAATGTTGCTGAAAATGCGTGATGCGGATTTTGTGCTTTATCAGTATTACCTGAGCAAAACAGCTTAGTAGCATTTTATGTTACGTACTGTACTGGGACGTGTACAGAAGTAATGCAGAAATCTTATTTATTTTTCAAGTGTTAAAGCGGCCTATAGAGAGCATGAATTTGAGTATGAATTTCTGTTTTTCAAACTGTTCTCCAACTATTGTTGCTATTTTTATAATAATTATAAAATGTTTGTAATATTTGTTCATTTTGCATGTTCTCCTGAGCCTCAGTTGGTTCTGCCCGCAGTTTACTGGTGACTCTAAACCGCCCATAGTATGTGGCTGTGTGTGTGTTTGTGGTTCTGCAGCTTAGTGCCCAGTGGTTCCTGGATCAGACCCGGACCCAGGATAAAGTGTTAAGGTTAAGGATAAAGGGTGCATGAATATTTTTCATGCACTCAGCGAGCTGCAGAGCAACACTGCGGTTTATCAAACGTCTTACTGAGCCGACCAACACCGAATGACCAAATTGTAGTTCCTGAACCTCAGCCAAAGTGGACTGTACTCTGGCTGCACTTCAGTTTATCGAGTGATTCAATCGCTGAAAGAGGTGCAAAGTTTACATTCCCTTCAGTTCTGTTAAATGTGCAATCCGGTCAAATGTGTGTTTTTCGTTTCGCTTTTTGAGGCGTATTAGATGTCCACTTGGCATTCATGGCAGCAGATGTAGACTCTGATGTGGGGAGAAGCTGCCAAATCAATACAGGTGTGCAAGTGAGAAGCAACGCCAGTCAGCCAGTGGAGCAGCCTCCGTCCCACTGCGGTCCTTTTTTCTGTTTTCTGTGCCAGCCAGGCTGTCTAAGATGCCCTGGCCCTTCCGTCCCCAAGTGGCTGTCCCCGCCCGTGGCTGTCGAGAGGGACGCGCTCGGCAAGACGCTCAAACGCGGGCGTTTACTCCTTCTGTTCCACTGACTGGACCGGGCCTCTTTCAATCCATCACACAAAATAGCTCCAAATTGCACTGGTGCTGCACTTATTCCTTAACCTTGCAGTCCAGGGCAGTCTGTTGTAAAGCAGTTTACTCGAGTCATTTTTGCTGTCAGTCTTGAAGCAGTGAAAGATTTTAATAGTGGTTGTTAAAATTAAATAATCACTTTGTAAGGTACACTGTCTGGCCAAAAAAAAGTGACACTAATATTTTGCTGAACGGCCTTTAGCTTCGATTATGGCACGCATTCGCCGTGGCGTCATTTCGATAAGCTTATTCAATGTCGCAACATTTATTTCCGTCCAGAGTTGCATTCATTTTTCTTGTATTGATGACGGGAGAGTCGGACCGCCGCGTAAAGTCTTCTCCGGCTCATCCCAAAGATTCTCAGTGGGGTTAAGGTCTGCGCTCTGTGGTGGCTGATCCATGTGTGAAAATGATGTCCCTCTCATGCTCCCTGAAGCACTCTTTCACAATCTGAGCCCTATGAATCCTGCCATTGTCATCTTGGAATATGAAGAAAAAATCCATTAATGGAAAACCTGCTCATTCAGTATATTCAGGTAGGCAGTTCACCTCATTTTTTGGGCACATAACGTTGCTGAACCTAGACCTGACCAACTGAAGCAACCCCAGATCATAACACTAAGTTAAATCCAGGTGGTGACTTCATTTTTGGCCAGGCAGTGTATATCATGCACACATTCTCTATCTAACCAAGATAGTAATGGCTGGCTGTTCCTGCTAAAACTATGAAAACTAAAGCTAAAACTCCTGAATCTTGCAGGTGATACTCTTTGCACTTTATTGTAGTTTCCTCCGTTCAGATCATTCATTTTGCATAAAGTGGAAGATGTCATAAAGGCCTGTAGCAATGAGGTGACGGAAACCATATTTACGATAGAGAATAGCTGTAAGTGGGTTATATTTGACCGGAGCACAATGGGATGTTGAAAAGTTCAGTTATAGTCAATATTTCATTCACTGTACAAATTGCACAAAAGCTCCCACAGACTTGCCAGGTGGCATCAGGAAGCGGTGCGTTTGTCTTTGTCGTGCATTTCGGCTGACATCACCCTGAGAGTTTGTCCTGGCCGTGGGTGCCTGTGGGTTCGCTGCACCGCCACACATGACGGCGCTGCTAGGCGGCGTCAGATGCGGATGGGGAAGTAATCTTCAAAAGTGCAGTATGGAGCGGAGGTGGAGATACGGCGTCGCCTGTAATCGAACCACTTCAGGGTGTGTTGAGCTCATCGCCCAGGTTCGGGCGTCAGGCTTCGATGGCCAGGGGGCGCTGGCGACAAGGACACACCGCGGTACGGTGCCCAGAAGGAGCTGTATTTGCTGAAACGTATGCCAGGGATCCTTACGATCCGATTTCTGTCATTTATTCATATCTTTTTTTGTTTTTCACCAACTGATGCCATTCAGCAGCCCCCACTCTCAGCCACCCCTCACCAGTCACGTTCTCACTTTTTCTCATTACCCTTTGACGCCCATGTTGGTAAAACACAATACGGTCTCAGGGACATTCCGGCTCAGAGCTCTTACACTTTATCTGTTAATATTAATTCCCCGAATATCATGCTCATTGTCCAGTTTCGCACAGTTTGACACATTATAACAGGCTGTAATTTTCCACTACGTGTTTACTCTTTTTCATCCCTTCTGCAGATTTAGAATCGGTTCAGGCAATAAATACAAATTTTGCTTTCCGAGCTCACTATAGTCGAGCAGAATGAATTATTAAAAGCTTGTTATAGTGCGTATATCTCAGCACATCTATTTGGAATGATCTTTTAACATTGCTCTGTCTTAATGACATTTAGGCCGTGCGGCGACTATGGCCGACGTAGGCCGAGCGGACTTCTTTCGCTCATCCCACCGCTGTATTTTTCAGTCCTGTGTGCCAAGACGCGGGGATCCTAGCAATGAAGTGTGATTAATCGCCATGACTTATTGAAGACATTTGCTCTGCTAATGTTCCCACCGACACAGACGCTGGCGGCCCCTTAATGGGCTCATCGTGACGCTTTAAGTCACTTCTTTGCACTGTGCGGCGTGCAAAATGTAAATGTTTATTTTCGTTTAAAAGGAATAAAAACGGCTCATCTGGACATCCGACTGCTGTTTTTCACCTTTCCTAGCGTTGGCTGATGCGTGCAAGCCTACAGCATCGCATTATTGTCCTGCATAGCAGGAGCAGCAGGTGCCTTTGGACTGGAGGACCTAAATCCACCCGCCTACACTATACAAACCTTCAACAAACACACTTTTACTTAAGAAGGTCTAGTAAAATGACCCCGCTTTATAAATGGCTAAATTGTATGCTGTTTTGTGCAAAATGTTAATGTGATAGTCCTTGAGGTAAAAATGTCTCCACAAATACTTTTGCAAATATTTTCACATCTTCACGTTTTACATCTTGTTAATGCACCTGCTTCCATAAACAAAGCGGCCAGAATTTGAACAGATGGAAAATTAGCCGCACTAGCGGCTAAATCCCCCTTTTATTCAAGTTCCGTGCTTCACTCCAGAGGTTACACTGTAATGGCTCGGCAGTGGTTTTCCTTATAAAAAAGTTTTAATACTTACAAACAAATTTCTGTTATTTAGCAAAGGGGAGCTCCTAAAACGTCGTGGCCTTAATGGTCTGAGGTGGTGCCATCGTGTCCCCGTCGGCCCCAAATGACCCCAGCGCCGTGGATGGACTCTTGCAGTGTATCGAAGGGTGGAAGCTCAAGGACTGAAACATGGGTTCCCCTGTCAGCGTCCTGGGACCCAGAGCTCGCAGCAGAGGGCAGTATTCCCATTCGCGAAGCCTGGCACTGTGTGGAAGACGGCTTGTGCGAGCAGGGAAAGCAGGAGGCATACAGAGGGTGCGTAACGTCGGTTTACCTTCTCTTCATCCCTCCGGTGGGATCCTGTCCGCAGGGGTTCCGCCGAGCCCGAACGATTCCGGCGCGGCCGAGTCCCTGGCGCCGCGGCAGGCCGGCGATGACCGGGCCGCGTGCGTGCAGATGATGGGAGCGGAAGGCAGCTGAGAGGAGGGCTGCTTTAAAACAGTGGGTGGCATAGCAGCGCACGGGGCCTGTAAAGGTTCCAGTGTCACAAACAATTAAGGAGCGACAGCAGAAGAAAAGCAGAACAGCATTTGCTACCCTGCGTGTTGTGGCCCTTCATCCTGTCTTGGGAGCAGCCTTTAGCTCAAGCACAGATTTTTCCAGTGAAACTTAAACGTGCGATGTTCTGTAAAATTAAAATGAGCACGATGGCACATCTACGCATGTTTTTAAAAATTATTTTATATATGATTTAATGTGACACCCTGTAATGGACTGGGATCCCATCTAGGGTGTGGCTGCATCTCCTGGATCCCGGTGATTCTGGGATCGACTCTGGACTGTGGTGACCGTGACCGGGAGAAGGCGGTTGCTCATAATAAAAGGATCGATGTTTTAATGAAAACTTACTAAACATATAAGTGTGTTCTGAATTCATCCTTGCTTAAATGAAGTGGAGCTACTCCAAAAACATTTGAATTTGTCAGATGCAGTACAAGGCAGAGGTCTGGAGGACGATTTGTCTGTTGCTAATGTGCAAATAAAGAAGCTCTGGACTTTTTCCTGAAATTACAAGCAGAACTAAAATGACGGCTCATGAAATCCGTAAACTAATCTGTTGGCGTTTTTTTCGTTTTTTAAAATCGGTTTACGTTTGCCGGGCCCGGTTCAGTACAGCAGAACATCGGAGCCGATCAACGCCGGGTCGGGAAGGTCTGGGGTTTGATACGCACAGGATGACAGGGTTCACGGAGCAGGAACACAGCGCCTTTCCTCCCAGCTCCAGCGGATGCTGCTGCGCCCAGAATGAGCAAAGCCATGAGGTTGCGCAATGAGGCTCAAGGTATCCATCATTCAAGTTTGTGCCACTGACATTACAGGAAAAATGCGTGCGCAGCGCAGCGGCGGAGCACTGGGAGGGCTCCCTCGAAAAAGGCCGGGAAGCAAGATAAATGGCGCTACCCGCCGAGAAGTGAACGTTGCACAAATTTGATATTAAATCATTGTTACCGGACAAGGGAGCGAGCACAATAGAAGACACCGAACAATTATTTCTGGGTTTTACTTTCGTTTTAAGAGTCATTAAAAACCACTCAGTTATAAATTTAAATATGCCGAGCGTTATTAATGGAGCAGAACCGAGCCTACCTGTTATTTAGGCTTAACCTAGGGCTCGGCTTAGTAAACCGGCTCTGTTTCGCTCTTCCTAATAATTACTGCTTGCGGTATTATAAATGAATTGTAAAGGTTGATGTGTTTACTAGGGGCTGCGGTTGCCAAAAGACCAAAGTGACAAATGACAAATGAGCCCTTTGCTAGCCGATGACTTTGCGCTTCACCTTTATTTGACGTTTTAATGGCTCCGTTGACCCATCCGGCTTACCAGGGACAGGTGGAACCACCTGCTTCAATTACGGCCGCATTAGCACTTGATTTTTCATTATTGGCTTTGGATCTTAATTATGGCGGCGGCGGGAACACGAGGGCTTATATTAGCATGCGTGTGCATACCCTGGAATAATGTATCAACAATACAAACCCCTTTTTTAATTAAACCGGAGTAGTCGGTTTTTAGGGCGGGAGAGATAAGCACGTTATTGACATTTGGAACAAAAGGAAATTCGAATTAAAGAGAGGAGTAGCCGGCGAGAGAGACCGGTGGGGGGAAGAGAGGAGAAAAGAGTGGTTTAATAAAGAATAGGATCAGCTGGGGTGCTTTAAAACAGAGCCAAGCTACCATCTCGTGGTGAGCTTATTGATTCATTTCTGGCCAAAGTCGTGCGTGCTAATTTGTGCCTGCTGTGGTAAAACAGCCCTTACCGGGGTTAGGAGGTGCTCGACCGGGGGGCCCGCGCTGCGGAGATGCCGGCGCTCGCACGGCGGCAGAGCCGAAGCCTCGGTCGTTTTTCGCGTGTCGAAAGGCGACGTCGGAAGAGGATTCCGGGAGCGGAGACGGGGAGGCGCATCGTGGCGTCGTGGTGCGAACGAGGGAGCGGCCTCGGCCGGCAGGGATGGTGCTGAGGGTTCTGGCAGCTGGAGGCGAAATCCAGCGCTGCCTAAACTTCCCTTGCAGCGTTAAATCAAGGTGAATGAGGTTTTTATTTTAGACGTAGTTGCGTGCAGATTTTAGAGAGGGAATGCAACATCTGAATTTGTGAATAAAGCGCCATCTCCCAGGGCACGGTTCCATAGTCGGGTGCCCAGTGATTCTGGGAAAGCCTCCAGACCGCTGTGACCCTCACCAGGTTAAAGTGGGTACAGATAATAGATGAATGAATGCTATTTTTACTGCGGCTCTTTACGATTGCACAAATGTGAACATTGCATATGCAAAAAAACACCAATTATGACTTTAGCAAAATTTGAAAACTAAACTTGCGTAGCGTTTAGTTATTTAAGGGAACGAATACGCCGTTTACGACATCGGCCGAGTTTGTTTCATAGGAAATGTTACCTACAAAGTTGCAGCATTTCAATCAATCTTAGGCAATTTTGGAGCTTTTCTTAATTATAAAAAGCTGCCCTGCTCAACAAGGAGACGCAGAGAACTTCACCGTAGGCGTTTATATTTCTTTTTTTTTTTTTTTTTACCTTTTATCTTTTTTCCCTCATGGACTTGTCTGAAACCCACATAAATGAGGGGCGCACACACGCATGCCAGATAAAGGCTGGAATTCAGACAGCATTCCCATCCTTGAGCCTTCAAATGAAAACGTCCTTGGGCTGCGACACAGCTGGTTCTGGGCCTGCTGACTCAAGGAGGCTTTTGCTGTAATATAATGGCACTGGGATTAAAGCGCGGCAGTCGGAGGGCACGTTGCTTTTATCCATAGCGCTCGCTATAAGCGGAATTCCTACCCAGTTGTGCACAAAAAACACAGGGCTTCATATCCATGCTGGTGACCACCAAGGGGTGCTGTTGCGCTGTGACAAATAAGGTAATCCCCCCCCCCCCCCCCATGGCCTGCATTCCCGTGGGAAGATGGGTGTTTACCTTAATGTATGATCCCGATTTCTTCCATGTATAAATAAGCGAGACGGTTCTGATCTTTTCAAAGTGACGCAAGCATGGTGACAGTGTGAGAGTAACAAGTGGCGTCCCGCTCCTCGCCTTGCTGGAACATCGGCGCCGCCTCCTGCTTGCCGAGGAGCCTGCTTCCGGAAAAGTGTGTACCCCTTAACTCCCACCCACCATAAACCCACAGGAGAACCAGGTTTCTGCTTTTTGTCCATGCTTTGTGAGTAAATAAAAAGTCAGATTGACTGAGAAACAAAACAATAAATAAACAAAATCCAAAAACAGGAAATATCCTGCAGGCTTGGTGCTAAAAATTTGCATGAATTGCTGTGATAGTCCATGAGGGTCATTGGGAGCTCATGCAGATGAGTTTATCTTCCTCCACTCTCTGCCGGTACCATTGCTTCGCTGGGTATCGATCAGGGTGTTTGCGGAGCCACAGGGCTCACCGCTCCTTGCCCCGAGGAGCTGAGGTTTGATTCCCTGAGCAGCTCGAGTTCTTCCTTCCGCCCACCCACCCTCGGTCCACACTGACCGGTGTGGGTACCGGATTTGAGGGCATCGCAGTCTTCCCTGGCTCTGAGCACATAAACATGTGGACGCCTCCGTGTCTGATAGGCCAGGGCAGAGCCAGCGGTGTTCTAGAGGACAACAGTGCCAGGACTCCTTTCCGGCTCAGGCTGCTCGGGCTATCGCTAGAACTCCTAGTTTACATGCATAATTTTAAAGTTTAGCTTTAAATGCAGATCTCGTTTTTCTTAACAGCGTAGTTGACCTTCAGCGGTCTGTGGTAGTACGCTTGACTAAGGTAGTTACCCTGAATTACTCCAACTAAAAAAAGAAGGAAATGACCCTGCTTTATAAATTGGCAAACTGTTGTTGGCAATGTAAACACTGTAGGTACTTTGGAGAAAAGCATCAACTTAACAAACAAATGGAATTCTTCTTACTGCCAACAGACCTGGGCCGCTAGGATATAGACACAGCAGCGGTATATTTAGAAGTTGCAAAGACGTACAGGCACATGATACAGTTGAAAGCCAAAGAGATACACAAAATAACTGAGTGTTGAACGTAAAGTATATTTAGCCACATGTACAGATTTTTAAATTTCCTTTCTGGGCCACAGAGGAAGGGTTTTCCTGCCTTGCATCTCTGTCGTGTTAGTTTCATTAAAGATGTGTCTGCTGATAGATGTTTTTCACCGCTGCCTTTTGTTTCCGAGTCTCGCTGCAGGGGAAACGCCGTCGTGCCATGACAAAGACGGTGTGCTCCCCATTTCGGAATGCGCACGCTGGCATTTTTGCAGTCTGAGTTGTAAAGCAGGCAGTGGGGGTTTGGTTGCCTGGGATGCCCGAGTGTCTTGGTGACAACACCCCGGTAGTCTTGCAGAGAGCAGCGCCTTGGCACCGGTACAGCCGACCACAGAGTGGATAGGAAATGTGGAAAGGGGGCAGGAGCAGCTTCCCTTGATGTTTTCTGTCAATAATGCAGGGTCTTTGTCTGCAAGATGGAAACTCTGCTGAACCTGTTTGCCTTTTTAGCCACAAATGCCCTTTCCTTTCCGCATTTTGGCTGGTGCACTTTGATGTCCAAATCGGATAATGCAACCATGAACCTGGTCCCTTGTTCTCAAGTCATAACCTTTTCTTCCTCATCACATTTTGGTTGCAAATGGAAGTGCGTTATTACGAAAACAGTTCAGCACTATCTTTTGAGTTATTGTCTCATGTTTCCTCTTCTTGTGCTTAAATGCATGAGTCAGTCATGCCTTGGCTGGAAATTCACTTCTTGTGCACTTCAAATTGCCTTTCATGCCTAATAAATCCTCCCCAAAACTGGGTTGTTGTACCATAGAGTCCAATGCGGTGGTCCATTTGGAGGAGCTGCTGTTAGCCCAAAGGGCATCGTTGCCGCACTTAATTCCCTTCCCCGGTGTTATCGCTCATAACAAGCTTACTTTGAATAACAGATCATTAATTCCAGGGTGAGCAGTGCTGTCAACTGCCTTGTGGCACTGCTGTTTGCCTTTATTGTTCACAGCGTAAAGGCCTGTATATGGATTTAATTGTGACCAATGCTAATTTATGCAGTTTGTGCGAAAGAGGCTCCGCAATATAAACGACTCAAAATCCAGTGTCGCTTTGTAGTGGAGAATTTGTGTTGCTGACATGGGAATTAAAAGTGTCGCGCTGGGACTGACCCGAGAGGTTCAGAGCTGTCTGACACTTGTCGCTATTACAGAAATCTTCGTCTCATTGCGGGGGATATCAGCTTCAACCAGCGTATTTCATTCTAATGCGTAAACGGCATGTTGAGAACGCACGAACCTCAACAGCTACACCGAGATTCTGAATTCTTCTGAAGAATTTTTCTTCTTGGTTTATGGACCTGTAACTTTCTGGTAACTCTTTTGGGCATGTCACTTTGGAAATGAGGAACATTATGGTGCTTCTAGGGTTAGTCCTGTGATGGAAAGGAGAACTTTGGTCTCTTTACGCCATGTTTTAACTCACTCGGACAAAATGCTCTGCTTGGAGTAATTTTACATGTACATGCGTGTCCCCGGTAGTCCATGGTGCTCCCTGAGAGGTCCTCCATACCCGGAACTTTGTATGCTTCATGTTTTCATTGTGTATTGCGAGACTTTCACAGTGTCAAATATTTTTATTGTAAAAATTAACTAAAAGAAAACAAGTAAGGCAGCACTGACAGCTGTAGAGTATTTTTTTTTTTTTTTGCAAATTTTGCAAAGATTTTAATGTGGTAACATTTCAACCCCTATTGTTCCTGTGAACAGGTATTTGTAGTCCTCACCAGGTACATTGTTGTTACTTTATTATTAATACCGTTTTATGAACTTCAACTTAACTGGCATCTTTTTTGGGAAAAAAGAGGTCTGAGTTGAGGATGAGAACGCAGACGTGAGATGGAAAATTGCCCACTGACACCCACTCGAGTGCTTGTTGCATTGTGATGGTGATTCACCCAGTGCAACATATGATAAATGCTTTTAAATAGCAGAATAAAAGCAAAACCCTGGTCTTGTAAATAGCGCAAAACAAATGTCTGGGGACCGCATTGTGAACTGGTGTCCTTCTAATGTGCTCCATGCTCACCTGCTGGGACAAAAGTACTTTTTCTTTACCCTTTGGCCCAAGACAGAATGAACTGATGCTTAGAGGGTCCTGCGAGAAGGGCCGGGGGTTCTCTAATGGGGGACATTGCCCTCTGGCTGCCAGAGTACAGTGATTACTGGCACACAGACATCTCGATCAGAGAATGGTGGGGAAGCGGTAGGTGGGTGGCCCTGGTCTTAGAGCCGTGGAGAGAAAGAACCGGGCCAGCAGCATTGGGACCAGTTATACATTTAATGTTCAATTTGTTTAGTATCTTTCGACTTAAAGGAAATGCATCTATTGGTGTTATGTGAATCATTTAGGCACTGCATGTATAATGAGACCAGAGTGACGTGCAGTATGAATCCAACTTGGTGAATCAGGAGTAATGAAATGGGAAAAAAAAAAAAAAAAAAAAAAACTGTTACGTAGGAATTAACCAGTTTGTTGGTTGTACGGTTGACTTTATGCTCCTTATTCTCTGGCCGAAAAAGCAAAAGGAAGGCAAATGCTGTAGAAGAACTCATCCGTGTGAACTACATGTTTAGGTCGGGGTGTATGCATCGGTGTTGGTGTGCATGTCACATCTCTTATAGCAGACCTGCTGTAACAGAAATGCATCCACCAAATTCATACTGTCTGAAACCAGGGATTTTTACCACATTACAACTCGCAACAATTTGATTGAAATACAACGTATTTTTGTATCATTATTTTTATTCACTGTTTTTGCCCACGAACACTACTGTTAACTAAATTCGACCCCGATGGCCAGTTGTTCAACGCATGTCGAAGTAATCGAAGACAGTGGATACCTCATACCTGTCCCACAAGGTAAGGGCAGCTGTTGCCCCCCCGCCCCCGATGGCCCATGTTGTGCATCGTCTCAGTTAATGAATGTGTCGAGTTTCTGTGGAGAACCAATCTCTGTCTCAGAATAAGGATATCAAGCAGGCATGCTTTTCAGTGCACCCAGCTTTAATGACTTTCCTGCCCAGGACACCTGAAGCTCTCAGTTGTTCACCTTATATCCTGATGAAATAGTCGTGTCCGTTGTCTCTTGGTAACGCTGCGTCGAGTCACCTGTGGCTGGCGATTTGCAGATGAACCGGCAGCATCGACTGCGACAACAATAACAGCACAAAAACAGTCCGCAGAATGAGGCTTGGCATCATTAGGAAGAAGAATGCACCACATGAATAAAGCGTGATGGTTTGGAAAAATGAGCTGTTTGAATTCTTAACAAATGCAATTTGTCAGTATTTAATATGGCAGGTGGGAAAAGTGATAGCTGGGATGTTCGTTCAGCCTCATCAGAGAGCCTCACTAAATGGGAACATCCACACAGATTAGTCTGAAAACGCAGCCTGGGCTCCGCAGCCGGTTACCCAGGGTAGCAGACAATTCCCTCTCCGGGTTGCGTGGAGAAAAGGGAACCTTTTGTGTCCTTTTTATTTCTGCTACCGGATGGCATGTTTATAACCGCTTTGCCAGGCGATGAACTCCCGAGACGAACGGGAAACTTCCAGAGTAAACGGTGTTGCTGGGGAGCGGGGTTGCAGCAGGGCAAGGAGTGGGATGCAGAAATTGGTGTAGAGTAAAATCCTTTCTTCACAGAGGGATTAGAGCACTTTTTCAATTTCCACCTTGAAACATCATGAGCTTTTGCTAAAAGCGCAGGGGCATTTTTTTGAAGATCTGCTTTTTGGGGAACGGTTGTGCCAGGATGAATAACAATCAGGCAGGAGGTCTCCTACTAGCTGCTCCGTTCCTAGGATCTGCAGGCTGCTGCCAGGGATTCCTGCTGGTGGACGGTGGCAAGAGATGCACGAATGCTGACATTTACCAGCTCGCACCTTTTGTCACAATGGGGTTTCCCGGATGTTAGTTAAAATTTAGGAGCGAGAAACCTGGCGCCTCGCCACATGGATCTCTGCACACATAGAGTGATGCAGAAGAAAGACTTGGAATTCAGGGATTTGTGCCGGTGAGCTCTACCAAAGAGTCTCAGTGCCATAAAATGAAAAATATGTTTTACAGTTTGCAACCGTAACAAAGAACTATCAGTCTGATGAAGGAAGCCCGCTAGTGTCGCAGTGAGCCGCCTTTTCTCTGTGTCACCTAAGCTTATAAGTTACCTTCAGATGGGAACTGTGGAGAAATGAAAAGTGACATCTTGCTGTCCGTGCATGGTGTGTCCACAGTTGCTGACACAGCTCCCATGGGTAACTCCGCAGTAAACATTGTGATACCGCCGGCTAACAGTTGGCATCAAGAGTGAATCCTCATGGCTGTTATCGTTCTTCTGTGTGTGAGGTTGTGCGGAGCCCACCATGACCCCGCCACTCCTGTCTATGTGAACTTTGTCACCAGCCTCTTAGGGTCATGTGACCAATGACCTGAGGAAATAGCCGGGGGCAGGAGGCAACAGACTGGGCAAACACCAATTATTCCCCAGGTACTCACCTCTGCAGAGAAATTTCCCTCTGCTCCATCCCCTTCCTACAGGGCAGCCAAACTCCCTGGTTCTGCCACACAACATTGGACCTCACTGGAGCTCAGAGTTGAGGGCTGAATATTTTTGACAAGTGTTGTCATTGTGCTCGTACTTCTCGATGCCTCGCATCTCCTGGGCCGTGGCTACAGATCCGTGTGCGGTTTGCATGTCCTGCCTGGGCTCGCGTGGGTTTCCTCTTCCCAGACGTGCGGAATAGCAGCACGGTGAAGCGCTCCCACATCCTTCAGCTTGTCGGCATCCACCTCGGCCTTCCTAATCTTGGTGGTTTGTTAATAACAGCCGGCGTTTGACATTTGCTGCTCGATCGTCCCGTTTGCTCGATTTGCTGTCCTCCCGCCAACTGAACTGCCGACCGCCTTCGCCGAAGGGGGCCGTGAGTATGGCGCTCAGCAAGCGCTGCACGGCTTGTAACCCGCAGAACGTTATTATAACATAATGCCACACCTCATTAACTCTTTCATTGGAAGAATTCAAAAATCAATGGTGTTAAAAGAAAGAAAGTTGCTTCCTGCCTCTTTGCAATCTGCCTCTTTCACTTAATTTTTGCACACGCATGCAGAAAGCGAGGAAGTAACCACAATGGTGCCTTGTTAGTGTATAAGAGCTGGAGACACAGTTGGGTCGCACATGCATGTGTCAGCCCAGTACACTCATACCCTGAGATGCTCCTGTTCAGGGAACAAGAATTTGAATTCACTCTGAGTTTCATTTTATGGCCCCACTTCAGCTTATGAGGCATTTGTTCGCATGCATGATAAATCGGTTTGAATTTGTTGCCCCACCTGACAGATAAGCGGCCCGAGACAACAGCCACCATTTGGCCTTCTTCGCAGTTCTGGTCTGGCTCTTGCTGCCTATTTTGTCTGTTATAATATTGGCCGTCAGGACACCTTTTAGTTTATGCAGACAGTTTCAGCTTATTTGGTGAGTTCGTGTACACTGGTAGAAGTGGGACTAAATGTTGCTGAAGAAGCTGAAGGCAGATGGCCATACACCATTATCCTGTAGAATAATTTATGGAGCAAAGCTACATTTTTATATCGTGTTATAATAGCGAATGTTTGCTGAAGTAACCGTCCTTTTTAATGCCATTTGCTAACTTTTCGAGGAACATGTTAAAATTGTTATTAAACCTAATGTTATTACATTTGCAATGTATCACAATTTGCTTTAGGAAGGATTTTTTCCAGGAATGCCTTACCTGCTTGACGTGAAGGAAGGCTGTATTGGTGTTTTAATATATGTTTACTCAGTTGTAATCTCACTTTTTTTGCACATTCACGTCACGAATTACAGTACAAGTTTTTTTTTTTTTTTTTTTTTGTGCGTTACAGTTGGGCGATGGTTTGGCAGATTTTGCCGCCCTGCTGTTACAGACCTCAACACATCACCACTGGACTTGGCAGGAACATGAATGCCAGACAATAAGAGACTCGCCGATATCTCAGACAACGGTCCGGATCGATCGTAGTTCGGAGCTTTCCGAGAGCTATCACAGCTACAGGGAGCAGATAGGATAAGTCCGTCTCTACAGATATTACATTGACAAGCTGGCTTCATATTATGCTTCAATTTAGTTGTGGGGATTAAGGGCTGGAAGGGGAGGACCCAAATATCTCTCTCTCGCTCTCTCTATCTTTCTCTCTCTCTCTCGCTCTCCCTCTCTCTTGCTTTTTCCCTTTCTTTCTCGCCTACACACACCAGACACGTGCACATGCCCACGCTCTCACACATTTGCTCCAGACCACCCACCTGCTCACATGAACACACGCTCCCAGCAGCCTGTGGTGCTCTGGGCCAGGGAATCTTAAACGGGCACATATGGAGAACGGTGCTCAAACAGTCGCTCCCTAACCGGGTTTTATGGGCACTGATACAATCACCAGCTGAGAGGCACAAAAGTGGTATTTCAGTGTATTTCCCATTGGCTGCATTATCTGTTTAGACTATTAAAGTTTACCTACTGTCATCATTTCATTGCTGGAGTTATAACTGTTTATGCAATAGGTTTATTCAAAGTGATGCGAGTTCCTAACAGGTACCCAGCTGGGCATTTTGCGGAAGCAATTGAGACTAAACACCTCTGGGGTACTGCAGGCCCATCCATCGTTCAAAGAATTCAATTCCTCAGCTAGGCAGCGTAAACATGGTGCCGTTTTACTTCTGAATGTTCATTATGATGTAAAGCTTAATTTCATAGAACAAATCCATGTGAAATATTCTCCATTCCCCTGCGGCCGTCTACGTTTTTATTCTACAGATGCACTTGTTTCGTGCGCGAGGGCAACGGTTTTCGGTTCATTGTCAAGGTTTTAATTGCGGCAAATCTATGTGAAATTGTAAAATCATAAAGCTTAAAAAAACAAAAAAACAAAACCATTATGCAAATCGGTAGCTATTTTCTCAGGTCCGCGAAACGATTGGTCGGAACGCATTAATTTGCACATTTAGGAATTTAAAATGTTTTTTTTCTTCCTCCATCAAAATGCATTCAACTGGTTTGAAGGAGCACAAAAGAAGTAGAATAAAATAAAAGGAATTTCTCACATATATAGTTCATGAGCGCTATTAATCTGAATAGCTGACCTTGTTCCACCTGAAATGACTGTTAAATCCTAGATTTTAAAATGCCCTCTCTGGTGCCGACTCGCACAAAAGGGAGGCGCTCGCAGAATTGGGAGCTGTATTCTGTATAATCCAGTTAGGGTAACAATGGGGCATTAGCAGCGCTTTCAGCACCCCATTCAGCCTGCAGGAAAGACCGGACCCCAGAATGTCCCCCTCTGTCATCTCCTGGAAGCAAGAGGAGGCTTCCACAGGGGAACAGACTGGCCGCACAGATTGCATGGCCTGGTCCCAGGATCAATTAATCCCCGGTTAGATGTGACACATCTTAACCCACACACGGTCTCACTCAGCGCTATTGCGGAACGCATATGGCACCGAAACTCGTACACTGAGTAATTTCCTGGGGGCTCTGAGTAGCTGGCACAGGTCTAAAATCTTATTAATACCGTAGATGTGTTTACCTAAAAACTGGCCACCCTCACTCTCTGCTCATGTTCGGGTCTGAACTTGAACGGCATTACAGCTTCTGCACCGAATAAAGAATAAAATGGCCAACATCTGATCTGTTATGGGCAGTTTGTGCTGACTGGTGAGAAAAAAGAGACCAAAGGGAGAACAAGCATGGATTTAATAGGAGCATTGTTTTAGAGAAATAACAAGATATTAGCAGCAATTATGATTTTGTCTGAGTTTGTACATGAATAAAATGCAGAAAATCTACCATGAAATATGAAATAAAATGTAATTAAAAATGCAGTAGGTACTTAGGTATTTTAATATTTAATATTAATATATTGCGTGGAATTTAGCACGAAGCCCAAAGTAAAATTTGGACATTTTTACAGTTTGATGCAATTCAAATGAACTAAGTAGAGAATTTGATCCAGGTACAGTGAGCAATCCCTCCTCTGTCTACACATTTATGCACATCAGATGAGTCCTTTCATGCTGCCAAATGCCATCAAGTTCTTCAGTGATGGAGGTCCATCGCAGACCTCATTCCTGTAACGCAGCTGTAGAAAAGAGAAAAATGCAGCTGACAAATGAAATGTTTCCACCTCACATTTTCTTTTTCCACCGACGCTGTTGTGCTAAAAACACAATAACCGACACATTATTTTCTTGTACAAGTTACAGTAAGTGTCACATTCATGGAACTACCTCCTTCAGGACAGGTGAGAGTCTTATTTAAACTGTGAAGAAGGGACATGCGTCACTCATGGAACGAATATTCAAAAGTGTATTATATTTACAAATGCGTTGTGGGGTGCAGTATCCAACCGGTCACAGCACTGGTGAGTGTCGCTGAGCACTGGTGAGCTCTGGCGAACAACGGTGAACACCAGTGATGTCTCATGAGCACGTGTGAGCTCTAGTTAACCCTGGTAACCTCCGGTAAGCACAGACAAGCACTGGTGAGCGCTGGTGAGCTCGGGCTCCATGAAAGTGTGTTGATGCTCATTCAAGCAAAACAACAAAAAATAGACTCCGAAACCAGTTTGATGGGATTCAAAAAACAGCATGAATCCTGGTTTAAACTGAGTATTAAGGCTGGCTGGAATTTATTAATTCTAGTAAAAGACTTAAAAAAAAAAAATGTAATCCCGTTTAAAACGTTCCATTGTCAGCTTTGGGATGGATGAATTTAGTTTATTTGGCAGATGTGGCGATATTGGTTATCGGATGCAATTTAAATCTCTCCGATTCATATTGCATATTTGTGACGGGATTTACCTGGGATGAATGTCTCTTTTTATACAAGAATTTTAATTTCCTGCTACCTACCAGTGCCATTAAACTGAGGCTGGAACGGGGAAAAGCGAAGCAGCGGTGTGTGGTTTCAGGCGCGCAGATGCACGCCGATGGTTGGTATCACGTATGTCAGTGCCAGGGTGACAGACTTGACTCAACCCGTGTTGTAATCACTGCTATTCAATGACAAGTGCTGCCAACTCTGCCCAATTGTCATGGCAATTGCCTTTCTTTGAGTGTTTTTAAAGCAGACTTGGCATCTGGTCAATGCCATTAATGTCACAAAGCAGAGGATAAGCAGCTGCGCTAGTATTGATGCGAAATGTTATTGAATGACGCGCTATATTTTTCAAGAAGGCCTGCATTACTTCAGAAATGCGAGCGAATGCTTCGCTTCTCAAGGGGACTGAGGAGTGTTTCCTAAAACATGGACCGATAACAAATCCAAGTATACCGTATTGTGTACGAGGCGTTCCCACCCTGGCCTTCTGAGGCTGTTTTTTGCTTTTACGAGAAGATAGCTGTGAGGTTTTGGATCGAGAAACAGAGAACACATAGCTGTGACCTCGCTGCGAAAACAACAAAGGTCTCCGGGGGCGGCGGATGACCCAGGCTTTAATCCCACTTCCTACTGTAGTGGCCTTGAGCAGTTGGCTTTCCTTGAATGGATAAACTAAGAATTACTGATCTTATAAGTTTGCAGATCAGTTAAGTACTTTTGGAACAGAGCAGTAGATACCTGAACCAGTAACAGTCCCATCACTGCCATCCAGCAAAGAGACCTGCAACACATGGCAAATAACCCATAGGACACAAAGACGTACTGCACGACACATTTTTATAAATTAAAATAAGGCGTACGATACGGTAGAGAAGCAACCTGTTTTATTTCTGAACTGGAAAACTAAGGTAAAAATAAGAAAGGCAAAGGCTAAGACCGTGCCTAAATGAAGCACTTTACAGGCACGTGCCCCGCAGTGTGACCTTACCCACTCATAAACCCAACACCCAACACTTAAGTACGAGTCATAGATTCTATGCATTTACCTCATTCCCTTGACATGTCAAACAAAACTGTAGCTTTCCTAGTTCAGGGGTGTAGCCAGGCGTTTGCCCCCTGGACCTGTCCTGGCGAGGCCTGCAGAAAAAGAACGGAGTCCCAACTGCTCCGTCGCCGGGCGTGATGGATTATCGCACGTTCTGGTTTTCTCCGAGCCCTGCATCATCAGTAGGGATAACAACTGAGGCTTGCTAGTCAGGCTTGCATAATTAATGTTTTTTCCCTTCTTTTATTGGGTTATTTTCTGGCAGCGATGTGCTCATTGTGCACTGAGAAGGATGATAATGTCAGCAAAGGGGGACCGGATAGGAGCAGCGGCGCAATCCGCCGGTATATTAGCGCAAGCAATGTCAGGTGCCGCACGGACCTATCCTAATGAAACAAGATTCCTCCTGCTGGGAAACCATTCTGATGAAGGAGCAAACGAAAAGGAGTTATGGAAATGACGGCGGCGGTGACAGAAATGCCCTGTTGTTTCGGCACACCGCTCCATCCAAGGATCAGCAGAGCACGTTGCGGGGTGGCATGTAAGAGGCTCGGGGTAATAAAGAGAAATGCTTGCCTACCGAATGCGCCGTATACTCAGATGTAGTAACGGAGAGAACCGTTTTGTCTCCAGTTAAAAGCAGGAAGACTGAGCAATGAAGCAGGATGAAAGCGGGATGGAAAAAAAATGCGTAAGGAGTAACAAAGCATTCTTTGATTTTATCGCGGCCAACGATGATCCACGCCGAAATGACTTCGGCTAGAGGAGTCCTTTGGATCTCATCGCAGGATTTACAATGACATTCTGCAAAGGACTGTTTTACAATAATAATGATTTAATCAGAAATTATGAACACCGGCTATCGAGTTATGGAATAGATTTCCTCGGATAGCCCAGAAACAATAGAAATCCGAGAGGACACATTTTTGTGCTTTTTCAGGGCCGAGACCATCGGAACAATTCAATTGACTTGCGTTGGGCTGAAAGGGCCGTTCAGACTCATCCTCTCCTTTCCAGATAATTAAAGTTTACATAGGCTACATTTCAGTCATCTTTGCGAGAAGACATGAAAATGATGCTAATAGCATTTACACAATTGCATATTTATTATACATTCTATCATTAAGCCAACTGAGACTATCCATTTTCCGAGGAATAAGAAAAGGAAATAAGAGACGAGAAACAAGAAAAAAGATTCAACCCACGGTTTATTATGCTTATTGGATTTGGTTTAGAAGTGATTTATCTGTTTAAGAGCTGAACAGATTTAGGTTGAAGCTTCCTTTTGGAGGAGGTTAACTGTAGTCGGGGAGACACACGGACCTTTACAGTTTTCTTCCTTAAGGTCACGAGTGGATGGTGGGGCTGCTCGAATTCCCCATGTCGGGTGGCCTATGTGGGTGAGAAATGTATAAGCTGGCCCCTGTTTTTGAGGCTGGGATTGTTCTGGACTGGCATCGAACACACACCTTGCCATGTGATATCTCAGCCTTACGCAAGGCCAACAAATACACAGCGCCAACCCTAGACTGGCTTTAACTTTGGGGGGCTCATCCAGGACTCAACAAATAATTGACCCATACCAGAGGGGAGCTAAAACCTGATTAGAATTTTTTCTTTTTTGTATGTTATTATTATTATTATTATTATTATTATTATTATTATTATTATTATTAGTGCAACCTAATGCTGCACAGGGTGAGAGTGAGGGCAAGGCTGACTCCACTGGGAGAACCTCACCTGCTCAGGAAATGCTCACAAGAACCTCCTACGTTATAAGAAGTGGGAGAGGAGACATACAAAACCGGAGAAACAAGTAGGCTGATCGCTGTTAAATTTGTAAGTGAACCACGCAGCGTTCGCCACGTCCATGTTGCCCTCCAAATTCTAGCCTTCAGTTTAGAAGAAAACAAGCAGCAGTGAACTTCCTTTAGAGCATAATGTGATCACCGATTTTCTGATTTTGAAATAAAACCCTCCCCTCTGAAGAAGGATTTACTCTAGGGCAGATAAGATACAACGAAGGTATGGTGGACAGTTCAATCTGGCAAATCTTCAGCCGTATCTATAAAGAAAATCAATAGCACCAGTAATTTAGTTTGTCCTTCTTTCCTTTCTGCAGAATTATTCAGTTTCCTGCCGTATTGAAAAGGGAAGTGAGTACAAATGCAAAGCCTTCTGTGTCTTTAATAAGTAAAAAAAAAAAAAAAAATTCAAATGATTCACACTGTATAAGAATGAAGTAAGAATAAGTCTTCTATAATCTATATATTCTATATTTATGTTTATTTCCATTTTATTTGTCACTGTCGCAACCACTGGCATCGTATTCGGTGTATTTGGCGTAGCTGCAAAGCAGGCTTTCTCCATCGTCTTCTTAAATTATACATGTGAACCAAGACAACCGTGGTGCCGTAAAACCTCTAGCTTCTTCGGAAAAGTGTTACGGGAACAGATATACAGCGTGTGACTGTACGGCTCACTCAATAATTTATCTTATAGGCTCCACTGTGGAGTGCTGTAAAACCTGGCTCGCCGCGGCAACCATCTTCTCTCAGAGCCCCGGAGAGAGGGCCTTTGACTAGTAATTACAATCGCAAGCTCCCGAAAGAGTTCTGCGTTCGCTCGGAATGCCTTTGAATGTCCCTGTCCGTAATATTGTTCATTAAATGCTGTCTAACACCATAACTCCGGAGTCCCGAGACATATTTGTGCGAATTGTCAACCTGAAGCTGGAGGATAATGACAAATGTGGCTAAGGGTCTAGTCAGGTAACCTAACTATTCCAGATCAGTGTGTTTGTGCCTGAGGTTAGGGTGGGGCAGTGTATTTGGCATCCCGTGTTCAAAAATAAATCTTTCTTTAACTGTCAAACACAAATTATATATTCAAAAACAAGTATGATATTACAGCTCAGCCTGCCTAATAGAGGTAATCGCAAGGTAGCCTACCTATGTGCGGCGGGGCCGTGGCAGTGCGAGAATCACTCAGTCGGAAAAGTAAAAAATCTAAACTGCCGTTTGAAATAAAAAAGTAAAATTGGCTTGAATTAAATCAAACTGCAACCTTTCTACCCATCGCTCATTGGGAACCTGATACAGTTAGCGCTCAGTGTAACATGTAGGAGGCAAACGCCGAGAGAAGCCTTGTAGAAATATCTACACTTTTACAGTGAAACCAATGTATTCTTCACTCAAAGTATTTTAGCGAGGAATTTACTTAAGCAGCTGATCCGATGAGCTGTAATTCTGCCTCCTGTCGTGGGGTCAGATTATTCTGTTCCAACTTCCGATCCTTGAAAATAATTTCGTTGGTGGAACTCATCCTGGAATGTTTGTCTCGGAGTAAGGGCCCAGCTTCACGTATTGCTCCCGCTGAGGGTATTTGGTCCCTGAAAAATGCTTTGTGAGGTGAACTGTCATAAATTAAAGATGCACTTACAAGCAGCTTCTTCTTTCCGTCTGTGGGCAGAATTGGCATCTCGAACAACATTTTGACGCACCTGCCCCACCGAGCGGTCAAGGGGACCTCACCGTTCAGCACAGTCGCGGTTGACAAGCTTCCCTTATTAATCGCTCAGCTATCTCTGTTATTTAGGTTTTTTAACCAATATGTTGACTAAGACATTTTATTTTGTCTGTAGGGAACACTATATTTCGGGCGGAATTTGTGTCGCAACGCAGAGGTGAAAGAAGGCAGACAAAATCCTAACTGGACCAATTAAACCCTTCATGAATGGAACTTGACACCCCTGAGCTGTGGTCAGTAGAACATCGGCCAGGTTGCTGCCACCGCATTCAGATATGGCAGCTGTCTAAAATTTTTTGACTGTCAGATAATACACGTTGTGGGCTGTGACACATCACTTTCGGAGTTATGGAATGGGAATTCTGGCTCAACGTAACGGAGTCTTTTACCCAAAGCTGCCTCCATTACTTTCACCCTTTTATACATGTGGGTACTCTAATATATCAGTGTAATAAGAATCACATTTATTTAAGGTGGTCTGCAGAAATGAGGCTGAACATAACGGTTCTTTCTAGCTTGCTTTCTAGCTAAAATTCACAAAGCCCTTTTGATAATGCTTCATATTTGAAATGCTATGACTGTCATTATTGCATGTTGCTTTCTTATTAAAAACTGTTCATTTCTGCACAGGCCTGTGAGAGCTTTTCACACTGAGGTACTTTAGCTCATTTTTTTGCAGAGCAATTTTAATTTGGAAGCATTAAAATTCACTTGCAGGTTGCATATATATATATATATATATATATATATATATATATATATNTATACTTTTACATACACTCTGTGTCACTGTATTCCCCAGTGTGTGTGTGTGTGTGTGTGTGTGTGTGTGTGTGTGTGTATATATATATATATATATATATATATATATATAGGGAATCAAATAGCTTGACATGTTTCGATTTAATGAGCCGCAGGGGGCTTATGAGTTAGAAAGAAACAGCGCTGACACAGGTCATCATCTGAACCTGGTTGTCAAACAGTAGAAGGAAACCCTGCTACCTGTAAACGTGTTCTGTTAACAAGTCAGAAAAGGTATAAATGGCTAAATAAATAGCTACAAATATTTTACAATTTTACCTTTGCATTGTCTTCTCTTTTTAGCTAATACTTATAATTTGTTCAGAAAATAAATGTCACAAGCGTTAGGGTTATGAATTGCACATGTGGAGTAAATGGAACCTGTTACCCCGGCCTGCTATTATTTAACAATAATGTGCACCCAAACAGACGACTGTGTGTCCACATTAATTCAACTCCCTTCCGGTGAGTTTTATGTTGTCAAATGACAAAAGTAATAGTTTTTTTTTTTTCTTTTCAGCGCTGCACACTAAATAGGAGTTTGCAGTATTAATGTAGCTTGAAATGTATAAAACAGTTTGAAATTATATATATATATATGTAGCTATATCCAAGACTTTTACAAGACCTAACAGGAAATAAATTGAAGTACATTTCTTATGTGAAGCTTTTACTGATTGTTTGAATAAGTCAGGGGAAAGTGACCAGATGCTGATAAATTATGGAAATTACATTTAACTATTAATTTTTGTCTTTTCTTTTAGACTTTATTTCAGTGCTGTTTCTGCTTAATAAAGGATAATGAACATCGGGGTTTTCCCTGCCTTGCACACAATGGATCCACAATAGACTGCAGACCACCACAACTCTGCGCAATGCAAGTGACTGATAAAAAATGGGAAAAAAAATAGTAAAAGCCTTAAACATTTTTTTTTAATCCCCATCACCCAACTGGCCAAGCACTGACCCACAGAAGCAATATCCCAATGTTCCATTTACAGTTGCAAGATTCTCAGAAGTGAGTACATACAAACTCAAATCTTCTCCCAAGGCACAACTACTATTAACAAAAATACTCTGCCTTATTTCCTTCCTGCTATTCTTTTCTTTGTGTCTGAAATAAGCAACTATATGCTGTAGGCTTTGCCCTGAGCGTTACATTTACCAGTTAAATGAGCAAATTTGCTTTGTTTATTGACAGCACAACAGATATAATATAACATTTTATGAATGCAATATTTCCCAAGTTCTTCAACTTAATTCAAATAACATCAAGCAGTGTAACTACTTCTTGCATCCAATGTCAATATTTAACTTCTCCACAACCCCCAGTTCCTATTTCTGCACCTTGGTCATGCCTTTCCATTTTCTCTGAGGGCTTTTTCCTCTTTGTAGAACAGCACCTTTGTATTTACGCTCTCAATTAAAATATATATAAAAAAAGATGCAATATCAAAGATTTGCGTCGCCTATAACGTTCTTTTTTTTTACGTTAACATGATGTTGCAAATATATGTGGAAGAACTGCTCCATTGCAATTCTCTATAGCTTTATCAGAGTTTCTTTACAGAGCATCGTGCAGTTTTTATTTATTTGATTGTGATGTACTTAGTAGCTGGATTTACAAACGGTTTACATATGGATGTCTGGTTCCAGTAGCTCATAAGTTGTGGAGTCAACATCCATAAGCTTCCGTGGCTTACGGGTAAAGACAAGCACTTCATTTAAGATTTTGCAGATGCAACTGTGGCACTCAGATGCGTAAATAGCGGCATTGCTAATGCGTTAAAGTGGACGCAACTGTCCGTTTAAACCCCAAGATTACTTTATTTATATTATATTTAGTTATAGTCAACATTATTTATATGCAATACTTGTCATTATTAGCATTTTCAACAGCCAACTAGCTGACCAGTGTGCACATCATTATCTGTGGTCCCATTATTGGTGCATACGTTTGTTTTGTCTTTGAGAAAAATTGCTTTGTTCATCAGGTCAATCCATTACAATTTGTTTCCTGTGGAAATGCTGTTGCGCTGTGTTCTCGTACAGAAGCAAGTGAGAAATTCCTTCACCGAGAGCCTGAGATTATGCTTTATCTCATTTGACAAGCTGATCCCTGCAGCTCCCCCTTATTCCTGGCCACTGTGGGACAAGAAAAAAGGTACAAATTTTCGATAAAAATTTACGATTCATGTGCAGCTTTAGCGATTTAGATCATATAGCAAAAAGCGGTGGGCAAAGCGACCGTGCTGAAACCACCCCCCTCCGAAATGACACCGAGCTACATTTTGACCACATATGAAAGTTCAGTGCACTTTTGATCAATTGCTATTCTTTTACAGGAGGCAGTTATAGAATATTTTGACCTCATGTCAGTTAATGACATAATAAATTGCACCGTACGATTAGAGAAGATTATTGTGTGAGGCTGGAATTTATTGCCTGTTCTCCAGATCGATGAACGGACTGTAAAATGTGTCCGCTTGAGTCGCTTGGATAATCGCGCTTGGCACACAGAGGGAGGAGAGGCCTTAGAAACGCAGCACTTCCGTGATCTCAGGTACCGGTGGCTGCTGGCAAAGTCATTTAGCAACATTCAAACCATTAAGGATAAATTCCCAAAGTAAACTGCTTTTGACAGTTTGCTTTAATTCTTTCTCCCTATAATGTGTTCATTACCCTTTAATCCCATACACTGTAAATATGCAGCCTGTATGTTATTGCCTTGTTTAATCATCTGGCTCTTTGTTAGCTGTTATGTGTGGCTCCATGGTGCATTAACTGGGAGATAATGACAACTGGCTGCCAGGTGGGCAATGTGACACAGGATTTAATCCGTAATGGTCACCTCTGCCGTAGGAGTGGGCACAGGAAGCCAGAGCATAAAATCCGTGCGGCATCGTGGAGGAAACCGGCCGGGGGAGGCTGGGATCTCCGTCCTTCAGCTTCCGCTCGGAGGCAAGCAGTCAATCACTGTCGCCATGACAATCAGAGAGGATTATCCCAGCCTGGCGTTCGTCTGCTCTCTTCCGAGGAGCTCAAGGCCGAAGGCTGACAAAGGGCCGCGCAAAGATGGACTATCCGGTGCCGCATACTTGTGCAGCAGAGATAATGGACAAGATATCATGGCTCCGGCTCAAGACAACGGGGCGGGACTGAGGTATAGGTTAGGAGGTGTATTCATGCAGCTTGAAGAGGTAAGTGCTGCTGATGCCTCAGGCTCGGTGGTGAATCTCAGAATGGACCTAAATGCCCAAGCCCCTGATGGGCCCCGCTGACACCAGTTGATGGGCTTGATAAGCGGATCGCATTGTTTGGGATTTACATTGTGGTGCTCGGCAAGAGCTCCCTTGTGTCAGTCAAGGCAAACGTATCGATCATGGGTGTTTGCCAGCAGGTGGGGGTGCGATCTTTGGATAAGCCGTACCCATGTGACAATGGCTTTCAGCTGTTGTGACAGAGAGTGACAGTTATTAATGCAGGTGTCCACAAATGTCACTCTAGTATATAAAACATTGATTTCTTATTGTTATGCCTGGAAAAGATGTTACTTTCCCTTTGTGGATGACTCCATTAGAGCATCACTTTGTTTACAGTACAAACGCAGAGGAAGTTGTGGGTGAAAATCAAACAGCAAGACGGCAGAGGCTTGACTGTGTATCATAAAGCTGTAACTGCCGAAGCTGGCGACAGGCTGACTCTTGTTGTCCGCCTTGTGCCTTTTCTTATGGGCGACAGCTCATGAAAACGGACATGCGCAGGAAAAGAACAAAGCGTCAGGTTGAAACCCAAGTGCGGTGTTTGAGCCAATGTCCATCCAAGGGATTTCAAACTGACATATCATCACCCTGATATCGCTGGCCCTGGCCCTGTGCCATGTGCCGCCCAGATTTGAGTAAGGACCCATAATGGAGCACATTCACAGGAAAACTGAGGTTTTCACATGGCCTGCCGGAGCACCTCTCCATTAAAATGCTACCTCTTTATCTGTTGTCTGCAGCTGCACCTTCTTCACCGTAATCTACAAGCCCAGTGCACCATTCCATTCTACTTCAGCCTCGCCACATGCCTGGATTTAACGTTGCTGCATCCAAAAACCTCATCTAGCAGAGCATGGCAGCTTCTGAGTCCTTGGTCTCCATATGGGTTTACTCTTTTCAGCCTGGCGTGGTATTTAGCGGTCAGCTGAACTGCAGTGCGATAGAACTTAGCGGAGGCTTAGAGGAAATGAACGTCAAGTCTATTAATCATAAAGGAAACGCATTCACTGGGCTGAGCTTTGGGACCCGTGGATTAGACACTGTCTGCTCGCTGGCAGGAGGGCAGGAACTGGCGAATAGGTCAGGTTGTCCCAGGCCGTCCAGGATGTCCTAGTAGGAAGAAGCAGTATCAGGCATAATCCTAAGAGTACTTTTGGAATCACTGACAAATCACTTTTTTCTTTTCTTGAGCACTTTAATACCAGCTCTCCTTAACAAGATCAGATGTTTTTCCTCAGTATTTTCAATAGGGTGTTTGCCGTAGATGCACGCGGTGTGTTTTACTGCATGCACGTTTTCGCTAAACCAAACAGCAGCGAGTTAAAATGCAGCATCGCGTCAGGCCGCATTTGTTCCAGAAAAGCTCATACTGTATGCATGACATCTCCCATGAGACATCTGCTAGTCTGGCTAATTTATGAAGCAATATTCAGTTGGCTATTTAATGCACATCACACGCACAAAGGGAAAATGAAAATGGTTAAATCGACAATGAGAGGTTTTCATGGATTGTATGAACCCTTACAGGGAATTCTGTGGATAATCTCAAAGCTGACTTTGCTGTCTTGGAGTTGTCTCGGCACTTCTGATTTTGGCTCGGGAAGATTTCATTGATTACTTTCCGCATTTCATGTCACTATGGAGCCATGTGTGAACCTTCTGGCACAGCTTCACCCTTGGCACCTCAGGGCAGCAGTGCAATGGCCTAGAATGGGAGGCGTCTTTTTGCGCCTGTAGAGCAAAGGTTGAGCTACAGCTGAGTGCAACCTTTCGTCAAGAACCACGGTGCTGGTGTGGGAGACGTCGCATTTATCACCAGCTTAACTCTCCTGTTGTGTTCAAGTCAAGCTGGATCCATGGACAGTATTTCGGCATTATAAACAGGGTTTCTTTCACCTAATTGCCATAAGGCTTCATGGTTTCCTCCATATAGGACATCTGAACTCATGAAATGAACGATTACCAGTTTCACTGGACATGTGATGCTACGCTGGAAGGATGTGCTGAGGGTTATGGGGGTTTCAGGTAGGAATGTTCTGGAGAAGAGGCAGAAAACGGTGAAATTGCTACATCGCCAATGTACAGTAGATGCAATACGTCCTCACCTCAGCAGACTGAACCCCTGACCACACATGCTGTCATGGGTACTGATGATTTTCTCACCTTGACAACATTTCTTTGACATGTGCAACAGGTTGGTGAGATGCCAATGTAGAAGGTGCGACCCTGTAAAAAAAGTGTCTCCCTGCTCTTTCCTGACTGTGTTATTCATGGAGATCCAGTCTGCCAGTATTCAGAGCTCTGCATCTACCCATGATGAATAGGAACTGATTTCTGCACGAACCCATTCCATGAAAAGAACAAATGAAGAGAGCAATATTCTGTGTTTTTCCAACACCCTTTCATGTCTCTACTTTGTGTCTCTGACTGAAGAATCGTGAAGGAAATCAAAGAGGAACGTACACCTGTTGTCTTCGGATAACCTTCCCGTTCAGATGGGATGTGACTTTGGAGGGGATGCGAATGCCGGGCTCTCTTTGATCTCTACGGAATTCCCTCGTGGAGGTCTACCTGGCCCAGTAGGCACAGCATCTGTTGAGTGTCTATTCCTAACCCCCCCACCTCAGTAGCTTTTAATCCAGTGCAAACTGCGGGCCCCCATATCTTCTACCCCAACCAGGCTCCTATAGGGCTGGTCTGCTAACAGCCACCGATGTGGTGGTGGATGGCACGTTGACCACCCCCTGATCCTGCCCACCAACCACCCTGGCCAGCAGCCTGATGCAACATGACTTTGATCCACTGCGACCTTTTACAATTCCTAATTTTCTCCGCGGCATCAAAAAGCCATTCTTACAAACTGTCTACTTCTGCCTCCGTTATTCCGGGAGACCGCATGGCTCCGTAACATTTCCAAGGCTGACATTTAATTGGAACCTGCCTGTCCATGCAGATAGGGCACTACCCTCATATCCTGCGTTGCCATGCCGGACTCGCAAGGGAAGGAAGATTCCTTTGAAACGCATCTCAAAGGAGAGATACGCAGTAATATGTTGCTAATGAGCACAAAAACGATTGCGTTTATAATGGACCAAGTCTGGCGTGAACTGTCATTTTCAGCCCAACTATTGAACACACAGCAGAATTACCCCAGAGACCCCAAGCTCTCATTTGTTGCCGATGAAGAAATAAAGAGACGGATCTATTTTAAACGTCGATGCGCTGTACATATTGCCCACGATTATTTTGCAGTAATGTTCCGGTACTTTATAATCTAAGGTCACCCCCACCGAAATGCTGCGTTTCGGTGCCGGCAGCTCAGTTCCAGCAGACGTTCAGTTTCTCCGCTAACGTAACGTTAGACTTGACTTCCTCCGCTTTTCAGATCACCTGAGGAAACGGTGGTGACAGGACAAAGAGGGCCGAAGCGCAAGCCGCTCTTCTCTTGGCTTAGCCTGTTGACTGCTCTGTCCCCGTGATATTTGCACCAACCCTACTTGAGTCGTGGGCCGACAGCACCGCGCAGCCCGCCTGCTGTTTTGTGGCACGCCAGGAATAAAACACTCGCGGAGAATTATTTTAAAGAGCAGCCTGCCTGGGCTGAATGTGCTCCAGGGGCAATGTCACCCATCAGGGTTTCTCTGCAACCAGAACCCCAGGGGAGGGCAATTTTGGATCACTTCAGATCTGTTTAGTAGTGCAGGGACAGGGGCAGGTACAGCCAAGAGCGCCGCGCAAAATCCAGCAGCGAGTGGCGCCGGATAGCGACGAATGCTGACAGTCATCTGTCTCAAAAGCATCCGGACCAACGACACTGTCACCAGATGACACTGTGGCAAAGGTGGGAGGGCAGTGATCCTTTGCTAATAGAATCTGAGCAGTCGCAAGCTTGTCGAGCTTCACGTTCGGTCGAGACGAACGGCGGTTCGCGGTTGAGCTTGCGATATTAGAAAAATCAGAGCAATGCGTCTGCATTCAGTTTTATGAGAAACTTTGCCTTCTGCAAGGTGTGAGATTATTCAGTACCTCCATACCTGTCCGATATTGGACCCAGCGACAAAATGGGGCTGGATGGGAAGAAATGTCATCTAGGGGCAATGGTGTCAGTCAAGTAACACCAGTGCGCATATATATATATATTTTTTTTTTTTTTTTTACGTAAAAACCACTATTCGCAGAGGATATTTACAGGGGTTTGTGGACATTATCTTTGGCACTTCGCATGCATGTTAAATGTTTTAATATATTGCTTGTTTTTGCTGCGTCCTTTGTTTCATCTGTAATCTGTGAAAGCGCTCAGGACAGAACGCTATATAATAATTATATTTCTCTGAATATCACCAGCAAATATTCTTTTGTACGGCGCACAATGAGCGGGACTTAAAAAATATTCACCGATCGTACTGCGAGGCACCACCTGTTTAAACAAAAATTTCTCGTTTTCTCTCGCCGTTCCACGGTACAAAAAGGATGGGGCGTGTTTTGTTGTTTCGAAGGAATCGCACGAACGACAAGGTTTGTTTCATTCAAAGGAATCAGTTTCAGTATAGAAACGCGTGCTGTGGATGCGCTGGCCTATATTCAAGGAGAAAAATGTCCAATAACAACAAGACAGGAGCAGAAGAAAGGAGTTATTCTTGCCGAAAAAGCGAATATTAGTAGTGATTGTTCCGCTCCTGCATTTCTAAACTATCGGTTAATTTTATCGAGACTGCAAAATACGGTACTGACGTTTTGTCGGTTTCCTTTAGCATCAGTCTGACTCAGACAACAATTTACAGTTTACATTTTTCAGCAGCAACAAATACCAAACTTAAATGGAAAATGTGGTTATACGCAACAAAATAGGAAGATGAGTCTTATTTGGCCACATAACTTTACCCCGACATCTCGATTTGTATGAAAATGCATCATAATCAATAACTGTACTGACTCAAGATTTAATAGAAAGAAAAGTACACGAATTACACCGTAGCGCAAACAACATTTTTAGAAAGGGCCAATTTTTTCACACCCACAGAGCACTTTCTTAAACCCCAGGTGATGTATTAATTTTATATTTAGTCACAAGTATACATCTGCCCAACACAGAGGCCAAATATTATTATTTACATATGATTTATAGGTTTACACTTCACGTGTGTCACTTTCAAACATTTTTCAGAAATAAGATTTACAAGAAAGGGAAGCGATCCTATCTTTACAAGGCGTTATATTTTCACAAGCAATTCCTTTGAAAGAGAATGTGCTTCTGGAGGCCGTCAAAGCTGTCACACGTAATCGAATAAAGCCAGACCCTTAATACCCGCTGGCGTTCCCGAGGCGAACCGCGTATTTTGTGCAGTGCGTTAGAGCAGTAGTAATGTCATTAGAAGGCACCGGATGGTGATCTGTTTCCGAACAGGGGACACGCTCTGCTGTCGCTTCCCATTTTCCATGCAGTCGGCGACAGGCGCCTGCAGATGCCTGTGAGGAGCTGATACGGAGGAAGCTGAAGGTAGCACTGTCACCAGGAGGGAAGCGCAGCTATGGCAGTCAGAGATTTAGATATTCGCTTGTTGTATTTGTTAAGATGTGCATTATTGCTGCCGCCATTAATTTATTTGTTCGTGTCGAAACAATAGCGGGCTGAGCGGTTTGGGTTCTAATTGCCAGGCGGGATATAGATGAATCCTTCAGGTTGTGGGGTCTAATATTTCCACAGTAACACCATTAAGCGAACTGCTGTTGTGAAGCCATCACATAATCACTCTATCTTATGGGAACGAATAGAAATGAATAATCCCTTTTTGCGCTGGATGGAAAGGTTGTATATTTTCACCATCCAAGTGTTTTTTTTTTTTCTTATATGCTGTAGCTATATAAGGGAGCAGTGTGTGTCATTTAATGCAGTTTGCTCAACAATGTTACACAAACAAGTAAATCAGGGTAAACGGCTGCTTACGATAAGCCATTTTTAAGTTGGTATTGACTTTTACCACAACGCTAAGACTATTCTGTGCCAGTAGTTTTCAGATTTATCTTCTATACTGGTTTAGCACTGTAACCTGTCTGCTTGTTTGCTTGCTCTTTATGTGTAGCTTTGTTTCTCCAGACGTAGTACTTCTCGGCTTAAGTGAGGTTTTTGTGTGGTCAAACACACACACACACACACACACACACACACAGACACACACTTTGCATCAAAGTGCGACTATCTCTCTACCTCACACAAACATACCTGGCAACATTATAGCCAAATGTCACAAACATCTAAGTGTCAGAGAAAAGGTCCCGTTTCCACTACCGCTGGTGACCCTGCTTTTAAAGGACATTGGCCAGGTGAAAGGTACCCATTCTATAAATGGAAAAGGAAACCACTGCTCTTTTTATTGGGGCTTTGAGATTTGAATGAACTTTTTTCTTTATGATGAATAATAATGCTGGGGCTGAGCACAACCAAACCTCGACTTGATAAAATGTGCAGTGAGATGCGCTGCTGCCGCACACCCAGCCACAGCGTTGGTTGTCACAAAATGTCGGTGTTTGAAAGCTAACAGCTTTTTACTGATATAAGATATAAAGGTTAAAAGGGGTGCAATTTTCGCCCTAATCTTCAAACTTTCTTCTAATGCTGGAATGAATCTTCTTCTCAGGCTGATAACACCTCATGAGGGTAAAAAGTGTGACAACCAGCTCCAGATTTGCCTCCTTCTTAAAAGTCGCTCCAGTAAAAACTACCCAGGTGAATAAATTAGTAAAGAATTGTAAACTGTTTTTGTCATGAGCATCAGATAGTAAATGAATGCATGCAGAATCTACTGAAACTGACAGTGAGTCTACAGTTCAATGTGATGTCTGAATGGACTGAATAGGCTCTGGACTGAGGCAACCCTGCTCAGGCTCAGGCGGTTAATAATAATGGATAGGTATTAGTTATAGCATTAAAGAATGGCCCTATCTAGTCAATCCTTTGATAAATACAGTACGTGGGGCATAAATCTTCCCACTCTGGTAAGTAAGCAGTGTAATTTTACTGCATTTTACAGGTATGCAAAGGACCTAGGAGCTGGTGCAATATGACTGTTGTGACACAAAAAGGCTCGAGAAGACCTTTTCTGTAGAAATAAACCGGTGATGCAGAAACTGTGATATCATCAAGCGCAAAAACCGGTGAGCATTATTAAAAAGAAAAGACCAGGATCCTTTCCCAGTCCAGTCTGTCTGTTCTTTCTCTAAAATCTTCTTATTAACTCTGCTGGTGTACTGGTCACACCTGATGCTTGACCCTTTCTCGAAGTACGGCTGGGTGGTGAAGCGTGGTCGGCACCCCTATGGACCACAGTCATCATTTCTGGTTCTCTTAATCGTTTGCTGCGGCACGTCGTGTTCATGGCAACGCAACACAAAGAGCCACGTTGAGGCTCCCTAGAGTAACTCTCCAAATTTTCTGCAGGCAATTGCATGAACAAACACACCTGTATCTTGAACAGGAAGAAATCCCCTTAACTGTGTGATTTTCACAGAACGAAATCCTTCTGACACATAGAAAATACACCCCCCCCCCGAAGAAGCTGGAAATCCATCCGTTTGTTTTCAAGTTGTCGCAGAGAGGCCGGGGATGCAACCGAGGTCCCCTGTTGTATCCCAGGCAGGCAGCGCAGCTACCTATCCATGTCAGACTGTTTTATCGTTTTTGTTTATGTGTTTTTGTTCCTTCGGTAAAAATCCGAGGCAGCTGCGGGACACAGGACACCCGCTTCTGGGATTATCCATGACCGGATTGATGATGGTCAAGCACAGCAATGCTGTTTAAAGAGAGTTCAAAAATGGACGGTTTAAAATGGCTCATCGGTGTGTTTGTTGCACTGTTTGCTTTATATCTCCCACATCCATCCCAGCCCACCTCAAGCCTGGTGGCTTCCCGAACCGGGTACGTTCAACGTGCGGCGTACATCTAGCACCGGCTCAAGCCCCTAAACAAATGTGCTGCAGCTTGCTCCTAGCCTCTTCCCCACCGCACATCCCACTGCTCCCAAAGAGAAGGGATCTTCAGGACCTTTGTTTTCCCGCTCATCGTTCACGTCAGACGTAACCGAAGATGCGAGGCACGGATCGGCGTCGCGCGGATGGACGGGCACGAGGGACGGCGTCTTCGGCGCTGCCAGCGCCTGCCCGATTCGAGCGGTGAATTCTAAGCGCTGTACTGTGACACAGCAAAAATCCACAATTTCTGGCGCGAGGTGGGGTGGCTGCACCGAATGACTCAGATTTGCATAGTTTGCAAAAATTTACAAAGTTAAGCATATATTAGTTTGTCAAGTGACAAACGCTTCTTACAATACTACTTTTGGGGAAGGGAAAGGCCTGTGGGGGTTTTTATTTCCAATAACTTTTCCGATGAGGATAAAATGTCCCTCGTTCCTTGAACTCGGGGTGTTTCCTCGGAGGTGCGCCGGGTGAATATTGTCCAAATTTGTCTTATTTTGCTGCCTTATTCTGCTTCTGCTACGGTTAATTCCGGCTGAAAAGGCAGCAAAAAAAAACGGGGCAGTCGAAATACACTTTTCTGCCGCTTTTGCCATCTAAAGAGTGATTCGATTTTAAGAATGCCACCGGGAGTGACGCGGAAGAACATCGCCGCCGCTGCGCTCGCGCAATATTTTTTGCTGATCAACAGAAGCCTAAAAATGAGCCAGTGCCCTCTGCCACTCGCGCTCGCCGCCAGCCAACATGCTGTTTAATACAGCGGTGCCAACGCTCATATCCCAAAATTAAATGTCAGTCTGCGAACAGGTCCATATTTAATCAATGTCAGCAGAAAAATCAATAAAATCACTCGAACCGTCAGGTCAGGACATGATAAATTGAGGTCCTGTTTAACTGAGATACATGGCATTAAGTTTGTTTCCTGGGATATAACCATCGAAAGGACAGAGGTCACCGGAACTACCGATTCCTCGTTCAAAGGCATTTATTAAACCGCCGCAAAAAAATAAAATGAAAATAAAAGGCACAAAGGAGTCGAAAGGCAAAGGGCTACGACCGTGACAAAGCAGCGCATGTATCAATGCCGCCCCGAGTCCGCGGATTTAACTTTTGCTCCGCATCCGTGTACGACGCGTTCATTGCAAAGGAGGCGTTTGCAGTTTCATTTACGTTTACTTTCAATTTATATTTGACTGGAGCTACTTTCAGGACTGCAACAAGCTGTGTAGCTTTTATCACGACACCCTTCTAGGTGCCAAGCTGTCGTTCCACGTTGTTCACGGGGCAAACCTTCATGGAACAGAGTGGCAAAACCATCATCGGTTGTTGTTAAATTACGGTCATTTCTCCTCGGTAGTTGCGTTCTCAGTATTATTGCCCAGGTGCTGAAAACAGCAGGAGGTAATGGGGGGGCATCAGTCAAATATTAACATGAGCTGGTTTTCACTCTTGATGCCTTTTTTCACCCTTGGTATATAATGGCTGTCATGCACATGACGAAGGCAGGCAAGGGAAAAACGACGGGTTTGTCCTTACTGGCCATCCGACGCATGTGTAACGTTTGAGAAGCCGTTGCTCTCCGATGTCTGAAATGACCCACATGGACTAAGTGGAATTCCTTTTACCTGCACTCTGCAGCAAAGCAAATAAGCCGCGCACTTTGCGCAAATTATGTCTAACAAAAAGCTCCGCTACGGAAAGTGCGGCAAAAACCCTGCCGTAACGTCGTAAGTGGGGTCCAAAAAAGACATTTGCTTTATAAGCCCTGGCGAGTTTAGTGAAAAACACTATTTTCTGGTTGGTCTTCCAGTTAATGAAAAGAAAAACACAGTTTCCACTTATTTGCTTTTGTCCATTAGAAGTGCAGGAAATTGTTAGAAAGAAAACGTGTGCATGACAAATATGTGCTAATACTACTGTAATAGAGCAGATAGTAAAAAAGTATGAATAACATTGTCTAAATTCTTGTTGCCAGAAAACTTTACCTTCTTTTGTCTCTTCTTCCGAAACACAATTTGATTCGCACATTTTCCCTTCCTTTTCTCTCCAGCGTCTTAGAGAAGCCTCACCAACACTGCTCAGCTGAGTCGGAGCTATTTACTATTCTGCAGTTATTCTCGGGCAATAAAAAAACCCCATCTGCGGCTGATTTTGTTATAAGTTGTATTAAGATTTTACTCTTTACATTAATACTGTCCTTAAAGCCCCCTCCCTCCCACCGCAGGTGGACAGGAGCCAGACACCAATCCAATTATTCCGAGTTTGCGGGGCTTTGTCCCATATCTCAGTAAGATAATAAAAATGTATAAATGTGCCACAAATACATGAAATAACCTGGGAGAAATATTTACTTTTTGCCAGAAATGAATAAACACTCTTCACCCCCTCTTCAGTACATGAAGCAAGGGGGTTGAGAATTTTTCCCAGGTGCCAGTCAGCCACCTCGTGAACCTTGCATCCGCTGGACCAGGTGGCAGTGAAGCATCCTGCTGCCCTGGTCTCCTTCAGAGAGGGTTTCTAGCGACCTCTGGAGAACCACAGTGCTGCTCTTGCTGGAACCGCATTGGCCATGCCGCCAGTCCCCTGCCTTCATTCATTCTTCAGAAGGGTTTCAAAAAAGGACGCGGTTATATATGTTCATCTTGACAGCCCTGTTACCCACCGACGTCCCAAAAAAGGCGAACACCGTGCTTGAACAAGTTGAAATAAATAAGATTGCAGCTAGAACGCGTTCGCTTCTTTTCGTTTCGTTTTCCGAAGCCAGAGCTGCCGGGCGCGTTTTTTCAAAGCTCTTAACATCGGTACTTGTATTAGAAGAAAAGCAGGAACAATTAAAAAAGAGAGCCTTTGCACTCCGAACGCTTGTTCTCCTTTCTTCCACCGAGGGCTGCAAATTGATTTCGCACGTAACTAATAGCCTGACCGCAGCGTGACAAGAACTCAGATTGTCTGCAGGTCATGGGAATTAATAGCATCAATTAGGGTACAAAGGAGGAGATGGAGGAGATGGCAAGAAGCAATGGGTAGGGAGATGTGATTTGGAGAGAAGGTTGCTAGACAGTTCCAGATATCTTCCTCTCTTAGTCCTGAATGCTGCCCGCCTGCCTGATTTGCTAGAGCGCGAGATGTTTTTCCCCAACGAAAAACTCGACACGTTCGACACGTCCGGCATGGCACGAGGCGTGATGTCAATGTCATAGCTTGTGACGTAAGCGATGAGGAGAGGGACCGCCCCATCCAAAAGGGGAGCGCAAAGCACACGACCGTACCGATGTGTCTGTCGCTACTGCTCACACAGGACTGCTGACAGAGCTGCAGGTTAAGCTGCTTTTGTCAGGTATGAAACCACCTCCATGGACCACCGAATAGCGTGGCCACACCGACTCAAAGTTTTCTCAGTTAGTGAAAATGTTTGTATGACACAGGGGCGCACAGTTACTCCTGTCAACCAGCTTTTAGATTTTTTGTGTGTGGGCGATGTTGAGCTGCATTCATGCGAAGGGATATTGAGATCGACAATCGACAGACCACGTTACTGGTAATAGAGCTTAATATTTCCTTTGAGGAAGATCTGATGGTCAGTATTAAAATAGCCAAAACGCTATTGCTAAGTGCTTTATAGGTTCTTCTTCTTCTTCTTTTGGCCGCTCCCGTTAGGGGTCGCCACAGTGGGTCAAAAGCTTCCACTTCCTCCTGTCCTCTGCATCTCTCTCCGTCACCCCCACCACTTGCATGTCCTCCTTCACCACATCCAAAAATCTCCTCTTAGGCCTTCCTCTCTTCCTCTTGCCTGGCAGCTCCATCCCTAGCATCCTTCTCCCGATATATCCAGCATCTCTCCTCTGCACATGTCCAAACAAACGCAATCTCGCCTCTCTGACTTTGTCTCCAAACCGTTTATAGGTGCTTTATAGGTTACATAGCTAAAAATGCTAGCTAACTCCCATGCTAACTCACAATTGAGTAGCTCTTTGTCCATCTTATAGGCTCCCTGGCCAATTTAACTTTGAAGTTTTGGCCTGTTTGTCCATCAATATGTTCATCCATCCGTCTGTCCATCCATCCTACCTCTAAATGGGCTCCATGTCTGTCTCAGGTAGCCACACACACATAGACAACCATGCATTCACTCAATGTGGGGATTTACGGTTTTACGGTGGGAGGAAACAGGAGCAGCCAAAGGAAACCCAGGCAGACCTGGAGGGAACATGCAGACTCCACACAGACTGATCAAGATTCAAACCCACACCCAAACAACGTGGTTGCTGTGAGGTGGCAACTACCTGCTGCACCACCATACCTCCCTACACGTTTAATAAATTGAGTTTTTTGTGCCTTGGGTTATATATGTAGGTATATTAAAAATATTTTCCTCGTTTTGTATTTATGTTAGTGTGACCAAGTGTTCTGCGACCTTAAAAACGGTAACAGCGGGCGGCCCATTTGAAATACACAGCAAACTAACAAAATGAGCTAAAATGATGGTAAAATACAGAACTATCTCTGGAAATGTATGTGCTGTCACACTTAATGTACGGAGAAAATGTTTCCCTTTGTGCCTCGGTGCATTTCGAAGATGTTCGGGTTCATATTGTGTTCACAAAACACAAGGGCATAAAGCAGTTTTGCTCCAGGCTTCAGAAGAACAAGCGGTGGATCATACGGTATGTAGTTGGAGAAGGGCACTCCGTCTGGAGAGACATTTGGTTTCCAGCAAGTTTTGCTGGACTTTTGGTGAAATTTGTCAGTGTCTGCAGAGGTCAGAAAAGCAATCTGAATGTTTATGTGTTCTGGCTTCCACAGATGAGGAACAAATTTGGCTTTGCGCTGCTACCAGAAGAGAAACCAGGCCCAGCTGTCACCACAGCAGTCCACGCAGCACTGCAACGTGAGCTGAGCACGAGGTCCCCAAAAGGAATGGGCCACGCAGAAGGTTTACGTGCACATGACGGCATGAGAAAGTGATGCATTTGATATTTTCATTTCCAGAAATTATACAAAAACTAAACATAAATACAAATCAGAGTTACATTGCACTGCTCCAAACCTCAGATTTCTCAGGCAAAAACATCCATCTATAATCTCCTTCACCCTAGTCAGGGAGCTCCAGAGCCTATCCCAGAATTATAGGGCACAAGACCATGAATGATCCCCTGGATGGGAGTTCAAGTCCATAACAGGATGACCCTCACACCTAATTTAGAGTGACCGACTAACCTAAAATGCACTTCTATAGACTGTGGGAAGAAACCAGAACACCTGGAAGAAGCCTACGCAGACACAGGGACAGCGTGCAAACTCCACACCGTGCGGGATTCAAGCTCATACCCCCATGCTGTGAGTCAGCAATGCTACTTGCTGAGCTGATACGGCACCCCGAAACCACACAACTAAACAAATTCAAAGTAAAAGGCAATTAACAGTACAGCTTTTTGCTGTATTTTATGCCACTGCACCGATACAAAAGGAAGTGGAAAATATGAATACTTGAGAAATATCAAATTCAGCACAAATGAGACAGCAAACATTCAACTTTTGCACAAGCGAAAGACACCGGCCTGAGAAATGTGGGGTTTGGCAGGTATGGTGTGAAGTTTTGATTTTCCAGCCTGCACCCTGGCGATAGTCAAGTAGCTGAAGGACCATATGTGGGGAAAGATAAAAAATTGAGAAACATGCTCAGATTTCTTACACAAATATTAGCACTGGTGTTGTTGCTCCTTTCAAGGTGTAAAATTTTCACAGTGTTTATTGTGAAAGTTTGGTTGTGAAATAAAAATGTGGCACGAGTGTCAATCACATGTTCACTGTATGATGCTCTCTGCTTGAAGCTCTGCTCCAAAAGCCAAGGAGAACAGTTGTGCCGAACTATCCCATTACAGTTTGCCAGAATTTATACCAGCTGTCCCATATGTTGTAATTCATATCATATTGTATCATATTGTACACCAAGTGCCTCTCAACCAAGGGTTATAGAAGCCCCTGGGTTTACTTTGAGACATGATGGAGGCACCTCAGGGTCTGCATCCACTGTGATGCATTTTTCATTTTCACATTTTTTTATTAAAATCTTTACTTACTAATTGCACATTCGGACTGACGGAATATTTTCAAACGTATTCATTTTTGCATGCATTTTTTCTCAGAATCCCAGGTCCCACGGTAGAAGTTTTGGGGATTTTTTTTTTTCCGTATGTATACACAGAGGGTATTTGAACACCCGTTTGACCCTCGCAATCCGAATATTAGTAACCGATGCCGTTTCCTCTATTTTATCCATAAACCGTTGCACGTGGAAATACGAGGGCGGTCGGTGACGTTCAAAACAGTAGCTGTTACCTTCACATAAGCGGCAGTTGTACCTCCATGAAACTGGGCGTTTAACACGAAAATGCGAGCGCCTGCATCTGCATATCTTGAGTCGGATTGTGCACCTGCAGCTTCTCGGAGGCAGGGCTGACACGGATATAAGTAAAACCGTGCAACTGCAGGTCAGGCGTTTAATTTCCCCAAAGGCTTTATTAACTGTGCAGAAATTTCAGCTGGCTGCTGTCATTTAATGCCCATTGCTGGATTAGGATAATGTTTCTTTATCAGAGCTCAGGGAACAGAGGAACCCCCTTTCTTGTCCCCGTAGGGGGCGCCATGCTGGGTGACCCAACCCGAGAGGTGGGGTAATTAACACGGCCGAGTTATGATGCCGGCGCCGCGCCGAAGGCCCGGAGACAGGCGGAGGAGATTAGCCCGAGTCGTACGGGGACCTTCGGATGATCCGTCGCGGCTCTGCGGCCTTCCGGGGACCGACCTTTGAACCGCCTTGTTAAACTGCTGGGATTACAAGGCACGAGCGGGATTAAGAAAAAAAAAAAAGTATCTCTGTTAAACAAAGTGGAAAAGTAATTCCAATAGTTTATCTGTTATTACCAAGGAGAATTATTCCCTCGCGAAGCCCTGTGCGATAACAGGACGCACGACACGTGTTTCCGGCGCCGACGCGTCGGCCGCGAGGAGAAGCGGGGAAGCGTAAACATCGGTTAGCGATAAGAAGCAATTTCAACCCCGGCTGCCAAAAACGCTGACAATCCGAACGGCGCCAATTAAGCCGAACGCGTTCCCGCGCCCGTGACGGTTTTGAGCCGAAACTTCGCTTAGGTTTATCTTCGTAAATTAATTAAAACGCCGAAATAACTCTCCATTTTTCACTTAAGGAACGCTGAGCCGGTAATGAAGTTTTGTTAGCGCCTGCTCTTACGTTGTTCGAAAAATAAAATAAATAAATAAATAAAAAGAATACATAACATCGACTCCCTTTGTTTCGCGCTACTTTTTTTGCACAGGTAATTGAGAAAACGTGTTTATACTGACAATAATTGTGAATTTTCTTATTCATTTCCCAATATGCGGTGAACTGAGCGGCAGAAGCTGCGCTTGCCGTTCGTCTTGAGCTCCTGGTTGCGGATTTTTAAATAAAAAGTCGGTAAGGATAGCTGGACGGCTCTTTCTTAAACTTCTTTAAAGGAAAGTTTCACGTTTCCATTGGCGAAGAGACTCCGGCTCTAAATCAAGGAATATTCAGAGGGTCAAAGCATCAGCACTGAAGGCCATCGGCCACATTGAGTTTCAGATGCGTGATCGTCCATTGCAGAAGCCACGCTGAGCGCAACTGGTGCCGAGATGTCACGCGGTCGCCGATGAACCTTCTGGCAAAAACAGGTTGCGAGACTCCTCTGTGTTGTCAAGCTTGCAGCTCATTCATTCCTACTTTGTTCCTCATGTAATCCAAGTGTAGATCAGCCCTGGCGTTGAAACTGGCTGCGTGATAATATACTGGTTCTTAAATTTATTTTTTTACAAATTAAATCTTATATACTGTATATTGTGATTTGTTGCACAATTTAAAATGTGTACAATTCCTCTTTAGAAATTTTATATATATTTCAAATGTGACGTTGATTATTAGTTACAGTTATCGATAACTGATTATTTTCTAGAGAAGTTCCATGCGTGAATAATATTTTAAAATTTGGCACTCAGATCAAAATTTCCAGTTCTGTATGTACATATATGATCTAATACAAGAAAATTTATTTTAATTTACCATGATACTTGAGGGGCGTTTCCTGTAACCGTACGTTGTTCTAAACAAATTTATGCATCGTTTTTGGGTCCATTCTCCTTACGCCATTACTTCAGGCGAATCTGGAAGCCGCCTGCCTCATACGGTTACTGTAGGTCAGGCATTGACTCATCGGGCCACTTTAAAACATGTTATTGTTGAAAGTCTGCTTGTGTATTTAGGAAAATTGTTTCACTGAATTTCATGAGCGACTGTATAATGGATGTCATTAATGGTAAACCATTCAGGTTCAGATGCCCCTCTGGAGTGCCAATTTGTCAGTCTTACAGCTAAGCTGGACAGCAGGAATGAGATTTTGAAAATGGCAAGAACTCCTAAAGCGATCCGTTCCTGTTCAGAAATCAAAACTCTCTTTTGCGTCATACACTAGACTTGGCCTCTTTGTAGGGAATGGCTACAGAAAAGCTGCTTTTCAGAAAATCTAACATTAAGTAACACCCAGAGGTAGTCAGAAGCCATATGTAAGAACCCAAGACCTGCTGGAAGAAGATTTTGTGGTCTTATACAGCCAAAGTTGAGCTTTTCAGACTAAACACAAAGTTCGGTTGGGTGCAAACCAAACTCCTGATGTCAACAATTGTGGTCTGGCCACATTTTGCTGTGGGATTGCTGCTCAGCAGATAGAACTGGAAAACCTGTTGCCATTAACTTGGCCCAAGTCACGTAAAGAAATAAAGACAACTCCTGCTGCAACAAATTTGATTCAACAGAAGACCTTTGTTTAGGACAAAGAGAAAACAGAAAATCCTATACCAATGCTGCAGAATGGTTTGACCATTAAAGATGCATGAAATGTTTTTGCTTTTATTATTATTATTATTATTATTATTATTATTATTATTATTATTATTATTATTATTAATGTTATTGCTACCATTTACAGTGTGTGATGAGCATTACAGGCAAAAGGATCTTTGCTTTTTTATTTGCGAAAAGCACTACAAAGCAGCTTGGGAGTTTTATTGAAATGTGATCGGGCAAATGAGAGCGACAAGATATGTCATTTATATTTATTCATTTAGCAAAGCCTTTAATCGAATATACAGCTCAGCTGTATGAAAGCGCTTTTAACAGCAGAGGAGACGCATCTTGTCTGTCTGAAATCTCCACACTCAAGTATTTGCCTACAGACCAGAAAAGTCCAAGCCAAGGTGAGCCTTGTTCATGATCCATGCAGATCTGTGTGTGTTTTTTTTTTTTTTTTACGTACTTATGTGTGTTTCTGTGTCTGTTTAAGAACTTATGTTTGTCTGTGTTTGCCCGGGTCTGGGTCGAACACACACTGAACACACACACACGCACAGCAAAGGCCGGTGTTCTCCAGCTAGCAGCTGGCTTTACGGTACTCAAAAAAGGAAAAGTCCGAAGGCCTGGAGGTTCAGTGCCAAAGGTCCTTAAAGGGGCAATTCTAGCAAGATTTCAGTGTTAAGCAAAAACGCCAAAATACCCATTTTAAACTTCAGCACTTTAAGTCCACATTCGCTATAATACTCTCACTGGGTTGGTTATGTATTAGAGCAGAATTAAAGTGAAACTTGAGTAAAGCGCACTGAAAACCATCTGTTGTTGTGTGATGGTAATCTCATTTTTCTCTCTGAATGAAATGATAGAGAGTCTGTCAAAAACCCTAGAACACTGGGCCGGATTAATGAGCTAAGAAACACACACACGCACTTGGGTGTTGAAGTGACAAAGATAATGTCCACTATCCAGAGTAAGTGACCTCTGCTAATATATGCTTTTTATGTATAAATAAAATAAAAACAAATCGGCTTTGGGTTGCAGCACTAAGGGTTGCACATAGCATTCGTGCATAAATTTCCGTTTTGAACGCAGTTCACAAGCAAGCATGAAAAGTCGAACGGCGCATTTCAACACCGGGCTCGGTTTATTGTTATTTCACTAATGCAAGCAAAAGTTGCACTCGCCGGTTCAACGTATTATTGTTTAAGGCTAGATGTTTCCAAAATGTTTATTCATTCTAATATAAAATTGCAGTCTATTTTCCGGGATGCTTTGTTTGCGCCTGTTCCTTCACTGTGATGCTATCAGCTATTTATGTTACCTGTGGTAGAGTGTATATTGTACTAACACTTCTAAAGTTAGCTTTTCTCCTTTAGTGCTTCTCTTTGTAGTGTGAAGCGGATGGCAGTGAGTCAGCTGTTGCCCCCCCATGTAGAAATAACAACATCCCCTGTGGATGAGCCTCCGAGGGCATAATGTGCTAACGTGAGAGTCCCTGGATCAACACATCTATTCCACAGAGGAGGGATCCATTATCACGCCAGGACTCCATGTGGTGATGCTGTCTTATAATCGCTGCTCTTTCTCCATCATCCCATGCCAGCTTTGCGCATAGGTGGACAGGTATCCCTCAGTATACAGATCTTCAAAGTTAGGCCCTAAGAAAATGAATACCCTCTGTCAGTATGCAAACATTTGGGTTTCGAAGTTATGAACTTCACACCGGTACGGTGTACGTGCCTTGGCCGGAATCAGAATTTACACAAAAAATGAATAAGATGCCCTCTGTAGTACTGTATAATAATAATAATAATAATAATAATAATAATAATAATAATAATAATAATAATAATAATAATAATAATAATAATAATAATAATAATAAGTATTATTTTCAGCACATTTAAACAATGCATGATAATAATTTGGTCATCTATGAAACAATAGTTTTATTAGCTAAATAAAGCTAAATAAGATTTACATTTATTTTTTCTTGATGCCCTTTATTTGAATATTCCCATAATACATTATCTCTAGCCAACAGTACAGTACTGTGATCACATAATTTTTAGCCAACAGAAAACATGAGCCAGTTAAGGAAAATAGGAAAAGTTAGGATGTTTTTACTCTCCTAATGACTCTGCCTTTCAGTTTGTCTTTAATGATTCTCACCAGAAGGTTTCTAATATGTCTGACACGCCATTAGTCGCCAAGCCTGAGGTTATGTTGGAGCGCAACCTTTGCATGGGGAACTCGTCTTGTACCAGCAGAGGTCAGTGCACTGTGCCAGACCTTCAGAGTCAAGCACAGAAAGAAACAATCTCACAGTACAGCTAAATCTTACAGTAATGAGAAACTGGGTTTTGATATATGAACGCTTGGTATATGCACAGTTTTCAGGAATGAATTATGGTTGTAAAGGGATGCCTGTATTTACATGTATTTAATAAGGTGATACATTTCTCCAAACTGACTTCTAATGCAACATTTCTGTGGCATTCTAGATAGATCAAGAACAAGGTCCTGTAAATTCCTGTTGGAGGCATATACCTCACCAGGGTTGTCAGGCAAACTAACTGCCCTACTGACTGTGTATCCAGCAGCGCGACCACCTCCAGCATTATTTGCCGCAAACGACTGATGAGGGTCAGTTGCAGCAAAACCATTTAAACATATATGCCAGAGAACAGGAGGCATCACGCTATGGACTGGTGCTGATGCAGATGATGCCCAGTTTTGGGTTATAGTTGCTCTTGGTATATTTGTTTTTCCTCACAGGTTCGTTTATGTTCTTAAAATACAAAATCTCTGTAAATCTATTCCAATACAGCTTTACACCTGGTCACTCCCCTGACACGACAAACTCACAGTGTTTTGCTCAGTATACAGCTGGGCAATTTTTACTGTACGAGATCAGATTAAGTACCTTATTCTAGGGTACTATCGCAGGATGTGTGATTCAAACATAGGTCCTTCATGTACAAAACAACAGCTTTGTCCGCAATGTCCCCAACTACCCCATTTACAAGTGCAATAGTTATATGTTCGCAGTTGTGTATATACAGTACATAGCCAGGGAATCATGGGAATTTCCTTTGATTCACTTACAGTAACGGAATCTATTCAATTTTTTAAAATTAAAAAAACAGCAAGAACAGCAAAAGCGCCACAGAAAAGCTCCAAGGTCCAACGCCAGCTGTCTCAAAAAAATACTTTTTCACCTTGATTTTCATTGGCTGGGAGGTTTCTGGTGATGTCATCCATAATGATGATTGACAAGATGAAGAACCAGTAGCAGATGGACAGTTGTGACCAATCAAACAAGCTACCAACCGCAGGAATTCCCTGGGCCGGCCACTACCTTCCATGAAGCCAATAAAAAGCTTTGCCCAGTGGGGGTCATCTTGAAAAATCCGCGATGGGGATGCGTTAAAGTCCTGCTTGTGCTGCTCCTGTTGCATGTGGTGTCCAGTTTGTCTGTAAGCCAGCAAATCTGTCTCCAGCATATGACTGTTCATTCAGACGTCACACTCTACTACCTTTTAATCTATTTTTTTCAAGTTTTATATATTGATGGAGAGGTGTGTAAGGTTCATACTGTGGCCAAGCTTGAGCCCCCTCAGGTTTAGTGTAAAGCCCAGGCGAAGTGATGTCTGCTGACCATTGTTGTCTTCCGTCCACTTTGATGCCCATTCTCTGCTTTGCCGCTTTATACGCTTTAAACGTGATTGCTGGTTTCGAGTTCTGTGCGCAGAAAAACCAAGTTTTAAATAAACTGTAGGATGTTTATCTGAAAAGGTAGGAAGAAAAAAGAGTTTCGACACCGTAAACCGAACACTGCTCATGGCCAGATGATAGCTGGATGAAATCCAGGTGTGAATTTTGAATTATCTCTCATCCTAGAGAACATAAAAATGAATTGGTGTCCACTGAAGTAATCCAGCATATTGTGGAGACTGAATCATTTCATCATCAGCTACAAATTGCTGCATTTATGAATTTTACAGCAGCATTTTTAGCTTAACAGAGCCAAATCACTGTCATTTTTGCCTGAACAGTGTTCCTGTTTATTTACAGAGAGTTGTTGGCTCTGCATTTATATATTGAAAAGAAATGAAAAATACAACATTAGCAGTATAAACATTGCCTTCTCCAGTCTGGGGTGTCTGTGCTTTCGACATTCTGCTAAAGAAGGCAGTGCCAAGTTGCCTGCGTTTATGCTGTTGTCAGGGTGCATTGAACGTGCTGGGCTGTGTGACCGCTTGGGTAGCGGAGTAGGATCCTGGGCAATGGGCGGAGGAAGTGCTTTGTGATAAACACGTGAAGATTTGGTCGCCAAGGCTTTCTAGCTGCGACAACAGATTTATTGTTATGGAATTGGGTCCCCCTTCTCCTGCAAATCTGAAATTCATCTCCTTCTTTGCATTTCGCTGCATTTTGACTACAGGGACGCCCTAGTCAGTAAATCACAACCACCGTGCTTCAAAACATTTAAACAGATGCGTTCATCCAAGATAGAGGATATTATCCCCGGCCCAGTTATGCAGATGTATGTAATTTTTTTTGACCGACACGTTAATGTCTACAATTTTGATCCTTGAGTCTGGCTCTCTCACCTGGTGAAGCTTGGGCATATGTTGCTCTTTGAAATGACTGGCTTCACTGGTAGCCTGGGGGCATATCCCCCCACCACCACCACCACTACCGCCCCCAGGGTGCTGTCTCTCAGCAACACCAAAGACATTGTCTCCAATCACTGCACAGTTCCACACTAAGCGCACATCTTATTACCGGGACATCAGGCGACTGGATCTTCTTCCCCTTTCAACATGTTTTGTTTGTCAGTTGCCTTACTGACGGAAATTATCTACCCATTTACACCCATTAGTCTTAATGCTGAAAGTGCAGGGAAAAAGTGTTTTCCCCCCTTCTCGATTTCCCCTGTTATTGCATATTTGCCGCACCGAGTGGTTTCGGACCTTTAGACAAAGCAAACCCGAGTAAACACTTTACAGTTCTTAAATTACTACTTCATTTATTAACAAAGATACCTAACACCCACTTCACCCGTCTGAGAAAGTCATTGTCCATTTAGTTACTCAGCCAACCAGCTGACCAAATTTAACTGATAAATAGATTTAGCTGATTTAGCACAGACAAGCATTGACTCCAAATCTCAGTATATCCTGAACTTTACCATGAAAGTGAGTCACCACAAAGTTTCTGCTAGAACATCGTGCAAAAGCCGAAGGAAATCTGAGAAAAGATGAGGAAAAGTTGAAATGCATGCACGTAAGAACTACAGGCATCTCTGGCCTCAGCTGTGTGACAGTGTTCATGACTGTGAGAAAAAGAACTGGGCAAAATGGAATTCATTCGAAAGCAGTAGAGTGGAAGCCACTGCTATCCAACAGCAACATCAATGCTCACTTGTAAGAGCTCCTAAATGGTCCCCAAGCCTTTGCGAATGATGTTCTATGGACAGACGAGGCCAAAGTAGATCTTTTTGAATGATACAGGTCCAGTTATGTCTGATGTAAAGTGAATACCACAATCCGCACTAAAAACAAAGCAGCAAGTTAAATAGGGTGGTGGCAGTGTGATGGAGTGGGGATGCTTTGCTGCTTCAGGATCTCGATTACTGAAGGAAGCATGAATTTCGCACTAATAAACCTGAAGTAATAATCTTAAAGCCGATGTGTTTAATCTGGTTCCCTTTAGCTAATATTTAAGTTATCGAAAGATATGAAACCCTTTAGCGTGTCGTATGCAACAATTAAGGAAATCAATAAGGCGGTAAAATGTTTTTCATAGCATTGTCCCGCAAAGGTATCAAATAATTTTTACTACAACTTTTTTTTTAAATCTTCATTTAAAAATTGATACTTATGCAATAAATTGGATGTTGCAATCTGTGCATGTTTTTCTCTTGTTTAGCTGAACCATTTGCTTGAACAACGTAGTTGTTTCTGTATGCACACCTTGGGTATTTAAGAGCAGTTAGTGTATAGTATGTGGCTCAAAGGATCATACTGTATGGCCGCATCCTTAAAGACTGAACTTAATTTTCATGCAGAGTCCTGAATCATGTTTTTTTGCATCGAAGTACAACAAACTCCGAGAACAAAGTGCCAAGTGGCAGCATTGAGAAGGCAGGAGAGCGACGCAGCAGAATGATTCATTATGGCTGGGTGTTTGGTGAGCCATTTCTTGTATCAGACAAGCAGGCACGATGAGGTAGTTTAGCCACGGCAGTACACCTGGAATTTGTATGAGGGACAAAAAAGTACCTTGGGGACATAAATGTGACGGACGCGTAGGTGAAGGACACATTTGCTAAGGTCATGGGTACAGGTGTGCTGGGCTGAATGCGTGACTTAGACTTCCTAAAAGAGCAGTGAGATTAATTCCTAAATAATAAGCTCCTGCACTTTTACCGCAGTTCTGAACCGTCGTGGTTAAAAAGTTCAAATTTGCCCCAGGAACTTTGCAAGTCCTGGCTGCTGCAAACGGAATGCAACGCTTCCGTAAGCAAATAACGCTCAAGTGCCATTAAATAGCGGACAACCATTACAAGGGTGTTATTTTATATTTCAGTCCCTGTTTTATTTGGCTAGTATTTCAAATTACCATAAAGTGTTAAGATCTATTTCTCTTAGTAAGTGCATTCCGAGTGAATTGTACAGATCGCAAGTTGGGCGGCGTTTGCCTTTGTATAACTTTTATTTTTAAGGAATTGTTATTTATTTAATGAAGTTGCTGTTGTTGCTGCTGCTGTTCAGAGCTTACGAGTCCTCTTTCAGTTAAGAAAAGAACTCAGTGGAGATTCCCATTGCAGGTGAATGAGCTTCGCAGTGAGACACAGAGGCTGTTGTACCTGCTTGTCAGAGGATCTCCTTCCTCTTTGTTTCCGCTGAGCTTATGGTCTCCATTGGCGCAAGGGCGACCTGTCTGGTGACAACTGGCACCGACGGATATTATTCACTCCCTCAGAAAATGTAATTGCGGCACATATGGAAACCTGCGATAGCCCACCAGCATCTGAGGTGAGAAAAAAGGAGAAAAAGAGACAAGAATTCTGCCATCTGTCCTGCTGTAAATGTAATTCCCGTCCATGAGTGTCATGGTGATGGTAAAGAGGTATAGGTAGGGTGGGGGTGGTGTGGGCTTCTTGAGGAGGGAAACATGCGATGGGACGCTTGTGGGTCATATATAGCTTGAAATTGCTGTAGCTCTGCCTTCTTAAGGACAAATATCAGCTCATTGCCCAAGATCACAGTGCCTGTGAGGGGTCAAGAGCTACATGTGGAGATGGTTCACCCTTCATGCTAGTTGCAGAGTTGCCCTGGGCAGTTCAATTTAAAAAATAAACAGTTTTCTTTATTTATTTTATGACCTTTAAGTGGATGGTATGAATTTCATTACTAACTGCAAATAAGTCCTTTGTAAACATGGTCCAGAGGAATGTCTCCAGAAATGGAGGTCTCTGCAAGTATATTTACATTTCTCTGAGAGAAATGATGCCATACATGTTATGTAACTTGATAAAAATGTGTCACTCACCAAAATCCTAAAAATTTTGTATGAATCCACTAAATAGTATCACATACTGTTTGTATGTGAACCTCAGGGAAAGTTTCAGCAGCAGATATTGCGGTTAAGGACACCGACTTGCGTAACCTGAAGGTTTCCAGACCAAATCCCATCCCTTACTCCTAAATGATATCCCTTATCATCGGTAGCTCAGGTAAAGGTGGGAGCGTAAACATGTGGCTTAAAAACAGCTCCCTTCTGCTTTGTAAAATATTTTTGAATTCATCGGTCCAGTGTTCCACGGAGCTGTGCTGTGGAGCTGGAAGTGACTGTCTGGGTGGACTGAAGTGTTACCCTCCATTCCAATTAGCCTCTATTCAAAGAGGAACAAATAAAGGAATAATAAATGGGTATTTACATGTCCTTTCCAAAATGTTTTTGTTTTCTTTCAAATTTAAGATTTATTTCCAGTCCAACAATGTACACGCTTTAAACCAGTCTGATTAATTCTGTGTGTGTGTGTCTGTCTGTCTGTCTGTCTGCATGCATTCAGGGATAGTCTTAGTAGTTATTTGCCCAATTTGGACCATTTTTGTGGGTCCTACCGGACAATACAGCATCGATATTGTGTCTACATTTATTAGCATATATTTTGGGATAAAATGTGTCGGTCAAAGCCTATTTGCTCTCAAAGGTACAAGGGAAGAGGGGATATTTGTGTTACTACCATGACTGTTCATCAGCTCCACTCAGTCAATGTGAGAGACTAATGTCTTATCCTTTAGAAGCTGTTTATATGGGGTCCGGAGCAATGTCTTTGTCGCTTGGGCATTCGGGGGCACACAAACAAAGAATACTTGCGAATAATTCACAAAACGTGATTTTTAATCGGTGTTATTCTTCTTGACAGATGGTAGAGCATTGATCTTTGGTTTTTGGTAATATAACTATACCCCTTCACCACCTCACCCCAGCCTTATTTTCTAAAGCTGGAGGTGGCAACCCTAGTGTAGCGCTCCCAATGGGTGTGGGATCTCACTGCTTGGGAAAATATTCATTTGGCATAAGGCTGACACTGTGTATTTGTGTGTGTTTCTGAGGGTATGCGAGTGTATTAGTGACATGTAGGGCGGTCGATACAAATCCATAATTTCCAAGTGTTTGCATTGCTCGAGAAAAGTGCGTTCCGTTCACTGGGGTTCAGCTCATGCCTTGTGCTCTTATTGCTGAGGGTGCCACACTCTGCTGAGCACTGGGTGAATCAAAGCGGTGTTACTGGTGTCCAGCTTTCTGTATTAGTGGGGCTCCTTCTCTCACTTTGCCGCCTTTTACAGCAGGGCTGTTTTTTGAAGCCAGAGAGGAACAGCATGCTTGCAGCCAGTTGGCTCCTCTGCCCCAAATACTACTCAGATCCATGCCTTTACACAAAATTGAGGAACGAGCTGGCCAAGTGTGTAACTTGTGGTCCTCTTGGCCTTTCCTTCCTAGCTCCCTATAGTGTATAGCAGCACCTGTCTCTGTGTATCTATGCAAGTCAAGCTCCCTCAACCTCATGTTCTGATATTTACTGACGTACATATATGACAGATAAAAAATAAACACAGATCATCCAGACACCGTAACCGGTCTGTTTAGAATGTGATGCGATTCCAAATTGCCACTTTACTCTGATTTTACTGGCATTTGTTTGCATTGCCACTGATCAGGCAAAGCTTAGTTCTGTCTTATTAAATGCATTGATTTCTCCACCCTAGTTGTGGCTATAACATCCAGATGCCTCTGGGTGCAAATAACACACAATCGATAACCTGCAAAAGCATTGTCCTGTGGTAGAAAATATTACTGGCAGCCATTGTGATCACGCGGCAATGTCCACACCGCAGCAGATGGCTGCACTTAGTGGAATGTACACCACTGATTTAGCACAGATCCGGGCTTTGCCGTGCCTATCGATTCCTGGCAGTGCAGTCCGGGGTCCGTTCCGCGTGTCTCGCGTAACACCAGAAGAGGAATTTGAAAGGGCGTCCAGGATCCCACCGATGAGCGCGGTGGTCAGACTAGCGAAAGAGGTGGGGAAATGAGGTAGCCGAGTCAATGAGCGAGGTGGGCAATTCAATGAGGCGGTCAGATGGTCGAGGTGCCAGAACGGGCAGAGGAGGTAACTGAATCGAGGGATCAAGAAATGAAATTGACCGCTCTACAAATTGTGCGGCGTGCGTCAACAAACGCGATGGTCGACACAACAAATGACATCGCTGAATTAACAGGTGAGCCGAATCCATGACTAAGGTGGCAGAGTCAAGGAATTCGGTGCCCGAAGAGCCTCAGAAGCGGCGATCGGGTCACCGAGTCGAGTTATTTACCCTGTAGACCAAAAGACAGAGCTGCCTTTCTATAAGTGTAATAAATAGTCATTACTGCTGTAGACAACCTGCCTTGCCAAAACGAATTACCTGGAGACTTCCTCAAGCCCGGCCTTAACATATTCCCCAATATCTGAGCCAAGGGCAAAAGAATTAATCAGCCTTCACTACATTTTCTCCAGTTCTTAGCAGATAATTGCCGAATGGCGTTTGGATGTCAGTGGATCTCGTGAGTGAGTTATTTCCTTGTCGGTCACTCACAAATGTGAAGTGCAGTCAGTGATTTATGTTGTGTCGTGTTGCACTTTAATGGGATTCCATGCACTTCCCCTGCCTGACAATAAAGATGGTTTCAGAAAGAGACTCGCGTCCACTGGTCTTACTTTCCCGCATTAACCCTCCACCCTTCTGTGTCATGCTTCCTATTGTGAGGATTCTGAAAGTGGTGGGAAGTCAGATTTAAGTTTTGCCCATTCATGCTTGCGTTGTGTGATCTGACAACAGCGTTTTGGGGTTTTGAAAGAGCAGCACCTCAAGCACGAAGCCCTGCAGCTTGACACGAATTAACTGCAGTTCCACCGTTTGGTTTAAGTGTAAAATATTTTTTCTTGTATGCAAGGGCATATTTTTAACATCAGTTATTTCAAACGATCATTTATTTCAAGATTTTCATGCAGTTTTTGAGTAATAAAATGCAGTGCAAGGAATAAAGATGTAAAGTTTTGCGGAAGAAGTGCCATGCCTGCGGGCTGTACCCTGTGGCTGTACAATGCTTCTTATATGATCACCACAGCCTTACACTGTGCAAGCAGTTATTGATAATGGATGGATTGATGGATGGATGGATGGATGGATGGAAGTGTTTTTATTTATTATAGCGTTTCCTGAGGCTTTTACATGAGTCCAACCCATGAAAAATGGATAAAAATGTAACTTTCATTGATAGTGACGTAATAAAAGCAATTTCAGAGTTAGCAATACTTCACGCTGTGTGCACAGTTCTTGTGACAGTTGGGTTTTTAAGTTGCCGTCCCGTGTTTTAGCAAAAACAATTACTGAAATCTTGTTCAAAGAATTAAATCTTTTTTTATTTTTTAAAACGCATTTATCTTGACTGGTGACTTGCGTGATATTGCATACGCACGTCCCAACTTTATACATAAATAAAATTACAATTTTAATAGTCACTTCTCCATATTTGTCTTCAGCATAGTAAATCGTATTTTCAAGTACGAGATGTCACTCTGGGAAAAAAAAAAACAAAAGCTCAGCTAAACAAAGGAACCCTTTCCAGGCCTCCGGTGGACGTACCACGGAGGCTTAAGGTGCAGAGGTTTCCTTCTATCTCCCCATCTATTGATTAAGACTTTACCACCGCAAATGGAATTCTTACAAGGTCTCTGGGACATTGCAATAACATAATGCTCATCCATCACCCGGTCAATCAAGCTGTCCGTCACCAGGTCAATGCCCCTTCTGCTTAGTTCAGGCGTGTTTGCCGGAAGACGCAAGCGGTAGGCAGATCCGCCAGATAAGGCCCGCACTTCTCCGTAAGTCCGTCCATCCGTCACGCAGACGCGCAACGGATGAATCAAAAACAATTAAGCTGTGGCAAAAAAAAAAACAAAAAAAAAAAACACGTAAAGCCTTGCGCAAACAGACATTTCCGTACGCCGTAAAATATTCCTAAATTTCCATTACCGTCGCAGGAAAACCGGCCTCGGACGCGTAGCCGAGAAATCCGTTCGAACAAAGCGGCGAACGAACGCCTGAAAAACGCAAAGATCGGAATCGTTTCAAACGTGCCATTAACGTCGTTTTTTGCCCCGTGCGTTTTGCACTGTAGTTTTTTTCTTTTTCTTTTCCGTTTCAATTTATTTATTTATTTTTTTTCCACACCTTGCGTGAATATGGAAGGGGCGTCTATTATCTTTACAAGTAGACAACATGGCTGGTATCAAAAGCGGCGCAGCTATTGAATTAATTCCCCTTGCACAAACACCTTAAGCGCACTAATTATTTTAAACCCAATTAAATCCAAGGAGTCCGACTGGAACAAACTTCGTGCGAACCCAACGCAGGTGCCCGAACGAAACAAATGAGAGCGCCGCCGCGGCTCAATTAAAACCCAATGCGGCCGAACCCCGAGGTCAGTCTGTCACCTCCGACGGCAGCGGCTCTGACAGTTAATGTTTCGAGGGCGCTTTTTCGTAATTACTGTCTGCTTTGACAGCGTGCGGCGATTTTACGTTCACATTTCTACGGCGCGTGCCGACTCGTGCGTTATTTTACGGCTGTTTCGTAGCTTTGCCGATTCCTTTGTCCACAAGCGGCGTCCGATTTCCGTTTATTTATTTATTAAGCCGACAGCCCTGCCCAGAGCGACTCCTAACGTTTCTTCCGTTATACAGTCGTGTTTCGCTGTGTCAGTTTTTGGGTAAGCGCTCTGCTCAAGGGTTTGAACCTACGATCTTTAATTGTAAGGGGGCAGCATCGACCGTTGCCCCCAACAGGCTGGATGTACAGGACAAACCAAATTTAAAGGCCTAACACACGACCCATCCTGAGATTTTAGCCAGCAGACAGCTTCGCATCCTTGGCCACCGGCATCCTTGTATCCCACCAAGCCGGCATTGCGTGTCACTTTGTCCCTTGTGTTAAATCGGTTGCGTGCGACTGCTTTGCATACGTATTTTCGCACGCGCTCCGTGTCAGATGGACCCCCACGGGATGCTGAGCGAGATCTGTGCGCGGCCAGGCGTTGCTCCACACACGTGCTACAGGAAGTTAATTCATTAAAACGCTGAAACGCGCTTGCCTTCAAGTCATGGGGAAAAAAAAAAGGGCCGACAAGAAAAAATACCCGCATTTCGTATGTAAAGGCCATTTACAATCAGCAGCGCCGGCTCCTCCAGGTGATTCCGCGCGGCTGCTCCGAAACTCACGTCTCAGACGCACGTTGCCAGGCACGTGTCTCCACGGAACCTCACTTAATGAAAGCTGGGCGCACATTGGTATGCCGAAATGCACTCGGAAGGCACAAACAGATTAATTTCTAATTACGCCATCAAGAAAAATTTGCTCGCTTCCTTATTATGAGGGAACCAGAAAGGCCCGCGCTTCATACGCATCCCAGACATGCAAAAACCCAAGAAGTCTCTTAAGGACGTACAGATTAAATAGCGGCAAGACTGATCAAGGAAGCGCCACGTGGGCCGCATATGATTATGCTGCTTTTAGCTGGAACAGTGTGTGCCGGCTTTGTAAGCGGTTACCTTTCGGATGTTTCCGGAAACCTCGCGTCGCACTCACGCTGCCGCACGTATAGTACGGTCCTCGGTTTCCTCCTGCGTGTGGCCGTTCGCATGCACGGGTCAAGTCTGGGGCACGTCCTGGTGGGGGAAGTGCACGATTCGGCCAAATTGCACAGGCAAAAATACCCTTTCCAGCCGCTAGAGGGAAGTCTGCCTATGCGAAGAAGGTGCGCACAAAAAAGCTGAGCGGAGGGAAAAGGGGATGTGCGCTCACACTAGTGTGGGTTTGTGTGTGTGTGTGTTTGCGTGTGCGCCTTTATTGAGTTGGAGGGAATATCTCCAGCACGACGGAGCATAAACTTCGGGCAAAAAAAAAAAAAATAAATTCTTCAATGTACGGACAGCTCTTTCAGTCAGAGCGTGGACGGCCCGTGGCTTTCCACTGCCGCCTGCCCGGTTTCCATGACGATAATGGGCATAACCGCATTTCTGCGGCAGCGCAGAAGCCATAAGTGTGTTAGTGGAGGTCTGGGCTAGACGCTGGCATGGCTGTGTCAAATGTGCCAACTCGCTCTGATTCTATCTGCAATTTCCTCTACAGGCCTTGCTGGGGAAACTGCAATTAATCCACCTTTTTGTCAGCTCCTTATTGAAGGCTTCGACCAAGCGGTTCAGGAAGGAGCGAGACTGACATTCTTCACGCTTCAAAAATAACTTTTTTCCCCTCCTCTACCTCATTCCCCTCAATGTTGTCTACTTGGAGTTTCCTGCATGGCTGCACGGATGTCTGAGTGACTTAAAATGCACATTTAAAAATTATATACATAAAGAGTAGCTTTATGGTTGAGCTTACAACAAAAAACACATTAAGATTATTTTTATGGAACATTAGCTGTTTCACAGACTTTTTCAAAGTTTTCCCAGAATGGTAAACAGGTATTGAGTCGTATAAGTTTGATGAAGCCATGCAAAGGGGTTACTTCTGAACACATGTAGTGTATAGATATGTCAGTTTCATACTACCATGCAATTTTTTTGTTATTCGGAAGAATACATAGGAATACATAGGATACGTAGAATTTATACATAGAATTTTTTTTTTTTTTTTTTTTTAAACTCATTACCAAATGAATACAACAGCATTGGGTCACAGCAACATAGAGACAGAAACGCTGAGAAAATGCAAATAAATATTTGTACATGACAAATATTTGTACATAAAAAAAGTCAAAAGGCGACCATATTTCACATGCATGGTTATGCAGGCCCAGAGGGGTCACCAGGTAGTCCAGGAATTCATATGTTAACTTTTCCAGAAGTAGAAACTTGGACACCTGAGTCAGGCACATAAGTGTACAATGATCTTCTGCTGTGGACCAGAAAATAAAAAAAAAGGGGGGTGGGGTTCACAGTTCCTGCATCCGATTTCTGACCTGAGGTCCAGTCCATGGGCGGTGGGACCATTTGCTTATGTACATCTTTATTCAACAGCTTTATTACCAGTGCTGCTCTTGAATTTCCCAGCTGTCCCAATGTGCCCTGGCTCTCTCCTGTTCGCGATGCCACAGGAACACGTTGGAACGAAGAGAAAGGCTCAAACTCTGAAACTATGTGAACATTAATATATTTATGGAAACACAAATATCACCTTATGTATTGCCTTATTTCCAACTCGCAAAATTTCTTTTCTGAGGACCCCACATCCCTCCCCAGGCCCCTTACTCGCTGCTTCTTCTTACTCTTGAAATTTTAAGAGGTAGCTATCGTGCCTGGGGGTGTTTGCCATTAGTGTCTGCGATGTGAAGAGCAGAACGGCTCCTCTCCCCCCAGCGAATGTTCTCCAGGCGTCTGCATCCTACTGAACAGATGGTGTGCAATACTCAGGCCGGTCGTCGAGTCGTATTCAAATCAATACCGCGGTCGCATGTGCGACACGCCGTCGGCCCCCGGGGAAAATCTTTCTCCTGTGCGCTGGATACTGGAGACTCTTAGGCAGAATGCACAAACAATACCGGACCCACCGCTCTGCACGGAGTCTGCAGGTAATTTGGCAGCTGCACAAGAGAACCTTCCAGAAAGCCGCGGACAATTGTTGCAGGACAGGCGATGCCAAATGCACAAGAAGCGAAGCTCAAAGCTGCCTAAAAAGTGTGACTTAAGCACCAGAACGACATTTCTCATTGTTCACCCTTTTTTCACTTGAATGGATTTGTTTGCTGTTTTTTCCCCCCCTATTTTAAAAGTATCTTTGCCGTTTTTAGTCCTGTTGGCCCGGTAACGCTGGCAGATCCATTAACACTGCTCTGTAAAGGTGAAGAACACAGTTTAAGCATCACTGATGGGTTCTGTTCTCCTGTTGTGCAGTTTGCATACATATTACTGCTGACGGACTTTTTTCAGGAGAAGCTACTCCGTCTTCTCTTTCTCCTTTATCGATCAATACTTTGCATAATGGATTCAATTTTGTATTAGTGGATGCATTTTTGGAGACCTCTCTGCCCCTCAGTACACATAACCACTTGTGTAAATGAAGGGCTGCAGCGACCCAGAGCCTATCCTGGAAACACAGGGTGCTTTACTACGGTAACTGCGGTATGCCAGTCCATTCCAGAGTAGCGACGCTCATTTATTCACTAAGGGCGATTTAGAACGACAAATATCCTAAATGTAATTTTGACCTGCGGGGTTGAACCACAGTAACCGGAGGAAAGTCACACAGACACAGAAATAAAAGGGAACCTCCTTTTTTTTTTTTAAACCGGCGAACAAACGCAGTGCCTTGCGCAAGTTTTCAGACCAACTTAAAAGTTATCATCATTTTCTTTATTGCAAATTATACACATTTTTCCAGTCAGTACCTTCATTGCGAATTCATATGCGATGACATTAAAGTGTCACAAGTAAAATATTTGTCTGCAGCAGAGCCACCTTTTGCTGCGCTAACAGCTTTAAGTCATTTAGGCTAAACACGCGCCAGCTTTGCACACCGTTCAGGAGCGACTCTTTCTCCATTCATTTCGGCAAATCGGTAGCAGGTTGTTCAGGTTGGTTGGAGGAGACAATTTTTCAAACGGTGCCGCAGATTCTCTGCTGGATCGAGATGAGGACAGACCGAGTCGCTGCAGGACGTCCACTTTTTTATCATTTGTAATCCAGGCAATACTGACAACTTTCGAGGGGTTTCAATACTTCCGCAAGGCTCTGTATGAGTTAAGCACGGATACCTTGAAAAAGGAGACGTTATGCTACTTATATTTAAAAATGGTATGGACTCCCATTTAGAAGAATATCACAGTTTAGCGAAAAATTTGGAGGTGCGATTGAAAAAGCGCGAGTGGAAAATCCACAATGACAGACACTACCGTTCATGTATTGAAGCCATCAGGGAGAGGATTTCTGGTCTAATGCTGGATCGTGTCATCGGCACCCTCAGCGGACCTCATTATTTGTGCTCGCGTTACGGTTTTGTACCGGTCCAAGAAGACTGTATAAAATGGCAAAGGCAAAAAAAAAAAAAAAAAAAAAAAACGAGAAGAGGAAAAGCCCCGAAGCTTATTTTCACAGACAAGCTGTTGGCTAACACGATCACACGGGGAGCAGGGCACCAGCGGGGGCTCGTGAACTGGAGGGGCACGGAATCACACCCCACCGCCACCACCAGCGAGGCTTGCCTTGAGTCATTTGACGGATGGTTCGGCAGGACGTTTATATCACAATTTATACATTGTTAAATATTTGCAGAACAGTTATTATGCCCCACTTGTCATTTATCACTATTGCAGGCACACCGGGGCTCCCCTAAAACCCCCATGCTGTTCTTGATTATAGTCTTTAAAATTGCCATTCTTCCCCTTTCTTTCTTCACCGAGTGATGTTTAGGCCAACGTGTTGTTGCGTCTCGTATGCCGGCGAAGGTCGTCGATGTGTCACCTGGACACCTTCAGCTCAACTTCCCACCGTAGCTGTTGCACTGCTGAGCCAGGTATTTACCCCGAGTTGCTCCAATATCCAGCATCTTCAAGAGACAAGTAAAGCTTGCGGAAGAGCAATAGCCAGGAAAATGAAAAATAATATTTATACCTTTTTCATCATTTATGCAACGTATCCACCAATATCGTGTTACTGCGGACTGTGGAATGGAAAGCAGGAGGAATTTCCATAATTTCATAGTACAGTATATCAGTGTAATAAACACATAGGCACATACAGAAATGTACAATAATTTGATTTATTTGGACAGAATCATCTACACAGTTTGTTTAAATGAATAACACCAACCAAAAAGCGCTCAAAACAAAGTATTATTTACAGTTTGCTGTACTTGTACAGTTCCCATGCAGTCACGCAACCATATAGTTCTCTGTAGAAAGCATATGGTACGCAAGTTTGCAGGTAACGTTGTAGTCAGCACTGCTGCCTTGGGAGCTCAAAGTTGCAGGTTTAAGCCCCACCTGTTGCTGCAATGTCCTTGTTGAAGGCACTCATCATGAATGAATGTGGTAGAAATTGCATGTTGGTATAAAAGGATGACTGACTATAAGCTCTTTTTTGAGAAAAGTGGAAGCTAAGCATCAGTCTTGTTGAATTTGGAATCGGTGCATGGAAGAACTCCACAACTGACCAGTTAGAACATCTGGAAACATCTGGACATTCACACCAGTCCTGCATGTCTAACAGCAATGACTCTGAGTGGTGCGGATGATAACAATAAGGAATAAACTCTCTTTTCAATGTTTATAATAGAATTTTTTTTTTCCCCCAAAAGGGGCACAGGGAACACTCATGCAGGTGATCACTGCTATAAAACTGTCCAGAATGCAGAACTAACAGAAGTTCGTGCACAGGGGAACACATTTATACCCCCCGAAACCCCTCAAAACTGCACTATATGGTGTGTAATAAGCTCATGCAATACCTCCGCTTTACTCTTACTTTGAAAAGAATTACAGGATCTGACTGACTGTCTGTCTTATTGCTCAGTATGCAACCATGAGTGCTGCCAAGTATTATTCTGTCTGTGACAGAAAATTTGTGTTTTTAGTTTTGGACAACCATTATTGCTGTTTTGCAAAAATGTGTTATTATAAATTAACATATAGAAAACCTCTAAGGTGCTCTCCTGTCAAGTACCTTGCAGGCTTGCTTACTGGCTTGAATGTTAGCATCTTACAGTCGTTGAAACTGCAAACACGATGGTTTTGGGCAGCACATACGAACGTACGCTTATGCATTTGGATGATGCTTTTTTCCAGAGTGACCCACAATCTTAATTTGCTTACAGCGGTTTACCCATTTATGCAGCTGGGTAAATTTTACAGTTTTGCTCAGGGAAAGTACCTCGATTTTAGAGCAAGAGGTGGACTGAAGACTGGGTTCTTTGAGCAGAAGGTGGCAGTTTTAACCACTATGCCACCTACTGCCCAGTACACACCAGTGGAAAGCGCGTGCTGAGCATAAACCAGGCGTACATATACTGTACCAATCTGAAAAATGTTGTTATGTTATGTGCATATCTTCCAAATCCATTTTTGCATCACCTACGTATTTTACAATAAAAAAAAATACTTATGAAACGCTTTCATGTGCGTTCCCCTACGGCAGAGGTTCTTCAGCTTTTCTTGGCTATAGGCCCCTTTAAGAATTTGGCGAAAATTAAGTGTCCCCTTCTAGAAAAATGTCCATTAATGTATTCAGAGAAAATATTGCCCTCAGTTTATGGCACTGAAACTCGATTTTGCTCACATAAAATTATTTCATAGACAGTAACAGCATAGTAGTATTTTCATTTGTTTTAAACTTTTATTTAGTTCGACCAGGTAATTCTTCATGCAGGCCTGCATTTATGGACCCCCAGAATGCCATCAACAGTCCCCCAAGGGCTTCCTGGACTCCATGTTAAGAACCTTTGACCTACGGGATGCAGAAATCTCCCTTTTTCATTGCTCTTGTATATAAAAATACATAATATTTCCACCTTGAACTTGTAGACTTCTCTTGCTAAGAGAGATAAAATGCAATCCAATTTCGGCAGAGGGTTCGAGCCTTCTGGTTCCTTCTCTCCCGGCTAAGCCCCGTGCCTTTGAGACTGGAGGTTTCGCCGCACAGAGGGCAAATAAAGAAGAGCGGGTTTATTGTTGCCAGAGGTGCCGTGCACCCGTGCACCTTCTCTCGCACCTCCCTGGGGGGTTGTGATAACCACAGCACCTCTGAGTCTGCAACCTGCGCTCTGTGTTGCCACCTGGAGGCTGCAGTGCTAATTGTCTTAGCGAAAGGCTCCTTTACTGAAACAGGCGATAAGAAGGTCTGTTTCCTTCCTCTGAGACAGTATGAGAAGGAATTATCTTTGGAGGCCGCAGCTGGGCTTTCTTGAATGTACAGCTCTGGGTTTGGTCCCCGAAGGAAGCAAAATCACCCCAAGTCACCCTAGTTGTAGTGATGTTTGTAAGCCCCCAAGGAGAAAGGCGTTTACCTTTAATCCTCAAATTTCTAACAGGAATTGGAGGGGATTTGAACCCTGGTGAAATAGCAACCTATCTGCCGCTTATTTAGACTCAGATTCATCGATGGCGCAGAGGTTTGACTCGACAAAATTGAATTTAGTGAACTTTTTTTGCAAAACAGAAAGAGAAAGAATAAAATTAAAAAGAAAAAAAAAACATTATTCTATTGCTTTCCCTGCCAAACATTGTTTAGCATATTGTTTTGTTATCGTTTAGAATATTATATAAAACTCCTCAACAAAATTTACATTCACGTCAAGTTTTCAGGTTGAAATGTCAAATAGAATGATGAGGGGAAAAAATATTTAATAGCTGGGAAAAAAAAAAAAAAAAAAACTTAAGTAAAAATACAATTTAATGCCTATAACTGGAACAGCATTTGTAACAAATCCAAGCAGCTCTTCTTATATATCCCCATTTAGCTATGTTATGTAATGAAATAATAAAGTGAAGACAGGAGGAAGAAGTCAGGGTCAGCAGAAGCCTTAGACCAAAGCTTCAAGTAAACAGGCGAAAAAAGGAAACAGGACACCATTATGAAAGGACCTACCTTATTAAGGTGGGAAAAGACAGGGGGAAAAACCACGGTACATTTTTCCTGTCCCTCCTCTGACACGGTCTGCTTTGGTCGGAGAGCTCTCTACCAGCAGCAGCATTCATTACAGAGGCCCCATGTCCATGAATGATGAGGCCTGATTTAATTCAGCGCTTGCTGTGGACCCCCCGGGTTGCTGCCGGAGGGGAGTCCGTGCGACGGGGGTCCACGTGTCCATGCCGTGTGGCAAAGGCACCGGCTCACATTTGATCAAATGCACAAGCACCGCTGCGAAGAGCGGAGCGGGGGCTGGGGGTAGGGGGGGGGGGTTAATGATGGTCCCCTGGTTTCATACTACTCTCATCCAGTGCTGCAAAGCTGCAGACCACCACACACTCACACACCTGACTTGGGCAAGGGGCCAGCAGCCCAAGTTCTCCATAAAGTACCTGGCACCAGAAAGGGTCTCCCGTGGTCACGTCCATCATCACTTAAAGCTAATGTTTCGTACCCTTAGCGGGGCTTCTCCGCTCTCCCTAAATGCGTCACATTTATTAGCACTTAACTCTAACACTCTGGACTTTTGTCACAATTTCTCCTCGCTGGCACATTTATTATCACTTAGGAATAATGATTATGACCTTTGTCAGGGCTAATTTCTGCTTTTATCTAACGCTAGTGAAAAGAGTTCTTTTTGGACAAAAGACTGCATTAAATGTTCTGGCAACTGCCTCACCGACTGACCTTGTTACTCTATGGTGACGGTAGTGGCAGTGTAAATCTCACAAAAAGTACCTTTTCTAGTCACACCAAGTGACACGTTCGAGTTTCGCCCCAAATTTACTCACGTACGTACGTGCGACCGCTTAGCGGTTTCTCCCACATCAACTCCGGCGGCGGAGGGTTCTGACGGGAAGTGGGATTCAAACTTGACTTCTTTGTGCGCAAGGTTCCGGGTCTAACCGGTCTACCAACCGGATGCCTGACAAGCGCAACTAGTGAGCGTAATGTGTTCCTTGAATTCCTTGAAGTCACACATACCAAAACGGTGCGAGTGTGAAGAATTCGGCCGCGTTCCACTCTTGTTACTTTCAAATGCAAAAAATGAGCCAAAACTTGGTAAAGGTTATTAAACAATTCCCCATGTTTATAGGAAAATGCTTCATCTTGAGGAACACCTGTAATGTTTAGTTTATTGAAAGATGACATACTTGTCAGTCGCAGGCGCTCGTACCAGGCCAGAGGCCACTGTCGTGCCCAAAAAACAGCTTCTCTTGTGCTTGGAACCAGAAGCGAGAGAATGTGTTGAGCAGTGAATGAATGAATAAACCAATTCAAGCTTTATTAATCCTGGAGGAAGTTGCGCGAGCGGCACCATTTACCACACAGCAATGCGATGACGGCAAGGAATCAGAGTGAAACTGAAATTGCACAAAGATGGAAAAGACTGGGAACCGCATCCAAAAGCAATAAAGAAACCAACACACGAACGAACAAGCAAAATAAAAAAAAGGGGGGCACGAAAATAAGGTAGTGCAGGTAGGAAGTACACGGAAAGACTGGTACCACAGGTACCAGGATGAATGACGGATGAATGATACTCTGGCGCCGCTGTGGACTCTGCGACAGTCCTCGCTCGACTCGTGCACGTAAGTGCCGACATTTTGTTATTAATTCGGCAGCGATAGCTTCTAAGTGATAACTGTGGAAATATTTGTTCCGTTTGGAGGATTACCTGCCACATATGCCTGACGGTTGGTTAGACATAATAAGTGAATGCAATAACACCTCCGATAATGAATCTTTTAATGGTTTCAGCCTCACGGTGGAAATGGGAAAAAAAAAATGTGGTGCTTAGATTTCGGCAATTCAGAGACAAAAAATTATAATTGAATCAAACTAATAACTTTGTTCCCAAGATCCACAGCGAGTGAGAATGTGCGACTGCATGGACTCGAGTGTAGGCAACGTCTACTGCGAGCGCGTGAAAGCGTACGTACACGTAAGGAAAGGGAATGAGGTTTAGCGAAGGCAGCGCCTCGACCTCCTCCCGGTTACAGTACGCACAGCACGCTAGGCTGCATGGCGCACAGATGTATAATGGCTCACGTTGCACCGGATGCGTACATTTTAAACGGGTTTGTTGGAGAAGTGCTTTTAAAAGTCGGCGATGACGGAGTGTTTCTGGAACACTGGTCAAAGCGCACAAGCCCGCAGGGTTATGGGTTCATAAAATGAGGGCTGCAGCCACCCACCTCGAGAGGGTTAGATAAATAAGAGAAGGTGTAAGTTCGCCTTAACATTTAAACAGAAACTCTGTAGAAACTGGCCATGTCTGGGAAGGAAAAACCGGCGGAGAGACTGTCACAAGATCACCCGTATCCTTTACAACCAACCGTTTTCTCACCCCAATAACTGCCTCGCACCTGCATTCATGCCAGGCGATTATTTTAAATTAATTGCTGGGCTCCAGCGACAGCAAAAGTGACTACGCTGTCCGCTTAAGGCTGGAGGCTGCTTTCAAGCTCTTTTACGAACGGCCTTCGGAGTCCATTAAAGCACCAACACAGCATGATGCTTTTTGACTGTTATTTGCACGGCTTTTCAATACGTAGCCGCACAAGGTCAGCGGCAGAGTCTCTCTTATGGCCTTTTTGAGTGGGTGGATCCATTTGTGGGGGATCAATGTCCCCGCAGGTCCGTTATGCAACTCCGAGGGTTCAATTTATTATCTAAATGTCTGTTTGGATCCGTTTTACGGCAGAACTGCAAAGCAGCGATTTGGCTTCTTTTCTTCGGTTCGGTCAAAAGATTTGATCTACATTTGACCAAATGAAGGCTAGGAAGGAACAACAGGGCATTTCTAGATTTTTTTTTTTTTTTTTAAAGAAAAAGGCAATTTAATTGGAATTCACTTTATACGGTTGGGACCGACGCATAGGGATCTGTGACCGGGAAGGTTATTGTGTCGGGGGCAAGGTTTTGTTTAGGTTGTTTCCGAGCGCAAAGCCGAGGATTAAACAACAAGTCTCATCGGGGAAATAAATTAATTCATTTTAATTAGACTGAAAGAAATTTATTACGGTATCTAATAGAAAGAGAACTCGACTTTCTTCTGGAAGAAAAAGTATTAAACCCCTGTTGCAAGACTAAGACTAAGACGTACAACACATAACTTGTATAATTAATCAGGATTGTGTCAATCATTATTTCATGATAGACCAGAATATTGCTCTTTATTTAAGTCACATTCACGCTGACCTGTTTACATGAATTTATATTACATGGGGGAAATCAAATACCTCCCTTAACCTCTAATGGTGTTTGTAGTACGGTTTAGGAAATGGATATCACCCGCTCGACAGAGACGCTCGCCATTCCGCAGCCTTAAGTCTTAATGAGCGCAGATCTGTTTAAAACCCGAGATCCTCTAAAACCACGGCAGAGGTGGCTTCGCCGTTACGTCTTAGTCCAGGTGCAATTTACAGGTAGCATTTTTATTAGCTATCTGCCTTCCTTTTTATTAGTCCTGTAGTGATGCAGGAAATGCGCTCGAAGGAAGATGGCTGAGGGTTATTAAAAGATAGCCTAGCTCATAATAAAAAAAAATAAAATTGAGAAAAAAAAAAAAAGACAATGTAAAATTCTGCTGAAATCTTCCGTTTGTTTTATCGAATGAAATGAAAACAAAGACAAAATCGCATCATTTGTGTTCGCCTTATTAAAAAAAAAAGAAAAAAAAAGAAATGATTGTCAATTATTCCTCCCTGGCTGCAAGCTGAGATTACAGCATTGCGGAAACAAGGAATTACATTACCAGTGTAAACATGGTTTTTCAATACGCTGCACTTCATCTTAACAATTGCAGAATAAGGAGACGGAGGACATTTACGGCAATGGATAGAAGGGTATTTCTGGTCATCGTGGCAGAAGAATTCAAGGACTTTACTCAGTGTGGACACCTTGGTAAAGCACACTGCACATCACTGTCAACCTGTGCTAAAACAGCCTCCTCTTCCCTTCAATTACTGCAATGGCACCACTCTCTCACCCCTTGCCACCTCCACTTCTCTCACTGTGTGTGTGAGTTAAATGTCAATGTACATTAAGTTGATGCCGTATTTTACTTCCCGGGAATAATTACACACATGTGCGGTAAATCAATCACTAAGAATTACCCATTTAAAATGATTCATGGCCTTGCGATAATGAAGGGATGGGCTCCGTCTTCTGGGCAGTCAGCTGTGTGGTGGGAGTCTCCGAGCGCGTGTCATGCTGTGTGTGTCTGAGACAAAACACCAAGTGAAACCTACAAGTGAAATGTCATTCCCGTAGCAAAGGACACGTGGATTATCCCGAAGTCTTCCAATAAAGCGCACAGAGCAAACGGATTTCCCGCAGCTTACGGTGCTGTATGCTTTGTGCCCGCAGGGGAGGAGTCGCCCCGTTTCCTGGTTTTGCAGAAATACGGAAAGAGTCAGGCTTTGTCTTTTGTACTTTTTGTTTATATATATATACACACACACACACACACACACACACACACACACACACACACACACACACACACACATACATATAGACACACTATATTTGAATTTTATTCACATTTAATTGGGCAAATTTTAATTTTAGAGTTAGTATATAACCCAAGGGTACTACACCATGAAATGGATACAAACCTACAATCTCCAAGTCCAAAAATAGTGCTTCTAAAATATGGCCTTCTTACTGTACCTTTATAATTTAGTGCTTGCACGGTATTTTTTTAATACCTTAACCCATACAAGGGACATTTCTAACCCTGATCCGCTCAAGTGCAAGAGGATACTTGGACATCAGCCTAACAAAATGTGACACTGATACTCAGCTGCGATATGCGATAACTTGAGGGCAGAATAACACTGATACTTCATTTCCTTGCTGAGGTACATCTTCTGTGACATGGTAGAAAGTTTAAAAAAAAAGTGAACGCGGCTCTGCGGTTATTAAACTCCCAACCCAGCGGGAACACCTTTGTTGTACCCCCAGGCACGGTACTTAACCTGGATCGCTACAGTAAATTTCCAGCTGTACAGTCAGATAAAGTTCAAAAATGTAGGCCGCGTACATTGGCCTAAAAAATGTAATGCAATTTATAAACTTTAAATTTACAATCCGTACATCAGCAGAATGATCAGGCTGCCCCCAGCAGTACAGTTTTTCCAGCTTCATCTCATAAATTGTGGACATAAATTATCGCAGCATTTGGACGTAACGCAATGTGACACTGCCCGAGCATAAGAGGAAAACACATAAGGGCGTGAATAGATTAAACTGTCTGGTATCTTCTTGCTGGATATGGAGATGTGATTAATTGCTCAAGAAATCCGAACAGAAAGGTACCAGCCATACACTGTCCCTCGGTCTCACGTGTCCCGCTTTCCTCTCTGCTGAAAACCTTACGTCTAAATCACCGCTAATATATTTTCCATATTAGTCAAATTCATATATGATTATTTAAAAATAAATCTGATCGATTTCTGTTCGCTGCTCTTTCATAGAGATATCCGGTGCCAAGGAAAACACAGCAAACATCTTAACAGTTACCCCCAGAAGCCAAGATATAATGAATATTGGATGATCATATTAAAGTGTGATTTTTTATTTTTTTTATTTTTTTTTTTTATTATGTGACTGTCCAGCAAAGATATCATAATTGTCTCCTAATCTTGTTTTAGAGTGTTTGCATTTTCAGTAAAACAATAAAACTAGATCTGGGAGTTGTCAGTATTGTAAGTTTAATTGAACTCATTAATCTATTTGACATTCTGAAGTCCCCTCTGCATTTGCTGAAGATGATTTATAAGTCATTTGTATCATCTTCTCAAACATTAAACGGCTAAAACACAGAAACGGTGCGTTAAGGTTAAAGTCCTGTTGATATTGCTGCGCTGCTTTAGTCACGTTTATTTTTGCAGTTTGCTTTTTATGCTCAATGCATATTGAAGGGGGGGGGGGGGAATACTTACTGCATACTCTGCATTACTACTTAGTACTGCATGTTAAGAAGCAGAACAGATAGAAATTGTGTGATTCGATGAGGCACCGCCGGAATGAGGTAGATTGCATCCCCTGTCCTGTTGGAACATCTCCCCTGCAGGACCATGGACAGCACCAGGCACCTAGGTATGATGTGACCTTTGTTTAGCTGATACTTTACTCCAGAAGGATGTGCAATTTTCCGCTGTATACTATGATTTACCGATATGTACAGCTGGGCACTTTTATTTTTCCCACTCAGTGTAAGCTCATGAGAAGCTTGGATTGGAACAGGAGTCCATCCAGCAAAAGGTTGCAGCTTTAACCACTTTGCCACCTATCGTACAACATGTGGAGAAACCGATGACCTTTCTGTCAGGCCCCTGAACCCTGCAGAGCTGCGATTTCCACCTTTAGTGAAGGCTCCTCTAACTTGACTTTATGAAGCATTGGGCTTCGCGACATCGAGACTGAGCGGATCGCACTGGCCGAGCCACGAGTACGGTGGCAGGACAACAAACAGCCAAAAATATTCTTGTTTTGTTAAATATGCCATCGAAACCATTGCGGTTTGCAGATGACTTTTTGTGACTGTAGAAATGAGCCAGCACTAGCAATCCTATCGGCGCAAGAGTTTTCGATTCTTTTTAAATAAAAGAAAAGTACTTTACTCCGATAAACCTTCTCTTGCTCACAAAAAGCGAGGAATGGCAGAAAGAAAAACAAATCATGCGCAAACAGGATGAATGATTTTGCTCATGTCTGGCTGAATCGCCAATAGACATCTCATCCATGGTAGTGCTACGTAATACAGTACTGTGCTATATTTAATTCCTGCAACACCGCCATCCCTCACTGCACTATTTATGAAATCACACAAATTGCCAAATGTTCTGTTTACACCGGAGCAAAATAGCCGGGAAAAGCTATAGATTCGTCTTGTCCATTAGAGGAGTGCGATGCAGTTATTTGTAGAGGAGGCTGAGATGGCAGGGAAGAGAGCAAGGTGAGATGACCCCTCCGCCCCCCCCACCCAGCCCCAGGTGTCCTGCTGCTATGGAAGGTAACTGTTAAACTGTGGAGAGACGTTTGAAGGGAACTGCCACCTCTCCCGTGGCTTCTTCTGCACATGAAGCCCTGCTAGAGTCTCACATTTTCTTCAATACTGTAATTCCGTACAGCAGATTAAAGAAGACAGCAGTTGGTGTAATGGTTAGAGTTTCAAACAGGCAGCAGTCCCAACTCCCGCAGTAGTACCCTTGAGCAAGGTACTTACACCTGAAGCGATGCGGTAAAAATGACCCCGTTTTGTAAACGGCTAAAGTTTGGCCGGCTTCGCGAAAAGCGAGCGAGCGCGGATGCTCTCGCGCGGCTTGTTCAGCGGGGACACACCGTAGCGTAAAGACTGCGTCACAGGACACCCAGAGTCATCTGCTGTCTGTACGACAGGAACTCCCTGTGCTACAGCACGCTGGCATTGAACCAGCAGCCTGCAGAGGCCATGGCCAGTTCAGCCGATGTCCCTGTTTCTGAGACAAGACAGTTTAATTGAGGGGCCCTTACAAAGCCAATTGTCCAGATCACCTTTAATTCAGACATCTTAGCAACCGGCTGAAGAAAGAAGAAGTCGGTCTTGCGCAGAGGTAATTAGAAGGTGCGTTGATAATGTCTCAGTTGGCATCTGAGCCCACCTGCGTAGTCGTGACATGGAAATGGCCACCATTATCATTAATGTAATTGCAACGCGGTGTACAGGTGGTAACATGGGCAATGTCACTTACCCCAATTTTCCAAAAAAAAAAAAAAAATTTCAATGAATTCTTAGTAAATCACGGGCTCCACTACCCCAGGTTTTGAGGATACACCTCAGTTCAGGCATGTAAAACCTGTATTTGATGTGTCCTGCAACGCTGCTGTATATTTGCGTGCTCTGTAAGTTACAAAAGGAATGGATGTGCATTGTGTGGGTGTATGAAAAAGAGGCTCTGCAATGATGTAAATAAATCTGTATTTTTTTATTGCTTTGTGGGGTTTCCCGACCGAGAATGCCTTTTTATATCGCGTTTTATGTCTCTGGTTTCTTAGATGGAATGGGAAGTCTAACTGAATATACTGACCGGTGAACTTTCAAGTCTGACATTAAAACAACCGTGCTGAGGATGGCACAGGCATGAGCTGAGACTGTTTTACAGAATGTGTTTGATGTGCTGTCAATGTGTGGTCAAACTTCATAACCAATAAAGAAATCAAAAAACAGGCTTCACCACTGAAGGTCTTTAGACATTTTTAACACATTACAGTGGTCACATGACCCCCTTTCCTTTTGGAAATACTAAGTTGATCCTGATAGTGCAATAGTGGTACAGGACTGTACAGCCAGACTGTCAATATTGGACAGATTCAGCAGTGGGAGATGGCAGGAATTTATTGATACTCAGGACACCTCAAGACTTCAGACTGAAAACCAATTCTGGTCTTTAACCACATGCACACCATGATAAGGGAAACATTTAGGCATTGAGAGGAGCTGTTTCAAAGAATTGTCACATGCAGGGTTTTCTTCCCAACAGTCCCCGAGTGACTGAAGATCCTTACGACACCATGGGAACACCAAGTTAAATAAAGGTACAAAACACTGTGCTGTACCCAGATATAAGGGCAAAATACATCACTCTAACACACTGCAATACTGTTAAGGATTGAGATAATTCACAGAATTCAAAATATCAGTTAATATTAACTATTAATATTATCTGTGACTAAAATATTAAGAGAAATTATATAATGGTATAATAAACTGGCAAATACAGTATTAGGTGTATAACATCAGAAACAAGTGTACACAAACAGGAAAAATGTATTGCTGGTCCCCCGCTTAGCTTAACTCAGTTTGCCATGAACTTGGCATCAATTCTGTATGCAGCTGTTCATATATTGTATGCCAGACATATTGGACTAAATGTACCTTGCATCTCTGTATTTGTATCGTGTGATAGTAAAACACATTTTTATTTACTCTGAGTCACATGTTGATTAGAAGAAGAACATTGTGCAAGTAAAAAAATTGTAGGAATTTTTCTGTATTCAATATTTAGCTACAATTCTTCCCCTTATATGGTGTGGTCCAGTCTGTGTAAACCTACTCCCCATTGACTGTAAATAGCCTTTGTAGCCCTCAAGTTACTTCTTTGTCTAAGTTTTCATTGTTTAGACTACATTGTTATATTCCTGCTTTGGTTGTTCTGTCTAAAGGATACTTAATGTTCAGTGATCTGATCTGCTAATGGACTTTACCTTGCATGAAGCCAATAAAAGTCTTTGTGACACTTGTTTGGGAAAAATTCCTCTTTTTGGTGTGAAGAAGTAAACTCCTGTTAAACACCTGGTTGTGCTGTGCAATTAAAGTATAACTTAGAATGGTTTTGCTTGTTTTTTTTTTCTTGTTCAATAACAAAATTCTTCATCGACATCTACTAGATAAATACATTTCAGCAACGTGAGAGCTCCATGGAGCAGGAAGCAGCAGCATGGTTTTCAAATGTTAACAGCGGAGTGGTATTTCCCTCTTTCTCCTGCTGACCAGTTTGCAGAGACCAGTCTGGGAGATATCCTCTGGGATTCCCTATGCATGTGCCTGCATGTTTTCAGTCCCCTGCCGGGGGTGTTTGTGACATGCAAATAAACCCCAGCCAGAACCAGAACAGGGTGCTGAAACTGCTCTATGACAGGAAATCAGGTGACACTTTGCCATGGGATTTGGTACATTATTGGCAGGAAAAAAAACTACAGTGTCTTGCAAAAGTATTCGAGCCACTTGAAAGTTATCAAAATTGCCCGGACTACAAATTACTTACACATATTTTTCCCAATCAATATTTTTATTGTAAACTCTTTCAATGCATTCAGAAAGTATTCAGACCCCTTCACTTTTTTTGCATTTTGTTATGCTTCAACCTTATGTTAAAATCATTTAAATTATTTTTTCCCTCAGCAAGCAACTGTCAATACCCCAAAATGACAAAGCAAAAACAGTATTCAAGAAATTTTTGCAAATTTCTTAAAAATGAAAAACTGAAATATCACATTGACACAAATATTCAGACCCTTTACTCAGTATTTAGTTGAAGCATCTTTGTCAGCGATTACAGCCCGGAGTCTTCTTATGCTGAATGCTTTCTGAATGCACTGTATGCTGTAACACTAAGTTGTCGCAGCTAAAATAAGTTGCTTGTAGATATTTCAGCACTTTTGCAAGGCGCAAGTCATGGGCTCACTGTATATATTAATTTTGTCTTTAACACACAAATGCTTTTTAGAGGGCTCTTTGAGAGTAATATTATGTGTTGAGATATAAGAAGACAAACAACACAGTCAAACCATCTGGCATCAACCTTTCACATTAGGGTCATTCTGGACCACAGAACACATATAGGTCCACAACACAGGTGTAGCCACACAATACAATGACTCGCATCTTGCACAAAGGTGGCAAAGCCTCTCAAAATTTTAGAAAAGTGCTTTATCTGATGCTTACAATCACATAGCTCTGAAACTGGCTAAAAACAGTTTATAAATAGTACAGGCTGATGATAGCATAGCAGTAGTGCTACCACCTTCCGCTGAAAGGACCCCATGTTTGAGTCTAACCTCCTACTATTAAAGTCTTGAATAAGGTACTTACCTTCAACTGACTGGGGCAAATTCTGGTGCTAAATAAAAGGACTGAGGTTTCGCTTCAGAGAAACGTTTCGGTTAAACAAATTTAACCGCACAACTGTATAAATACGGTTCTGATAAATACGACTTGTTCTTGGTTGCATGAAACAAAGTGTTAACTGCATCCTGCATCTTCGACTGTGCAGATGCGTAAGCCAAAATCTCGAGAAAAATCCACCGAGATCTCAGTAAATTTAACTTCTAATTCATGAGATCATTTACACAGATGTGAAGAGAATATAATTTATTCTTATGAGGTCTAATAAAAAATTTCCAAGTGTACAACAAGCAAGCGAGCAGTTGGTATTTTTACTATGTAATTTTGAATACTATTTGTTGTGTTGCAATTATGCTGCATTTACCTTCACAAAAAGCTTAAAAGGCAACTGTGTATTGACATTAAGCGGGTTTTTTTGCAACAGCATAATAATAAAAGCGCATCTTAAAGACCGTGCACCGAGTCAGCAGCACCGGTGACATAATGTGAGGCTAATGGCACCATCGCTGTGATCACGCGGCAAAACTGGAAAACAAGTCGGACTACTTGTGTCACCCTCTTGCCTGTTCAGCAGCGTAAATATGCACTCGGTCCCTCCTGCTTTTCGATTCGGACTACAAATTCATTCTTCCTCCGCAGTAAACATGCCTGTCATCTGGAGCCAACAAGAGAGTAGGAATAATAATACAGCAGGCCTGTCTGTCAAAGCTGGAGCTTCCTAGAGCAAGCAGATATATACTGTACATGCTGTAGCAACCCAAGATGCAGTGGCGAAGCATGACCAAGTCCTGTTTCCTGCAAAAATCTGTGCGTTACTCTGCCAGCGATACCACACCAATAAGGGACAACCTGATATTTTCACATTTTTCCCCTTTCACGCAAGACTGACGTGATTTATAAAGCCTAAAAACAAACGGGAAGGAGAATAACACTGAAAGATTAAAAAGAAGACAACCCAGAAAGAATTTGCCATGCCATGAGCGACCCTGTGGGTATAAAAAAATAACTGCTGTTGAAACTGGCACATATGTTGCACCCGTGCAAATAATTTTTCCTCCAGCAGATATCTGACTATACCTACTTAGAGTTTATTGGACAATTAACTAGAAACGCAGGAAGCATTGGAAGAAAGAGCTGTCAGCATCCCACTCAACGCATCTTCAAAAATCTGGGACGTGGTGAAACACATCCATTAATATAATCAGTACTTGACAGCTATAGCAAAATTTATATTGTGCAATGATAAATAGCCCGAGGATTGAAAAGGCAAGAAAGAATCATTACAGTAACTTCACAAATAAAGTGCATTTTAATAACATTTGTTTTTTTTTTCTTAGCAATGTCACAGTATGTCATTTTGTTCTTTTTTTCAGTCTAGCGGGAAAGATCCAAACAAAAGAACAAAGGAATTTGTTACTACAATGATTCCATGCTATTGTCTATTTTCATATTTCGACGTAATGTAAAAATGCATTCTTTTTATTGACCAGATATTAAGTTAAATGATACATTTAGAAAATTAGTGACGATAACGTATTACACGCCGTAAGGTGCATTACTGGTGACCTAACCTTTCACCTCTTTTCAGCACCAGACACCTGACACCCCAACCAGGGGACTTGACCAGGGTTAATGAAAACACAGCCCGCTTTCACATAGCGCTACTATGAACCCAGAACTGATCTTACTGTATTAACAGCCATCTAAACGTCCCCTCTGCAGCCACAGTCTCAACATCACAGCTTTTCTCCCTTGGCTGCCTATGATACCCAACACGCTGTAGGCCCTATACAACACATATCCTGCAAAGCCCCTGAACCTGCTTCTATTGACAGACACCTTGCCCTCCAGCCTTCCAACTGACACTACTCTACCATTTCTCCATACTTCATCTTCTTAGTCTCATTAGCCTCCCAAATGTGCTCCTTAGGATTGTAAGTTCCAGCAAGGCAACTTATCTAGATATTTCACAGAGTATGAGAATATCCAATTTTAGTGATATTCATAATAGTGACTAATAGAATGTAATAGAAACAACTTTACCCCAGCCAAACAGGTTAGATTGACTTAGTAGCATATAATAGCTCTTCCCCTACATTTTAGCACTTGTTCATACCTGGTCTATGCTCCCTGAAAGCCTAAGCCATCCATTATCCTTCCTTTGTTGTGTGCCTCTCCTTTCCCTGGGCCTTGCTATGACATCATAATGAATCACTATCCAAACCATTACAGATGCCACTGTACTCAACACTATGGAGTGCTGGAACTTGGACTCTACCTGCACAACTCCACCAACTGTCCTGTCCATACCCCAGTGCAAGCACTTGCATCGCTGAGATCACTCAACTCCCTATATTTCAGCAAGCCTCATGGCCATGTTACTCAAAAGTCCTGAAGGACAGCCTTAACTTGTTACTCTGCCAATAAAAGGCAGTATTGCTCAAGCTTTGTTGCTAACAAGACTAGAAGGGGCCAGAGAAATATTGGCAAGATGCTGTGCTGATACACACATTCTTTAAACATACCTCAAAGTCCTGACTTGTCAAGTGCTGTTTAGCCAACCCTCCGAATCTTAAAAAATTACCCAAATAGCAACTGTATCCCTCAAGATTCTGGCAAAACTCTACGCTTTTCACTGGCTTCTCCAAAATGGATGAAATGCATGGTAAAGTAGAACTTATCAGTAGATTTTTTTTCAGCACCAGAGACGTAGACCTTAAATGCTTAAACTCATTGCAGCTCAGGTGATCGGCTTTTGAATACCTCTTCTCCAGATCACATTCACCAACCTCCAGAACCCATTTCACAGCTTTGTACAATTCTTGTAGGGCACTCCCCTTTGGTGTGGATCTGAGCTTACTTCTACCTCTGCTCTTACCACGTAATTTCAAGTAAGTTCCCTCTTGTCCAAGATACTCAGAAGATCCTGGTCCAACTCCTGGTTTCTAGTATAACCACTGTAAGTGGTTTGGAAGTAGTAAGGTTCTCCTTGTAGCAGAGTAGTTACCTACTATGTTTCTGACCTAACTTCTATGTGGAGGACCCAAAGATACCTGCTAAAAATAGTTTCCATGTTTCTTGCCCTCCTCTTTCTTCTGTGCTACTCTCTTCTCTGTAGCGACATGTCTCCTCCAAAAGATAACACTTCAACGTTGCCAGTGCTGCTGTGTCTTCCTCATTCTTGACCCTTAATTCCCAAAGCGAAGTCCTCCGTTTTATCCTTATGCCCTGGGTCCCGGATGCTTAGTTTTCGTTCGTGTATTCTGACTTAAATGCTTCTTATCTGTACCAAATGTCTGTACCGATAAACTGATGGCAATAGTTGTCACAGTCTGACGCCTCTTACAGGTGTCAATCTTGGTGTCGGCTTGAATCTGAATTTATGTTATTTCCGGAAGAGAGATGTGTACACAATGGCAATAAGAACATACCCGAAATGTTTATAAATTAACTACTGCGCTTGAAAACTGTCTATGTGGCAGACTGAACTCCAACCACAGGCGTGCCCTACAGAAACTGGCGAGGCCCGGCAGAAAGCAAGCACCGGCTAAGCCGAGCCAACGGGACGCAGCGGGAACAGAAGCAGCTTTAAGAACCGCTGAAAACGCTGAGCTGAGAAAAGTCGTCTCAAGTTCTCACAGGAGGGTTCAGACTTCATGAAAGATTAAGTCCGGGTGTGAAAGCGTATCTTATAGATCGGTCGAATCAAAGAGTTTTATTTGTCACGTACACAGTTATACCAAGTACACCATATAGTGAAATGTGCTCTGGATCAGCCATGGGGCTGCAATTCCACAAACAAACAAACAAACGAATGAATGGATGGATGAATGAATGAGTGAATGAATGAGTGGATCAATGAATGGATGAATGAATGAAACCTCTGGGTGACATGGTGGCAGCTAAATGCAATGAAGGGAGAGTTCAATGTATAATATAGACTGTAGTTGGAAAAGATTTTGATGCCCTGTCTAGGTTCAGAAGTCTTATCGCCAGACCAGCATACGAGATTTTAGTCGATACAAAATGACTTCCTGCTTTCATTTTTATTTATAATGCCCGCCCATGACATAATATATATTTGTTTTTAATTCTCATTTTCAAAAACATGAATTCCCCAATTGTTCCATATTTACAGACTAGCAATGCAGCTATAATCCGTGCATGGCAATTTCAACACAGTTCCCGTCCTGCGGGCCTGGAATTTCAAGGTTAGTTTGAGGTGCCAAAGTGGCCACGGTTCAGGCATTCCATGGCGTTCGCGCCGTCCGAACAGCTCGTCGTGAGGAGACGCCAGCGCCGCGCACCGTCAGCACTCGCCGGCCTTCGGCAGTTTCCGCCGGGAGAAGGGCCGCCATTTTGTCCTCCTCGCTGGGTGCTGGTCCGAGGCGCGGCGAGAGCGTTGTTAGCAGGGACGCATCACGGCGAGGATCTCCGGCAATGGAAGGGTACGTATTTCTGCGTGTCACGTTTTCAGAACAGTTCTGTTAAGTCCGTCGTGGCGGCTGAGAAACCTTCCTAAATCCGAAGCCCAAGGCAGGCTCGCCGCGTTAGTAACTTCGGCCACTTTGGAAAGAGTGTAGCTGATGTAGCTGCTCGGCTACCCCGTACAACAGGCTGAGTAGCACGGGAGCTAACGGGCTAAACGTAAACAGGGCTACCCTGGCAGTCAGGTTACCAGGAGATGTACCTGCAAACACGAGAAAACAAGCAAAATAAACGAGTTTTTCGGGTTTTATGTGAACGACTGAGATCAAATACGTGCACGGTTTTCGGTGCAGGTGACGGCAGCTCGATCGACTGCCTGCTTTGTCACCCGCTTGACTGCCATCCTTTGTGTGGGGGACATTAAGCTGCGATTTAAGGTTTTCTGCTGTTTTTACAAAACTATTCAGAAGCAGTCGACATGTATTTGTGTTTTTTATTTGTTTTCCCTTCCCTGGAAAGGATCTGTCCCTACGATGAACAGGGTGTGTTTCTAGTGCCCGGCAGCATCTTTTAACTGAGCCCGTGTGTCATTCTGTCACCGTGCCTCTTCACCTTCACTGCACTGCTTGTTGCAGGCTGACATGGAAGTACTTTACATGCTCGATTTAACTGCAGATGCATGCACAAAATATTATTTAAAATGTATTTTGTAGTGCAGTGTTGACAAAGGCAGGCCAGTCAGCAGCGGGCCTCCAGTTGGCTGGACCACTGCTGGTTTGTTTGGCCTTGTGATGGACGGAGGCATCTGACTGAAATGACTTAATTTAAAGCAACAGTGTTCGCTTTTGCTCTTTATCCTGCCTATTTATAAATCATAAAAGCTGCAAAGAGGGGAAAAAAATAAAATCTAATGCCAGCATGCGGATGTTCGTCTATGTTTTAAAAACCAAAAAGCGGCGCTCGGGATTTTAGCTGGTTTACGGGAGTCTGTAATCCGAGTTCGGTGCTCCGGTCCCGAATATTCGATCCGTTGCACCGGGTTCTGTGAAATCTTTTACTTTTCTGAACGTCAGAGCGGCGTCTAAGCGGTAGAGTTGTTGCTTTGTAGCTAACATTCTTATGAAACAACCCTCTGCTGCCATAAACTTGACCCAGCGTACTTGAATAGTTTGCATTAAACAAGCAAATGACTCAAGATGAACAAATGTCAACCCTAACTTTGTAAATCGTCACCGAGAAAGGCATTGACTTGGATGAGTAAATAATAGTAGCAATGATCGCGACCCCAAATTCGGTTTTGCTGAACAATGGGATTCCCTCCTCCACCTTTTTTTTTTCTTTTCTTCAATCATCACAACAAATTTTCCATTGATGCACATTATTTGTCACAATATATCTTGTTCTGTATGACTTTATAGGTAGACTATGATAAATTAAAGTATTTTCCCCCCCCACAGTATTGTCACTGATGTTGCTGTTGGCGTAAAGGTAAGAATTTTTATTTCAAATTATCTAAAATTAAAATGATGTCATTGGAAACATGAATATTGGTGTAACTATTGAAGTAAACTGGTTTATTTACTTAATGGAATTTTTCTCAATATAAAATGTAAAATTTCACACTCTTTTCAAACTTTTTTCAAAAGTTATTATTGTTTGCTATTTATATATCTAATGGATTTATTAAGAAGCGATAAGATAATGCACATTATATTGAGTTGAAGCATATTTGAATTAAGCATATTTAAGGTTTTATTTATTTATTTATTTTTAAAGCTTCATTTTTGTTTGTATCTGAAGGGAATGCACCCACAAGGTTGAGGATATGATAATAGGTGTGTTCTCAGTTGCATGCACAGTCTCTAGAGGTTTGGTCAGATGGTCTGGAGCAGACACTGATGCACCTTATTATAGGCTGAGTTGGAACCACTCGTGATTCCACCATTTTTTTTTAGAAGGCTCTCTGTTGGAGCCACTGCCATTTATAACAGTGTAGGCGATACAGAACACTTAGTGGGATGCTTCGTGAACATAAAACGTGTTGTTCGCTTATAAACCGTGCATTCCTGTTGTCACTGACCCACCAGTCAGTGTTATGTTGCTGAGCCTATATCCGGCTATATCTTGGCGGATAGGCTCAAACGCCAGCGGAAATGGCTCAGACCTTTTATTAAGTATCTTGCACTTGACGGATTTAAAAAAAAAAAAAAAAAAGTGCAGTATGGTGCCAACCCTTGGTTTTATGCCCTTGTTTAATGAACCCAGTAGAATTTCTTCCTAGTTGTGTCATATTCTTTTGGGTCCCAAATTATACAGCACTTCACTTTTTTCCATTTTATCCTTACAGAGGGGCTCAGATGAGCTGCTGTCTGGAAGCCTATACAACAGTCCCAGCTCTGGTATGAGCGGGATTGGTAAGAAAACCTTTTTTTCTTCTCCTGAAGAAATGGTGTGGTTAGTCATGCATTAGATTAATAATTGGTCATCTGAACATGTTTATTTGTTCGGTATGTGTCTAAGCTTTTTTATGATTTAAAAAATATGAGTGTGAACTTGTGAAACATTGGGAGCCGCACTCATGGGTGCCAGAAATAATTCAACATAAACTCATGCATTTTTAGGGGTGTATGAACACCCACATTTCCAAGTATGTGCTGCCTCTGGGCAGCTGAATCCATTCAGTATTTGCTTTCATTCTATTGATATGCCACAGAGAGGCTAAAGTTCTGCTTTGGATTGTGTCCATAATTTTTCCAACTGTGTACTTGAATTGGAATCTCAAAATTTAGAAATACATTTGCATTTGAATGTGTAAGCAGAGCAGTCACTGAGATCTTTAGACCTTTTAGATTATGGGCCCTTTTTTCCCCCACTTCAAATTTAGTAAAAAATATTTTTCCTTAGTCAGACTTGAATTTCTTGCTTAATAGAGAACAAGTAAATACCATATGTTCATCAGCGGAACTATAATAAGTTGACCTGATGCTTTGATACATCTCCCCTTGAAATATTTAATGTGGTTATGGCTCAAGGTGTTTTGTCTTCTCCGACAGCTAACGGAAATGATAGCAAGAAGCTGAGAGTGGAAGATCGAATGGAGAGCCCGCCGTCACGTGTGCTTCACATAAGGAAGCTGCCCAGTGAAGTGTCAGAGACGGAGGTGATTGCCCTGGGCTTGCCTTTTGGGAAGGTTACCAACATCCTCATGCTCAAAGGGAAGAACCAGGTAAGAGTGTGTCAAGTGCATGATGGCTATTTTACTTTCTAAGGGGTATGCATTTAGTAGATGCATTTCCCTTCATCTGACTTGTTGACTTTGTAATTAACCGATAGAACTCTGTTGCGTGGTTGTATTTTATTATGGTTGGTTTTTCTGATGTTATAGCTATTTGTGTGTGTTGCAAGTGTGGATAGTGATGCATGCACATGTGTATTAATTTCATACATGAATCAGGCATTTCTGGAGCTTGGAACAGAAGAGGCAGCTGTAACCATGGTGAATTATTACACTGCTGTGACTCCTCATGTCCGCAACGTTCCCGTCTTCATCCAGTTCTCCAATCACAAAGAGCTGAAGACTGACAATGCTCTCAACCAGGTGAGCATACTTAGCATGTGTGCTCATGATGTGGCACCTTTTGAGTTCTGAGAGCAGAGAAACAGCCGTGAGTTTGTGCCATCAGAAACTAAATTGTTCTCTTTTGGTGAGGATTAGTGACGTGTAACGGTAAAGCTGTTGGTTTAGCTTTGTGATTTTTGTTTTTATTCTGCATTTATGATAGCGTGCACAAGCTGTTCTTCAAGCGGTAACAGCTGTGCAAGCGGGTGGCACGCCAACCTCGGGAACGGCGGCCAGCGAGAGTGCTTTGACGCCAGCCCCGAGTCCAGTGCTGAGAATCATCATTGACAACATGTTCTACCCCGTCACACTGGATGTCCTTCAGCAGGTACTGCTGGATTACGTTTACTTTAATTTTGCAGATGTTTGTCTTCAAAGTAATGTTCAGCTCTCAGTACAGTTTATTCACGTCTGTGTACACATCCTTGTAAGTATGTGTCAATATAGGTACATTTTTTGTATGTTTTATGTAATGAATGCATGAGTAAATAATTCTGTTTGAACTTGCAGATTTTTTCCAAATTTGGAACAGTCATGAAGATTATAACGTTCACAAAGAACAATCAGTTTCAAGCTTTGCTGCAGTTCAGCGACCCGGTGAATGCCCAGCAAGCTAAGCTGGTAAGCACAGAGTAGTTGCTCTTTGGCAGCTTAATATTTTTTAGCAGAATTCTTTTTTTACTCTTTGGTTTATTGTACAACTGCATGCTCCTTCTTTTCCAGTCCCTAGATGGTCAGAACATCTACAATGCATGCTGCACGCTACGCATTGACTTCTCCAAGCTGGTAAATCTGAATGTCAAGTACAATAATGACAAAAGTCGGGACTACACTCGTCCAGAGCTGCCGGCTGGAGATGGCCAGCCAGCCGTCGACTCCTCTGGGGCCGGCGGCTTCAGCAAGGACACCTCCTCTCTGCTTGGTAAGGGTGAGGCCAGGTTTACACATTGAGTGGCATTTAGTTGAAGTTACAAATGAAATGGCACCTTAACTTTCAGCTTAAACTGTTACAAACGCTTAGAATTGGACTTTTCATCATTAAAAAAGAGTGGCAACAATGATTGAAAATGTAATTGTGTGTAAGATGATTTATGTCCCACTTGTCATGCACGGAAAGTAGGAGTCAGTAATTGGGTAATCACTGATGTGGCTGTGGCTTTTGGGTGGCTTTTTTTGCTGAACAATGTAGCTCTGGTTTATTTGTAGCAGTCAGTTTACTTTTGATGTCACAGACTTGTAAATACTCTTTAAGAACAGATCGGCCCTGCCTTTCCTAGGTACCCCATCTGGAATCGTGGCTCCATACTCGGGTGCTGGAGGTTTTGCATCATCCCTCAGCTTCGCACAGGGTGGAGGTACTAGCTATTCTGATATGGTCGTCTTCTCATGCTGTTTTTATGTCTGTTTGTGAGGTTCAGAGCCAAAATAAAGTGTAATTACTTATTTCGTTCTAAGAAAAATTTGAATGACAGAAAAATTTTGAGATTTTTATAAAATTTGATGTTTTGTAAGGAAAGTCCAGTGAAAATTTTGAGGACTCTTTTAGCACCAAGTCCAGGCTAAACTGACTGCTTTACTACATCTGCAAGGATAATGTGCATGATGTTGTAGCATTTGAGTTAAGCTCCATGTTACAGCGGCTAAACTGTGTGGAGAATCAGAATGATGTGTAGCTGTGGAATGCGTGTTGTTTCTGGGAGCCTGCAGGGACAAATTCCCTACTCCCCATTTAACTATCTTTGGCTTTGGCTGTCTCTAGGGGCACTGAGTCCTCTGAGCGCAGCAGCCGCTGCAGCCGCAGCAGCTGGCAGGGTGGCACTCTCCGGCCACACAGGCACCAGCGGCGTTCTCCTGGTCAGCAACCTAAATGAAGAGGTCAGTATGTCCTCCTGCCACTCCCCGACACACATGGTCCCACCCTGTCAGGTTACCACCTCATACCATGTTTTCATGGCTGTGCCCTTTGAGTCACTGTACTGTGATATGGTACATTGCTTTTTTTATGACCAGAAAAAAATACTGTGGTTGGAAGAGAAAATTGGAGAACTGCCTTCTCACCTGAAATACTGAGGCCCATCTTTAACGCTTTGTGTGCATATGCAATCTGTTTCCATCCCATGCATTAATGCATTTAATATTACACAAGGCCTGTAGCTAACTTGTAATTTTTCTTACGATGCATTCTAATTTTTGTAATTCTGCTAACAAGCCATAAAGTTAATGGACACTGTTTTCATTCAGCCATTTTCTTTTGTCCATTTTCCATAAACTTCGGTATTGTACTTGCTTACATCACTTCTGTTTTCTTGCTTTAAAAAGACTCAGTTTCATTTTAGTCCAAGGTTTTCATAAGAGAGGTCAACCTTCTCCACCTGTTTCTTTACAGATTCAACCACTGTTTCCCAAATTTGGTTACTGTAATGTTTACATGCAAATTGATACTTGTTAATCTTGGTCTCTCTCTCTACCTGTGTTTGCATTCCCTCTCATTTTTCTCAGTGCTGTAAAAGTTTATATGAAGTGTGGGATCTATGCCTGCCTTTCTCTTGCGCTCTCTCTCGTTCTCTTTTTCTCTCCCCCTCTCTCTCACCCTCTTCCCTAGCTGAGAGGGTATTTCAAGTTACATTTTCTATCATGATTTTCCCAAACGCCTTGGTTTGTGGAGTAAAAACATGATGTGATGTGCTGTTTATGCCATTATTTTGCCAGGTGGTTTTCATGTCTAACCCTGCATGCCCTTAAAGGACTGAACCTAGCACCTTGGACAGTATTGCTTGCATTTCATTCTTTTCCTTGCTTGACCTTATCAGTCTTAAATTAAATTCAGCTGCATGCCTTTTCCCCCCATCATTATTAGACTGTGATTATTCTTTGATATGAAAGAAATTTTGCCCAAGTTCAACTTGGGTGGCTACATCTGGCACAATTATTTTCTTGTATATAAGAAAAGTAAGCCATTTTCTGACCAAGCTCCTGCATTTCCTGTGTACTGACCTGTTTTATTTTTTGTTCCCCCACTTTTTGTTTTATTCTGCATTGCTACTCCCTCTCCCTGATCCCCCTTCCCTTGTCATTCCTCTTCCTACCCTGTTTGCCCCCCCCCCTTTTTTTTTTTTTCTTTTCTGTGCCCCTTTACCCAACCCTGTGTCCCTGACCCAACCACCCTTCCCGTTCACGCTTTTTGTGCTTGAACAAAAATGTTCCTCGGACCGACTTGCCCAATTAACTGCCTTGAACCATGACCCATGACCACCTCACCATTCTGCGGGAACCACCCTTCGTTATGGATGATCTGTTCATCTCCGCTATCCCTCGACTCTTCTCTCTCCTGTCTTACGCTGCTTGCTCTTCTCTCCTTCTAAAGATGGTTACGCCCCAAAGTCTGTTTACCCTCTTCGGTATGTTATCGTTAGCACTCTACTCTTTATTTAATTTTTTTGTTTGTATACACACACACATTTTTTCATGTTTTAATTTAATGTTAATACTAGTCTTTGGGCTCATAGTTGAGTACTGTCTCGCTACATTTTCTTTTGTTCTTTTTGAAGTCTCTCTTCATCTCTCTCTCCATTGATGATTTATGTTAATGCATGGTTATTTTTTTGCATGTAGTGTTTAATTTACCGTTTCACAAAGCCTGTTTTGGAGGGTGTATCGGAATAGTTTCTTTCTCCAAGCCTCTGTTCAGCTCTTGTTTATTGCTTTGGATGAATGTTTTCTCTCTTCACTTTCATGTTTAGTATCATCTTCTGACATACTAACTCTTCTCAATTACTTTTTCCTTCCTGCATCTGTCTCTCGCTTAAAAAAGGGGTTTACGGTGATGTGCAGCGTGTGAAGATCCTGTACAATAAAAAGGACAGCGCACTTATACAAATGGCTGATGCAAATCAAGCTCAGCTTGGTGAGTATGTCCTTGTAAAATATTGAATTAAAATACATTTAAAATGGATTGAAATTGTCTGCCTCTGCATTCCTGTCCTTTTTCAAAGTTTACAAGCTGAGTTTCTTTTTTTGTGTTGTGCTTTTCCAGCAATGAGTCATCTGAACGGGCAGAAGATGTATGGAAAGATAATTCGAGTGACTCTGTCAAAGCATCAGACAGTGCAGCTGCCGAGGGAGGGCCTAGATGACCAGGGACTCACCAAGGATTTCACAAGCTCTCCACTGCACCGCTTCAAGAAGCCTGGTTCCAAAAACTTCCAGAACATCTTCCCCCCCTCGGCCACTCTTCACCTGTCGAACATCCCGTGAGTGAGGGCAAAGTTGGGGCTTGAACTGCCGTCGAACACATAGTGCTGCTCCACAGTCTTCGGCTTTTTACAGCAGGCTTGTAGAAATGCAGCTTGGGTTGCAGTTGCCAGGCTGATGCAGTAGGCAGCTGAGTTGGGTGCTTCTTCGCGGTCACTGCTTTGATTGGGATTGTTATTCACGCCAGCGAACTGGCTGAGTGCTGATCCATATTGAATGTATGCAAGAGTTATTTATTTGCCCTGGAAAATTTGGGGTGAACATAGGTTGTTTGCTGTATTTATGAGCACAAAACCCATTAAAGGCGGTTAACTTGCTAACTAATATAAGCTAAAATAAAGTGCATATAATGTGCGGTGCAGCTTTGAAAGTAACATTCATTTACATTTTATATAGTAAGCATTCCTGTGATAAACAAGTGCTTATTCATACTCAATTTTTGCTGATGTATAGTTTTTAAATCATTTAAGGCTCCTTTTTGCCTCCCAAACTGCATTTGGTACCTCTGGTTTTCAGTTAGAACATTTAAGTTGATGAAATACTAAGGAAATTTATTTTCAAAATGTCTATTTGCAGACAAGATGTAACCGAAGAAGACCTCCGGCTGTTGTTCTCAAATTCCGGCGGTACTGTGAAAGCGTTCAAATTTTTCCAGTAAGTGGTATTTATGTAATTTTTTTTGTTCCCATTGCAAATAATTTAACATCATTACAAGTTAAAATTTTATTACAAAGTTCCCTGCCAAAAATTTGTTTCTAATCACACGGTCTGTTGTCAAGTCTTTTACACGTTTTGTTGAAAAGCATTTTCTGATTCACTGCAAACCATGTCTTCCTCAGAGATCACAAAATGGCACTTCTTCAGATGTCGACAGTTGAAGAAGCAATCCAAGCCCTGATTGACCTCCACAACTATAACATGGGGGACAACCACCACTTGAGGGTCTCCTTCTCAAAGTCGACTATCTGAACAGGCGTGAGGCACTTGCTTGTGCTCTCCAGTGATGTGACCTGTCCGGCGATCCTGGACACTGGGGACCACTGTTGTTCTTGGCATTTTACATTATTGTCAGTCATTCCTTAACACAATGGACTATAGGAACGCGGATCGTAGAGAGCAGGTACCACTCTGCTTCGGGTACGCTGTCCTTCTCATCTGTCTGTTAGGCAAGCCATTAACTTTCTATTTCTTCACATGAAGGAAAGAAGACTTCTTTTTTATTAGAATGATTTGAAAAGATATGTGCCTTACTTGACAAACAGAACCAACACTTCATCCACACATTTAAGTACATTGTATATGTTAGGCACATTTAATTCTGCTGGTCTACAAATGGAATAAGTTTAAAACATAAAATCTGTTTTTCTTCATATGTATATGTGCAGTTTGATGTTCAGCCATTTCAGTTAAGCATAGACCTTATGTAGAGTACAATTTCTGTTCCTCTACATATATTTGTTTTTGGTTAAAGGTCATACATGCAAATATGTGAGAAATACAGGAAGAAATTGCGGAACAAGGTTGGGAATGAGTAATTTAGTGAAAAACCATTCATTTGTTTTAGTTTTTTTTCCAGCCAGCCAAAGATGAGCTTTAACCTCAGTTGAGACTCAGTAAGATCATACTAACCTTATTGTTTTCCTGTTTACACACCATCTTTCATTGGTAAGGAGTACACTATAGTTGTTGCATATTAAGCTTGAATATACTCTTTAGATGTTCTTCATCCTTGTGTATGTGCATCTGTTCCGCCATTTTTTTTTTTTTTTTTTAATTATTATTATTATTTTTTTTAGTTAAGTGTTTGAAGTTTGAAAATGGCTGTGAATTTCTGAGCATGTGCTGGTTACTCCAGCTGGTTGTGAAGCAAAAAGGTATTTGCATGCATTTCAGAGTCGACAGAAGGGAGGTGAGGTTGCTGCAAGACCACAACGCAGAGCCTAGACTGTGGCTGTTATCTGTCAGCGACAACCTGTTGGGACCAAAGTTTATGTGCCTTTAGTCTTAAATTACATTTCATTGTACTTTTTCCCTCAGACCCTTAAAATTTTGTATTAAAAAAAAAAAAAAAAATTAAACTTTCTTACAATCATGGCATAGCATCTACAAGTGAATGGTTACTCTGTGGTATTGCTGTGTCTACTGTTTGTTTCAGGTACACTTAACCCCTCTCCCCCGAAACTGCTAACAACACGACAGAGTTTTGGGGAGGGAAGGGGAGCAGACGGAGAGAATATGTACATTTTCCGCATACAGTGAATTTAACCATCCTCAGAAACATTGAGAATAGTTTGAGAGCAGCAAAATTATTATTTTATTTTTTTTTAAGTTGGGAGGTTTGATGGGTTTTTTGTGTTTGTTTTCGCCCTGCGTGTACTCTGCTTTGCCTCTGTAGCATGCTGAATAAACTCTTCTGTAGCTCTGTGTTCACCTCCTCTGCCTCTGTTCTGCCTTTCTCTCTCTCTTTCGCTCGCTCTCTCTTTCTCTGTCTCTCGATTCACCTCAACTTTGCTTAACTTCAGGGTTGGAAAGAGGGTGCAGTAATGTTTTGAAACAATGTCTGGGGCACTAAATGGAGCAGCTGAAGGAAAACTGAGCCAGATATGAACAATCCCCTACCCTGCCATAGCCCTGTGTTGCCCAGGTCCTTGTACGCTTCCTTTCTTCGGTTCTTCTGGTCTGTATACTAATCGATCTTTCAGATCCTCATGCTTCTGCGCAGCTCCATATTTCACACTCACCGTCTCTGCCTTGGATGCCTGTCCACCTAATGTCATTTTCCCCTTTTTGTCACCCTAAAAAACCACTAGAAGTTAATACAGAGTACTGAGCTTTCTACCAATATTGTGTGCATTTTGACTTTCAGCTGGCAGTTAAAGTGTGTAATGGTTGAAAAAATTAAATTTTTTTTTGTTCATCTTAACATCATACAATGTAATCATAGGATTTAATATCTTATTAGGACAATGTAGACCTGTAATTGTTTTATGCAGCTGGCAAAAGAACTAGAACCTTTTTTGGATCCTGCCAACTAATGTGATGCTAATCTGGAACATTCTGGAGGATATCCTCCCACTCCAGTTTCTCATTTACCGGCACCTTAATTATTTGTTACGTGACTCAAATACGGTACAGCCGACATGCTGTATGTTGTCTTTCATTTTAATATGAACCATTTTAATAACAATCGTATTTGTGTTTTTTCCACCCCTGCATGTGTATTTTTTTGAAATCATTTTTTATTAAAACTACTTTCAGAATACATCATTTTTAAGTTTTAAAAATTGTTCTTGTACCCCCTTATTTCAGTAGTCCTTTAAAATCGACAATTGCTTTTTACTGCCAAAATTAATTGGCATTAAAATTATTAGTATTTTACAAAGTTTGTTAAATGAACTTGGTCCAATTTTTGATCATTTATGAACATTTCTGGACATTTAATATAGTTATACGTTTAATCTTGTTTAGAAATCGCCGAACTGGTTATTTATCCTTGGCATCTACTCTACCAAACCAACTTTCTCACTAAACAATTCAAAATGAGGGTAGCTGAAATAAATGTAAAAAACAGCTTTTGGCAGTTTATTGGATTTCAGTCAGTTTGTCTAATTCATTACATTTTACAACTGTTTCTTCTTTTTTTTTATTAAAGTGTTGCTGAATGAGATGATACAGATCAAAACTAAGGACCAGAATAAAATGAAATTAAAATACCTTTGGCAGTGTGTACTGGGTTTTTTCAATTCTTCAGTCAGCCATGTTTGCGGTTGAATCAAACCCTAAGCCATACGTACGACATGGCTGACGTTCTAAACTGCTGTTAATCTGCCATGCAATATGAATACTTTCATTCTTTTTTATTTTGAAAGGCCTAACCGGTTATGGCTGTGACAATGGAGTTAAGAGTGGGGCTTTAAAAAGGAATCGGGTCTCCAGTGCAGAACATTTTGCTCAATGCCTTTGTGACTTCCTGCTTGCTGTAGGCAACAGTGCAGTTTGATATGACAGGAAGATGTAGCGTTAACAGCATTTCTGCAAACATGAAAATCCCCTTCAGCTCCAAATTTTTGTTCTAAAAGTTTTATGTCCAAAAACATTTTGTTGAATTTGCAGCACTTAAATACAAAAGTAATTTCTTAATATCTTGCAAAAGGTCAACAATTTTTTTTGCACGTGGCATACGTGTGTATTTTTGTTTCATCTAGTTTTTCTTTTTTTTTTGCTTTATATTAATTTTTTTTAAATTTTCAATAATAAATCAAGTTTGAGAAACATGACAAGAAGTTGTGACAAGCCATCATCTGTGTTCCTAGTTCTACACCACAATTTGCACCTCCTCAATGATCGCGTAATGGGCCGAGTTACATTTTAAGTTGTTCCTGGTGTCCACTGTTACGCCCCCTAGGCTGTTCACGGTTATGCCGTGGCGCAACATAAACTGTACAAAATTATTTGCGAAGAAACTGACAGGACAAAAAGTAATGTGCAAAAAACAATGCACATTTTTAACCATAGTGGTGCAGTACGAGTACAAAAGAAACCCAGAAGTGGTAATGGTGGGGAAGCATAACCTTTATATTAAAAGCTCCTTTTCCTGTTTATAATCCATTTATGTTAAAACCAATTTCAAAGCTGAAACACAAAAAGGATGTTAGACCCAAAAAAAAGTATTCCGTGACTTAATATATACATCAGAAGGTGAATCCCGCCTCTCTGATTCTCCAACCAATCACGTGCGACTTCCCTTGGTCACCGATGATGGACGTGTGTCTTCACCAAACACAACCGAAGGTGAGAAAAATATAGAAGAGAAACAAGGTTTAAGATTCACTTTACTGTCATTCTGCCTTATACAGATGTATGCAGAACAAAATGTAGTTCCTCCTGAACAGTGGTCCACGGTACAATAAACAGCATGACAACAAAGGACAAGATGGACAAAATGAGGTAGCTGTCACGATAGGTAAATAGACAAGAAAATTAAGTAAGAGAAGTAGATAAATGATATTTGCAGCAAGTACATGCAACAGTGAAAACGTTTTGGTGCAAACAGGTAGTGGTGATGGTGTCTGGAGTTCAGCAGTCTGACAGCCACTGGGAAAAAGCTGTTGAGGAGCCTGGTAGTGTTGGCCGGCAAGGTGCCGTAGATAGCAGCAGTGAAAATTGATGGTGGATTCGGTTAGAGGGGTCTGCAGTAACAATATGAGGTTCCTCACACCCAAGTTCCAAGTAGACTCGATGGTGAGCAGTATTCAGTACCAACTGCAGAGCTCCCTGGTCAGAAGCAGAGCAGTTCCTACACCAGAACATGATGCAAGACATCACAATGATCGCCGAGATTCATCTGTCGAAGTTGGTGTGGGTGGAAGATGGGAGGTGTTGCCATGGATGCTCATAGCCTGAGGCCTGTAGGTCAGTAAGTCCAGGATCCGGTTGCACAGGGGAGTGTTCAGACTCAGTAAAGATTGGCCCTGGGGAGAAAATGTTGTTAAATGTCAATAAACAACCTCCTAATGCAAGTCCTTTACCCTACAGATGGGTCAGGGCTGTACTGGGGTGGCCATGGTATCCTCAGTGGAAGCGTTGGCATGGTCAGCATACGGGTATGGGTCACTGGTATGGAGAGTGGGATGCAAACCTTGTAGCGTCACCTGACTAGTTTCTCGGAGCGCTTCACTCACTTCGGGGTGAGTGCAACAGGATGATATTCCCTGAGGTAGGATACTTCTGATTTCCTGGGCACGGGAATGATGATGGTGAAGTTGGAGGTATTACCAGGTCTGATCTGCCAGCCCTGCAGGACCTCTACACCCAGCAGTATAAAAAGAAGGCCCATAACATCTTGAAGGACCACAATCGCCCCAGCCACAAACTATTTTCCTTGCTCCCGTCCGAAAAACACTTGAGAAGCATTCGGACGAGAACAAGCAGGTTCCGGGACAGTTTCTTCCCCCACATGATAAATCTGTTGAACCACTGACTCCTCCCTTGGACAGTGAGATACTATCATTCTGAGTCTGTCTGTATGCCCTTATTGGTTTGTTGGTTTAGCTGCTGTTATTCGTTGTTTGCTATTTCTTTGTTTACTAACCTATAACTTCTATGTATATTTTACATTTTGTTCCTTATTTATTTATTTTCCTTATTTTTTTAAATGCCATTATTTATTTAATTTTATTATATCTTATTTATGTATTTTATTTGCTGAGAATGCCTGGAGGCAACACTTTTCATAGTCACAACACTGCTGTGCTGCTGTTAGTGCACCCATGACAAATAAACCTTGAAACCTTGAAACACCTGACAACAGCAGGCTTAGCCATTAAAATGTTGGTGAAGACCTCCTTAAGTTCACTAGCACATTCCTTTAGCACACAAGTGGGAACAACATCTGGACCTCCAGGTTTCCATGTGTCAGCTTTTGCCAGAGTTCTCCTCACGTCAGCTAGGTCACCAGGGACTTGTGGTGAGGGCCTCAAAAAGTCATTCAGCTCACCAGGCAGGACCACAGACCCATCACCGACACACCAGCGGATGTAACTTCCCACTGCGGCCTGAAGTGCTTATTGATTTTGGTTAGCATTAATGCAACAGTTGCCTAGAAAATGCTTTCTAATTATTACTTTTTGTACCACATGGTTTATAGAGACCAACACGGACAACATAGAAAGAAGGAGTTCAGAACAAACCTTTGGGTGCTGTGTAGGATCTCACTATTTCCCTCTGGTTTTCTACTGTTTCACATGGCTATTCTTCCCAAGGTGCAGATGAATTATCTATACTTTTATCTACCTCCCACCCCCTAGACATTGAAACAACTTCATACTCCATCATACAAACCAAATGCAGATGAGTTTACGCCCTTAATATTGCCGCGATTCTGTCATAAAAGAGATTTTATTAGAACACCCATCAAGTCTTATCCATGAACTTCAGTGCCAAAGAGCAAGTGGTGACAACTGTTGTGCAGCCCAGTATCAACTACTCTGGGTTCTTTTTGCAGTCATTGCTGCATTTGAGCAGCTTTAAGAGTGTAATTGTCAGTAGCTGCACAGAGGGGACTTTAATGTATGATTATGGATCTAGAGATAAGAGATGCTTTTAGAGCGTGAAGCTCATTACTTAGCCCCCAGTGCACTCAAAGAGCCAATTGGAAAAATATATTTAATGGTGCCTGTTGAGGCACATTTCAAATGAGTATTTTACAGTAAAACCAAAGTTGCTTGTTGCATGTTGATGTAATGAAGCGCAACGTGAAAAACGGGAGGAATTAATGGAACATTTTAAGATTTCAATGATTTGTCAACGTTACGACATTAGAAAACCCATTTCCACACCTCTACACCCATGAGAAGCACGCCATAGTGGAGAGGGTTAAGCCTCAAGATTACTAAACCTGCATAACCTGGAGCCTTGTGTTAGACGCAGTCGGGTCCGAATTACAGATTTCTGTGAAAGTTCAAAAGAGCAATGAGTAACTCGTCCAGGTTGAGGTTGCTAGGACCCAGCCTTGACACTACATCCCAAAAAGAAGTTACATAAGGTAGGATTTGGGCCTTGGGTGCAATTCTGGGTATCAAGCAGAGACAGTGTATGCAATTGCAAAGTAAACTGAGTCTTGGGACATGGAATGCCATCACACTGGTAGGAAAGCATCTGGAAGTTGTGGGAAGTAAAAGCAGACAGTCTAGATGCAGCGGGTCTTAACCACACACACAAGTGTAGTCTCGGGAAAGAGACTTTTGATCAAGGGTGGTGAAACTCCTCCAAAGAGTGTACGAAGACGGACGAATCTATAGCTGTCTGCTTATGAGCAATTGTCTTGACAGCTGAGGCTTTCTAGAAATGGTGGACGTGGTGATGGAAAAGGTACCACCTATGAGCCACGCAGTCCTGTTTGGAGACAGACTATGAAGTAGCCACAACTAACACAATGCTCATGCTCATGACAGATAACAAGTGTACTTTGTACCAGAATATCTCAGATCAATGGTTGATTATTGACTTCTTAATTGTGTCTGACATGAGTGCATGTTGTAGACCCTCGGGTGAAGAGGTATACTGAGCTATAAACCAGGAAACTGTGGAAGTCAGACAACTTTGCAGGTGTGAGGCTGCAGGGCATGATAAAGTTCACCTAGAAATGGTGGAAATATTGCATTGAAGGGCGGGATTGGACATCTCGACTGGTAGATGAGGTGATGCTTTCTATCATCAAAACAGGGGATTAGATGCTGTGTCCTAAATATGAACTGATTATCAAGCCTCAGATACAGGACGAAAAAAAACGTTTTATTGTGGGCCAACTCTTCACATGCTCAGAAAATCAAGAGGTGTCATGGAAATGAGAAAACCATATCTACATGATCTGTCTGAAGCTAGAGAAGGGCTTGGAGAAGATGTGACCTGGCATATTTTATTGAAGATGCTGTAGGACTATTGGGTGCAAGTACTGTTGTTCCTGTATTTGCAGGGTGTTAATGGGCCTCTGTTTAAGATCCCATGTTTCTTCTGTGTCTTCTTCAGCAGCCCTGGACAGGATATGAAGGCACTGTTGTCAGGTTTCGGAGGGTGTTCACATTGGAGTCACTAGGGTTTTGTCACTGCTGACTGCAGATTATGTGGTCCTGGGAGCCTCATCATAATGTGAACCTCAGGATGCAGCAGAATGATTTGCAGTTTAGTGTAATGCAGCCAGGATGAACTTCAGCACCTTCAGATCTAAGGTGATTTTCTCACCAGAGATAATATAGGGCATTCTCTGCAAATGGAGGCAATCCCAGATGAACCACTTGCAAAAGTCTTCAGAAAAAGACTTCCATCCACTCTTCTGTCTACATCCTTATCCTTGTGTGTTGTCATGAATTTTTTTCAAGTGACTGGAACAACAAGGTTCCTCAGATAAATGGAGGAAATGAAGTTCCTCCACAGGAAAGCAGCATGCAAGTTTTCTGACAGGGAAGCAAGGAAGTCAGCGATAAGACAGGCCCTTGATGTAGAGTTGTTGCTGGGTCAAACTGTGAGAAGCCAGGTAAAGAGGTTTGGCATTCTTATATACTTCTCATACTTAGAAGGCTGGATACCTCTTGCAAGAAGTTTACCAAGCACGTTCCACTGGGAAGAGGCCCTGGAGCAAACCCTCAGTGGACTGGGGAGATTGCACCTCTGGTCTGGAATGGGAATGTTTGGGGAACCCCCAGGAGGAGAAGACTGTCGTGGCGAGGAAGGTAAGATCCCACTCAACCTCATCAAAATAAGTGCTCTGAAAATGGATGGCTGGATGGATAAATGGATGGATGATCACCTCATGTACTTCCATCATTGATTTGTGGATTTTCAATTGTAAGAGCCAAACTGATGGATGGCATAATTAGTGCTTAAAGTTGCAGATTTGAATGTTCACATGCATCCAACTAGAGAAAGGAAGGAATTCATGTACACGGCAGTCAAATTTCATTCATTTCTATTGTATGATTTTATTGCCTAGCAGAAGTTAAGTGCTATGCCATTTGAAAATCATTCAAAATTGTGCAAATTTTATGATCAGTTAATTACCCTAGAAGTAGAACAATGTATTTTTTTCTATTAATGTCAGTCTATTTGTATATTAAATTATTATTGCAAATGCTTTTTGGGTTGCAACAGATTTGTCCTTTCATCATATAGGGCATTCGTGTTTAACTTTCCTTCTGTTAGTTCAACATTTTTATTTGGTTCTTTGTAAATGCGAAGTATAAATGGAAGCCATTATTTTACTAGCTGTTTTTATGACTATTGTTCAAATGTTTAATAACATTTGAATTTCAAAAGATATTTATGTGCAGAATTCTTTTTTTAAGCCTGTAAATCCCTTCTTTTTGGCTCTGATTGTTTAATAAAGACATTTTAATTATAAAGTAAGGGTATTATGCTTTTTCCCTTGTTTTTGGCTTCTAATGAATACTGTGGCATTCATTGAATGGACACATTTATACATATATTTATATTTATGTACACACAGTGTATTGCTTTTCACTTTAGAGAGCATTCCCTGAGGACCTCATACTGTATGAGGTGCAAAAGGGTAAACCAACCAGCTTTTGTCCCCATGTTCACATGGCGCAGGTACATAAAAGTATACAGGTGGGATAATGATGCGCTCGAGATACCGTACAGATGTGTAACCCTCATGTAGCTCCTCTGGGACCTAGCACTTTCAAATCAAAATGAACAAATTGTCTTCTAAGTTTAAACAATGCTGGTAACTTCTGACAGAGTAAAGCAATCCATTGCACACCCGTAGAATATACGGGCAAAAGGTTGCAGTATTTAAGTTCCGAAAAGGTTGACCGGATATTTCAGAGTTTATTCCAGCTATGATGCAATTCAGATGTTAACTTCTGTAGTAGAAGTCAACTATGCATTTATCGAATAAGCTTCTGGTATGGGCCAAAGTTAATCTGACATTTTATTGCTCCCATAGTAATATTTTACCACCATTTTGTGGTTAGATATGTAAGAGTAATCGGTGCACATTTAGGATCTTCTTAATAAAGAAAATGTGACTGAAAATGAATACGGGAGAGTCAAGTTTTTTGTGAGAGATGATTTAAAAGAACTTTGCTGGTTGTGCTTGTATAGTTGCAATAATCTTCCTTAATCTTTTTTAAAGGGTTGTCACTTGGCAGACGATGCTGGATCTCTGAATTTTAGAAATATTATTTTTTAAATGGAAAATTTAAAAATTATTTTTCAAACTGCTTAGAGTGATGTTTTTGAGCTTTTCAAGTGCAAAAGTAAATTGCCAGCATAAAGGTAAATTCTGTTCTCCTTATTCTCATTTACTTTTATCATAGCCTTACGGACTCAAAAAAAGTTGCAGGTTGAAAATGCATTTTATACATGTAAAATAAAGATATGCAGAGTTGAAGTTTTTTTTTTTTTTTTTTTTTGTAAAATGTTTAAATAAATCCATGCTAATAGGTATCCTTTGACAATATCTGGTCATTATTACAAAGTTCAAGGTTTGCCCCGCCTCCTTGCTAAGAACTTGCTTCCCATTGGCTCACAGCAGTTCAATCTTGAACATTTCTTGTCTAACACTTCTCCAACTTTTATTGTAACAATTTTTAAGACCTAATAGAATTAATTAATTCTATTAATTCTTAATGAACCAATTGTAAAATATTGTTATGAAAAGTAACTATGCAAAAATGCAGAATCAACTGTGATAAAAGTACAAATGACTTCTCTACAAGTTCTAGAGTCTGTTTGGTTTCTGGTTTTACTCTTATTCATCTTTTTGTTGACCAGAGGAAATTTATTTAATTGGAAATTCTGTTTAATAAAATTATTTTTAACTTTAAATGGAACACCAGATGGGGACTTCTTCCCCAGTTGCAGTTATTTTAAGTTTAAAAGCAAATTTAACTGTGAAACAGAAATCATGGAAAAAGAAGAAAAGAGGAAGAAAAAGTAGAAAGGACAGCAAATAATTCTTTTTCACATCTAATGTCTTAGATTTAGTCAAAAATCATATGATTGGTCTTTTAATTAAAATTTGTATTATTCAAAAAAAGAAAAGATTCATAGTCGTGAAACCCCCCTGTACTAATGGCACGGAGCAATGTACTAGGACTGAATTGCTTAATGAAATATTTATCAATAACTGTCACAGTTTTTTTTTTAACTGTTCTCCCTTTCTATTTTTATTCTTATCCATAATGATGCAAAATTCCTCATCTGAGTTATCAGCTCTGTGATTTTAGTCCGTATGTTGCCGATCATCTCCCTTTTTGCTATCATTATGAGATGTGAATTGGTCTTATGAGCCAAGCTGGAAGTCTTTTTATACAGACCCTTTTTTTCTGTGCGCCTGGTACTGTATAACTTTTATTTAGCCCAGTAGTGGACCATGAACTTGTACAAGGAAATCGGGCTATAAATCCATGCTGGCCGCCATGGGGCAATTCTCACTTGTGACAGGGTGGCCTGTCTCTATCCATCACAGCTGCACCAGGTACTATGACATTAATTCGACTTGCAGCCTCTGATAACAGCACCATTCACCAGGCTGCGTTCCAGTCCAGAGATGCTGCTTTGTGAATTTTTAGTCCTCTCCCCCACCTGAATGCCTAGGGTCCCCATCGTCATGGAAACCACTTGCCACCAAGCCTGTGTTTAGGGGGAAATTAACCTGCTCTGTTGGGGTGCTCCTTGTCCTCACCATAGCTGAAACGCTGCCATAAATGACCATTTTGGGCTTTCCTCTTGACAGTTGCAAAATGACAATTACTTATAAAAAAATTGAAATTTTGCAGGAAGCCTTTTAGGCGGTGACTTTTGTATGCCGTACATGCCGCATGTTCATCATTCATGACATCATAATGTGTCGCGTTTTTGTTACTGCTCCTTAACCAGAGCACACGCCTCACTCGCCCCTTCGTATTTTACTCTCAGAGGTGCAAGACGAACACGCAAATCATATATTTAGAATTTCACTCGGACAGGACACAGCAAGTGGAAAGGCCGGTGTGATAGCTGGGTCTTGGGGGGACCGGGGGGTTGAAGTCAGATAAGATGGACGAGGGGTGCGAATTCCACTTGCGCCATGGCAGCCTGTACCATGGCACGCGTGCAGAGTGAAAATGACCGCGAGCGCCTCGGCGGAAACAGGACTGGGCACGCACCCACATGTATGTAACGCGTTCATTATTGACCAGCCTGGAATTGGGATACTATCCCCTCCCCTGGGGTCTCCACATCTCCATTTGGCACTCCCAGGTGCAGGGGGTCCCTAGATGCTATCTAAATGGGAAGTTGCTGTATGAAAGGATTATCTTCAACATTACATTTTATCTATATGCAAATGACTCCGATTTTAAAGTTATTTTAATAATTCATGCAAGGGGATGAAAGGGTACGGTCTTTTTGTCCTGAAAGAGGGAGCCCAAGCTTCAGCGCTACGCAGGGAAGACGTCAGTGTTTCCTGTGTTCAGTTGCAGCTCTGACAAAGGTGCTCAGACAGGCTCTGTCAGTGCAGTGCGGTGCCCGGGGCTGTCGGCGTCTCGTGTCAATATCAGGGCCACACTCATTCCTCAAGTTGCCCCCAAGCCACTTGTCACATATGGTGATGTTTCTTTGTCATGGATCGTTTCATCTTCTGTTGAGATGTTTGCTGTCGCGCACTGGCTTCGCCAGACGCCATTCATAATTCCACGCTCCAAGGTGCAGTCTGTCATGTGAAGACAGCGACAAGAAGGGGGATAAATTGCTTGAATCAAACAAACATGGTATAAATCAAAAAATCCTATCAGCAGCGATGTTTCTGTAGGGTTGTTGCTACACATGTAGACGCTATTGCGTGTTCAGTTTCCGCTTGAAATTAACCACTTTTCAGCTACATTAATTATTTGTGAATGGATATTGCCTGAAGGCACCGCACTATATGGGTCATTTCAAAAGGGTTCTCCAGGAAATGAGGCGTTGCACATTCTCGCTGGCCTGTTGTGAGGAAATTAGTTGCAAAGAATTTCCTACTGTACAGAGAACAGTACAGCTGGTCTCCATCATAAGTTTGATCTCGCAAACCCAACCCGACTTAAATTCAAAGCTATTCCCATTAAAATTAAGCCTAGATACAGTATGTTTCGGAACTCAAGTGTAACTGCTCCAAGTTAACGTGCACAATATTACTTACGGCATGTGTGGTGTAAAATACAACCAAATCGGGCTTCCTTACCCGTCTGTGGCGTCCGCCACGTTTCACTTGAGTTCTTTGTTCATCGCACTCACCTTCATCTAAGGTTCCAGTTGCAGCACGTGGACCACCAGAATCACACGTGGAAGCTGTAAGAGACCAGCAAAATATTTCGGAAGGAAGATGATGATTCAGAGCATTGTAAGTTTGACATGCCGTAAAGGATCACATTTCGGTAGGTATACCACCTTACTCTTCTCACCTGTTCTAAGACAAAGAAGCACCTCTGTATGTTTATAAGATGTTGCTATGAAACCAGATGTGAAGCGGAGACTCGAACAAAGCGAATATCTTCGGCCCACTTGATTCGAACATGCCTTGCTGCCAAATTCAGATGCTTTTCTTGCTAATTTTAATGCCGAATGTGCCGAAGAAATGATAACACCGAGTTCTAAGAAAGTGACACAACGGCGAGACTGAAATGGTTTGTCTCCTGTGAAACAAGCAGTCTCACAGTTTTTTTTTTTTTTTTTTTTTTTATATATGGCTTTGTCATCTGAAAACAAAAGAAAAAGTTTGCTACAAGACAGTGTTCGAGCAAATATCGGCATAGAACATCTAACCTTATCATAGCTTAAACAATGTGCGCATTATATATTTTAAAAAATGACATCATCTATCCATTTTGATTGAAGGTATCAAAGTATCCTAGGTGATGGAGCGACCCACGGATGGGATACCAATCCTTTGCAGTCAATGAAACGTAGCAAAATAAAAATAAACTAAGCAAAATGAAAGACGCAAGCAAGCACACAAAGAAACCAACGAATGGATGAAAGAAAGCCTTGTCCAGGGAGTAAAACGTTTAGTTTTATTAAGATGGTATGGTCATTAAAAATAGCAAATTGCTAATTCTTTATTGAAATGCATTCGGTAGCACCTAGATGAGGACATTTTGATGCAGTGGTATTGAAGGCCTTAGAGGGTCGGAAAGGGGATTCTGTAATAGGCACGGCTAATTGGGGATTATGTACGTAATTTCTTCGAAGTGATTCATTTAATGTGATAATTATTGGCAAAAGTGACATAGAGAGGATGGCCTTATTCCCTCGGAGGTTCGTGCCAGTTCTCGAATGACATCAGTACACAAGGTGAGGTCACCGCCAGTGAGCTAATCTACCCAGAGGAGGTATTGCCGAACAAAACATTTTTAATGCCCCCCTCCCGAGACCGCTGCTCTTAAAGGCGTAGAGTTGGGAGAGATGGGAAGGTTTACTGCATTAAAGCAGGAGGGGGTTCTGCTCCAGTAACGCTGTGGTACGAGGGTACAAGGTACACGTAAGGCTGAATTGCTGAGTTGAAGTTGACTCATGGTGACCCTTTGTGTGGCTTTGAAGGCAAGGAAGGAGGTCGAAGTAGTTTGCCATCCTTCCACGATGTCTTTCGGACATTTCGACATGCCCTGCAGGACTGAGCAAGGACAGCGCTCCCGATTCAAAGCCACCATCTCGAGTGTCCCCGTGCGGGTACAGTAAGGTTCTCAAGCTCACCTTTCATGCGTTAAAAATAAGCAGCTGCCTAAAAAGGTAAATGGAAACGAATGCTAAGTACAGTATCAATGAAAGGAAGAAACAGCGTTAAAATAATTTGAAACCTATCTTGTAGATTTTTTGGTCATTTTAAGGATGATGAAGAGTAAACAGTTTCGCATCTCCTTTCAATCTGGGATGTATAGGAAATACTGTTGCTATTTGCTTTATTATGGTCTGCATGTGACGCTGCGTTCTTCTAAGTGACTGTTTTCTTCGGCTTGAAAAGTTGATTTGCATGACCGTTCTGGAAGGTCTGGACACCCTTGGGGAACTTATTAGACAGAGCTGCATGACCACACCTGTGAAGAACTGCAACCTCTTGACCTTCTGGCCTTGCTCTCCGTGTGCGAATACACTCGCACATCTTCAGCGTTCTGCTTTTGCCAGTTGCTGTAACCCAGTTGCTCTTTGTGAACTAATTTTGAAAGGAATAGATAATGCCCAAAACAGAAATACCTGTGCTGCTTTCCAGAGAAATCTCACATTTGTTCATCACCAGTTTGTCCTCCTCTACTTGGAGAAGCGCTGTCTGGAACAAATGAGAGATAACAAGAATTTAGGCTTTTGAGCTTCAGCATCAGATATGGAGAAGTAAGGAAATAAGTGAAGCAGGTGCACATACAGCATCAAACAGGTTTGGTGCAACTCCCATTCTAACCTTGTGGCTACATGACCTGTACAAGTCATTTAATCTGCATAAGAGGGAAAAGTGTGCTTTGTGTTTGTGCTGTGCACACTTAATGCAAAGTTTTATTTATCAGTTTTCTTATTTCCAAAACCTTCCATCGGAGAAGACTGGTAACCGCATGCTTACTTGCTTCTCCAAGCCACGTGTCTGAGGAGGCTGTCCCCTAAGGAGCTGAACGGCCCAGCGAGTCAATGAGACGCAGATTGTGAACCACTGCCCTGTTCCTCACACACAGGCTGAGCTCAGATCCCCAGCTGCAGGGCGGTGCAATGTCCCATGCTGGACCGATGACTTGGACCTCCTCCGGTTGCGACGTGTTTAGAGGATCCTTAAATTCATGGTGATTGTGAGTGATAAAATAAGCAAGGCTGCTGTTGGTTTGACATAAAGCTGTTTTCAGTGCTGACGCCCCCTGAAAAAGCACAGGTTTCCATGTTTTGAACTCGGGACTACAAATTGGCCGCCCAATATATTTATTTTTCTCAGCTTCTTTGTTTGACCGTAGCGTAGATGTACTGAGCAGAAAAGATTAAACCGATATTGACAAATTCTACATCGTATTTTGGTGTTCGGGATTTCTTGGGAGATTAACACTTGCATGCACAAAACCCATGGTCTATGGAAAAAGTGTACATCCCTTCATCCTCCAATCATCCTTAAACACAACCTGTCTTTTTTCTTTATCATTTCTTTTTTATGTTATTTTGTACATCCCAAGCAGAAAGATTATTGTTACCATAAACAGCTCATAACAGGCCAAGTCACTGTTGTGTAGTTCATACATGGTTCTGGGTGGACAGCGTTGTACAGAATAAAAGAGTGACATTATTTCCATGGCAACAGGCATGTGCATATGCATCACAAAGTGACAGCGCAAATAATTTGTATCCGTGTGAAAAACATGCAAACTATTAGCATTTTTGCCCTGCGAAAGCCTCTCCTCTGTTTTTAAAGGAATCCTCACTCCGGGTTTTTGTTGGGAATTTTACAATTTTATAATTTTACGAGTAACCTACATGCACCGTGCAGCTCGGACAGCATCAGCAATCTTTCCAGACAAAAGGGTAAAGAAATTACACTGGATTTTAGCAAAGGGAAAACCTGACTGCTCTTTTGGCCAAAGCTTTGAATGAAACGCTTCGCTATTTGCAAGAGCTGGCTATCGTACCGACACTATCGAGCTTGAAGTGTCTTGCTGGAGGACCCAGCCACGTGCTCAGGTCCTTGTGACTGGAAAAACCTTCTGCTTGATAAGGAATGACCTCACAGGGGGAAAAAGTCACTTAATTCCTTCTGAACGACGGACTCCATGGTTACCAGTTGGTTTCCGTAATTGACTTCAATGCAGCGAGAGAGTTAATCGGAACAGGTGTAGAAGAAGGTTCTCCGTTCGCGGGAAAAAGGACAGCAATCCGCAAGGTATTCTTTCACTTGGCACCAGATGGGGAGAGAGCCCTCTGACAGTTTGCGGCAGTGCGTGAAGATGGCACCGGCGATGCTGAATAATGTTGATTACATATTGACGAAATAATGTCAAGCTGTCACGAGCAACTCGGGCTGTTTGGAAGAATCATTGATCCACAGGGAACGTATTGAGGATCCAGATGTAAAGCAGCTGTCATAATGAGCACCTTTGTGTGTCTGTACAGAAGGAGAATTGGGGCACTTTTACACTTGCTTGCACTGGGTATAGTTAATTTCATTGTAGCTGGATGCCGAATGTTAACAGATAAAATATGATATTATTTCACTAGTTTGTCGAGCCTTTCAGGAACAAACTGAAGTCATTAGCTTGAAATTAAAGGGGGGGGGGGGCGCGTAAATTTTAGTTTACGTTTTGAATACAATGAACCCAAAGTTTCGGTATCTGGTGTTTTTACGCAGAGGACTGACGGGAAGACGGTATTTTAATGGGTTTTATTCCTCTTTGTGCTCTTCACCACCCAACTGATCTCAAGTGGCCACCGCTGAAAGGAAAGCTGCCATTTCCTATTCAGAATACATAATGGATTTCCTGCATGTACTTGATTATGTCTCTTTTTTATGACATATTTTATTGCATTCTGGCCTCAGACTCCTCTTCCTCAGTTTCTCAGAAAGTGGTAAAATTAAACGTGGAAAGATTAAAGAATGGTTCTCGCACGGAAATATTTATCACGCCGCTTGGAACCGAATTCTACACTTCCTGCAAAACATGTTTCCGCATACTTTTGTGTCTCTCAGTGCCCTGTGTAAAAGAAAGAGGCAGTGGATTTCTTTGTAAGAGTAAAAGGCCTATAAGATTGTCATTTGCTCATACAGGCCGTGCAAGTTAAGCGTGCTGCTTTCAAGCTGGATATCTCTTGGTGGGAGATGAAATGGAAATAATGGAGTATGGAGTGTGCACGATTGCTTGGGATGCTAACAGTACGTTTTTACATTGATGATGATGGCTGTACACTTTTTTCTACTGCTTGAAAAGTGACAAAAATGGAACACCTGCAGGGCATTAGCGCCCTGTTGGGTTGTCAGCCCACAGCTCAATTCTTGCAGCTCAAGCAAAGATAATCCCGAGTTTTATTCCATTGCTCCATGTGAAACTCCGAAGCCACCCTAAAAGCCACCTCCAGGTGGCCTTGCTGAGCCTGAAGGTGCCCTGATGTTGCTGATGGTCACTTGGTCCTGGATGCTTGACTGGACATCTGTGTCTTCTCGCATGTCCTTTCCTGGAAAAGTGTGCATAAAGCAATGTGCATATTGCAGTAACAGCGCTACACCACCTACAATTATTTACTCAGGTACGAAGGTGAAAGGAAATGAAGTGTCAAAGAACAGTTCATTTTATTTGTTCATTTGTTCTTTTTTGGTTTGATGCACCTTACCCTCCCATTCTTAAGGAATATCATAAGCATGACTATGATATGGAAAAAGCAGCTGCCTGAAGCAGATCTGATGCTATAATATTTATGCACATATTCCTTTTGGGACTGAAAATGAGTGTTCTGCCCCTAAATACATCACCTATGCTTTAGTTTGTTGGATGCTGCCTTCACAGAATGAAGCTGGTCAGAATACAGAGGGGATCGTGACGGTGGTGACTGTACTAAAGGGATCCGCGTTTTGATGGGAAAGTAGGGACTGCCACAGTGGACAGTGTTAGGAGACATTCAAAGAAGATATTCTCATCGATGGCGGACTGCACTGGAGAGTTTAAGAATGTTTACAAGAGGGTTGTAGTCCAAGGAATACAAGGTTGAAAAGAACTGGAAAACAATGAGGAATCCCATGTTTGCGGCACAAAAAAACAGGGTTGTTAAGAATAATTTGACCCACGGCGTCTTTTCTTTGGTTAGATGGCGTGTTCAGAAGCTGTGGACAGACAAATTTTCTTTATGCACGAGTTTGTCTCTCAAGCCATATACTCGAAAGTTGGCAAAGTGGTACCTCTAACTTGTGACATTCTTGTGTGCAGTCAAGTTCATTAAACGACAAAAAAGTGGTTTTAAAAATGTGAAATTTTGTCCCTGGCACGGCTTGGAAAAGGGGGAGTAGTGACATCGCACACAGCACGTAGCCATGTCACATGCAGAGTGTAGGTAAAGATGCTGTTAAAATTTGGAATAATTATTCTGTGTGCTTGGCTGAAGTCCAAGCAAATATCTGACTAACTGGGGACAAGACGGGAGGGTTGGTTCTCTTTCATGCGCACAGATTTTGCTATCGTGCCACGTTTGACAGGGGGGTTTATTTCTGTCTTGCTGCACAGTGCTCTGAACCCCTTACTGGTCAAATGTTTCCAAGTGTGCTTCTTTACTCTGGTTGTGAGTGAGCATGAGCCATGGCCAGCTTTTCTCTGCCATGAACGTGCGTGTCTTTCATCCGACTACCATCGTGCTTCATTGCAACCCCTACTAAGCTTTGGAAAAAAGAGAAAATAAAACTGATGGTCGAACTCATTGGTTTCTACGCTTTTTAGTAACATTTTGTGCATCTGTGGGAAGACGCGAGCATCTGTAAGGAATGAATGGGTGAGAGTGTAGAAGTATGAAATTTCATAGTTGTTCTCACACACACACACACACACACACAAGATGCTGCACACATCAATGATGTAAGGATTGTACATTTTTGCTTCCTATATTTTTTTTTCCACTTGACTATGACTGACCCACATATCGCTTTATGTGGCATTTGCCTCTCCCACAGCACTAAAAATGCTTGTTTGCTTAATCCAGTCCTTTTGATAGTAAAAGTATGATGGTTATACTTTTACTTTTTTACCCTTCTGCCACTGCACCTCTGACCACGTAGTGTTGAGGAACTCAGCTAAAGTAGAAAGGGGGTATTGAAATTACCCATAATGGCAGCATTTTAGAAATGAAGGTATAAAGAGAGGACGATCACTGAGGCACTGCTGTTTTAGGGTTCTATAAACTCCACACATTTCTGTTGTTCAGGGATATATTTAGCACAAGATCTTCAAACAAGAAAAAGCAAGGAATGGCAACTGGGCTCTCACGATGGGATATACTGTAGACAACCCTTACATCATGATTGTGGCCAGAGGAACGAGAAATAAAACCTGTCAGGAATGGTGATGATTTTACTGGTCCTACTCTATTCTTTGATCTGGTTACACCAGAGGGTGTTATTTTGTTCATGGAACATTTCCATTGAGTGCAGAAACTCAAGTTTTGTACTGATGATGAAGCATTTACAGGCTCACCCTTGCTGCAGCTTGGATATACGGTACAGTAGGTCAAAGCTAAAAGGCCTAAAAGGGAGGATTTTTAGGAGGATCCATAGGGTTGTTAAAGTCACCTCTGGCACAGGACCGTTTCGCCTCACGACACTGAAAAGCAGGTGTCAGCATGTGGTCCAGTCACAGCCAGAACATAACATCATCCCGAGCTGAGATGTGTATTATGTTAGAGGTCATAGAATCCCAACTGAATGGCTAAGATGTGTCGGTAAGAAGGTTTTGGGATGTTGCTGACATTTTCCTTAAACACAACACACAGATGAATAAAATTTCAGTAAACTGCAGAGAAAGGGCAGGAGACCACCTGTTGGTCTCCTGCCATGCGTTCATATCCGTGTTGCCAAAGGCTAAGAGTATAGCAGCGACAAACAAGGTTGTGCACGTTGCACTGGAGGGGGGAGTCCAAATGGACCAGAGCCACGACTCACGTGTGAGCTGGGATCAAGAATCAGACACACCAGAGGTGAACAGCTGGCCTGAATATATTCTGAAGCCCTTATGCACTGTTTGCGCCCAACACTGGCTGGTCCTGCCTGTTCCTCCTCAACAGAGAGCCGTTTTCCTTTTAAAGTAATCACTTCCATTAACATTTATCAGTGCATTTATCAAGGGACCGCTCTGCTAACATCTGTTTTACGCTGGGCTCTAAATGGGAAATGTTCTGTTGGGCCTGCTAGGCCAGCTGGATCGCCGTCATTAACCGATGGCTTTGGGACACTCGACAACTGAAGCGAGTCAGCGGGTTTTCCTCCCGACTCGTCCTCTCAGAAGACGCGCTGGTGTTCCTCTTCAAAGAACTACTTGAAGGTGAGTAGGTGTGATCACGTTCCCCTGCCCCATCTTCTAAGGCTCCTTGAGGAAGACCACACCAAACATGTGGGACATTCCAATGTGTTTTCCTAACAATTAGCATGGCGAGGCTTGGCAGGACAACCGGTCTCGGACTCATTCCCAGCCTGCCAGCACCCAGCACAACTCCACGCCAGGGCCAGTAAAAGCCTGGCAAAATGAAATTACCATGACCACAATGCCAAAGACATCCTTGCTCCCAAGGGCCGATTTAATTAAGAGAACAAACTGGATTTGTACCCTCTTTATGTCCGAAAGAACACTATTAGGCATAAGACACAGGCGGCTCCTGCTGTGGTTGGACAGTTGGTACACATTTCTCGGTGAGGGTGGGGGCGCGCTGCAAAATGTTATAATTATTAAAATAACACAGATTTCAGCAGGGAAACATAGCTTCACAAAAAAAGGGCTGATGCCATTTTGAATCGCGGGCCTACGCTTGAATGGGACGCCTTCAAATTCCCATGCAGAGTGGAGAAATGACAGCAAATAACAAGGAGTCGACATAGCCGAACCAGAGCTTTTAATGTAATGTATGCAAACGCTTTTTAAATCCATACATCTTATAAATACAGTATCTGCTAATGTAACGCTTAAGTGTTTCTAAATATGCATTTAAAGCAATTTGAATTCTAAAAGCATTCAGCTGCTTATCTACATCTTTTAAAATAAGAAAGGCACTTAGAATTTTTTTTGTGCGATGAATACATGCTTACAAGTGAAGTATTAAACTGGAAGGAGGTTCCTGTGAATGGTGCTGAAAATCTTCACGTAATAACGCATGTGATCTGTGCTTCATTTGCACTGCTCTGAATGGCGAACCTTTAAAGCACAAAGCAGCTCAAGGTAAAGTCAGCTTGCCGAAGTTAAGAAAAAAGAGAGCGCGGCGCATCTTTCCTGCGACGAGAACTTCTGCTACTTTGCTACCAATTTTGAACCTTGAAAATTTTGTTTTCATCCCACAAAGGTGTCCGTAGGGGGAAAAAAGGAAACTTTTAATTCGATTAAACTGAAAAAAGTTCTTATCTTAGAAAGGAACACTGAACGTAAGCGTTAAGGATCAGGAATATCTGAGCTGTTTCCCTCGACTTGACTGTTGCTCACATTTATTCATTCAGCTGATGTTTTTCTCCAGTATGAAGCTTCTCATTGAGATTCACCATTTATTCCACGGCGGGACGGTTTTTGCTGTAAATTCATCTTAATCGCCTTTGCTCGAAGATGCTGCGGCAGGAGGGGAGATTGGAACCCGAGTCCTTCAAGCGGAAGGCAGCTGTTCACCCCACCTGTGTAACATCTCCGCTTTGCAAAGTTGAAACGTGCATCTGTGTTTCAGACAATGATGAGGACGACAGGAGGGCTGCGTCCCGCTAAGGAAGAAGCAAGCAACCAAAAAAAAAGCTAAAAACTAATAACACAACTGCACCATAAACTTGTTTGCATCACAATTGCTTCTGTGCTCTGGCGCATTTTGGAATTTTACAAGCGGTTTTAAACCGGCGTCTCAAAAATACAGACTTAAAATGTGTGCAGCAACATAGTCGAGAATCAAGGAGAAGAAATCTAAACGTGGACAATGGTGGCAAAGTGCTCAGTACTACTGTCTTGAACCAGAAGGACTTAGGTTTGAATCCTGCCTTGTGGTGTAATACCCTTGAAAAAGGAATTTACCTTCGAGTGGTGAAGTAAAAAAGTTACGCAGCTGTGTAAAATTCATTGGTGTAAACAGTGGGTATAATGAAACAGTACTTATAGAGTTTAAAAGCATGCAATTTCACAATTTGCGCAATGGCAGAATCATGGTCATTAGTGGCAAAGGTAAAGATATGTGATTTTTGTTGTTTTTTACGGTGCTCCTTCAGAGAACCTTCTTGCAGCTTCTTGTCACAGCAACAAAGGGATCGGTGTGCCGCAGACTGTGGTGAAAGCAGGGTAACGGTTTACATGGTGCATTAAATCGCTTGTAAGTGCAACAATTAGAGAATAAAAGTAATTAATGGGGGGCTGAGGTGACTTTAGAGAACGAGAGGCACTCGGTTAGATTCCGTCGACCCTCCCACGGAGTGTGCGTGGCCCTTGGAGAAACAGTGCCCCCTATTGGTGAGGAGATGCTTTGTATGGAAACGCTCGCTGATATGCACAGGGACACCATAGTTTGCACCATCAGTCGTACCCCCCCCCCCCCAGCGTGGGCGGACTGCTGCTGCAAAGCATACAGATGAGCACCAAAAAAAACTCCCTTCTGTGTCCAGTGCATATCTTTCGGCACTAAAACCTACACCATCACGCCGATAATAAAACACTGTCCAGATTTTTTTCTAAACTTACCTGTCCACGTTCATTAGCACTTTCTTTCGTGTGACCAGAACTCCTCGCGTGTAATTTTCCTCCGCACGGCTCTGAGAAGATCACATCATCTCAGACCAGAGGAGTGTCGTGGCAGCGGAGGGCGGCAGCTCCTGCAACTTGTGCTTCCTTATTTGTTTTAATTGTGTGGACTTCTGTGCTACTTGTCTGCTAAGGTCAACGTTATTTCTCTGCTACTTGAGGAGGTAAAGAGCGGCAGTCTGTTAAAATTTGGAATAATTATTCTGTGTGCTTGGCCGAGGTCCAAGCAAATAACTGACTAATTGGGGACAAGACGGGAGGGTTGGTTCTCTTTCATACACACAGATTTTGCTATTGTGCCGCGTTTGACAGGGGGGTTTATTTCTGTCTTACTGCACAGTGCTGTGAACCCCTTACTGGTCAAATGTTTCCAAGTGTGCTTCTTTACTCTGGTTGTGAGTGAGCATGAGCCATGGCCAGCTTTTCTCTGCCATGAACGTGCGTGTCTTTCATCCGACTACCATCGTGCTTCATTGCAACCCCTACTAAGCTTTGGAAAAAAGAGAAAATAAAACTGATGGTCGAACTCATTGGTTTCTACGCTTTTTAGTAACATTTTGTGCATCTGTGGGAAGACGCGAGCAGCTGAAAGGAATGAATGGGTGAGAGTGTAGAAGTATGAAATTTCATAGTTGTTCTCACACACACACACACACACACACACACACACACAGTGGTGTTACTAAATGCGATGCATAGATTGTTGACTAAAAAAGAACGGTAAAACAATGGCTATGAATTGAGTTGGTGAAAAAGTGCAACACGATGTTGTGTGGAATTATTCGTTTGTTTGTTTCAATTGTTTATCTGCGACCACAGGAACAGCAAGACTGGCAGCTGACTTAATATCCCTTCAATCCACAGTCACTTCACAACATGTAAAAGTCACTTTGATATCTTTAACTCATTACAACCCTGTCTGACCAGCCGACCCCATCTAAAACACAGAAGACAGCACCTAAAAGGCCCGGTGCTTGGCTTAAAGCCGTAAAGAGCTTCCAGCTGGAGGATCTGTGTCCATGTGTATGAAGAGAACATTTAAAAAGCAAATCTCATACTTTGGTCCGCAGTCCAGAGCAGCTGTCATTGTTCCAAACATGTAATTACCATCACATTGTTTGTCTGTTTTTTCCCTTTCGAAGTGAACGCAGTCAGTGACAGACAAATTCTAGACCATTCCAACTGTCTGACACGCTAGGTTTCGAAACGCATCCGGCTAAGCGCACCTTTCATCCGAATCCGAAACAATGCGAAAGAAAGTCGGAAAAGTACGATGTGCACTTTGGCCTCTTTGTTTTGGCCAGCAAGAAGGGACTTTCTTCCGAGATTTGTGAAAGACTCCAGCGAAATGAGGTGCAGATGCCAGGAGGTAATGCAGGGATTTTCAGCACAGCTGTGCACAAAATCTTTTAAAGGCTTCTGGTCATCAGAGATTCTTCTGTCTTTGTGGCCTGCAGGTAAATTTGTCAAGCTGGAAAATTCCTCAACTGTATCACCTGGCAGCGAATGGACCGAGCTGAGGCCCTTTCTACAACGTGGCCTTTTCAGCCAGCAAGTGATGTTCATTACCGTCCTCTGAAAAACGGACGCAGACTCTCAAAGTTTCAGTGTTGCATTCAGGAACACCACGGAGATTGTATTGGGTCAGCTGTTGCTATAGCCAGAAGTTATTACAACTATTCTGGACAAACGGCTGAATTGCCATGGTTAAAGGTTTGTTGCCATGGCAACTAAGCAACAGCAGCTATAATAAACGCTGAAGGTCTGCAGTGTAAAATTCGGCTAAGGGTCTCTAATTTTGAAAGCAGAGGTTCTCTCTGGCGTACAATAGATATGATCTGCATTTTTAACATGTTTCAATGTATTTTTTCTTCCTTTTTAAAAACGTCAAGGCTAATCAGATCTTCCATTGGTGCAAAGGGAAATAGCCGGGGCCGTTTTAACCACTTGTGGCTTGGATTTCATGGAATAATAACTCACACCTGGGCTTGCCCTTTACTCACTTGAAGATATTGCATTGAAAAACCAGTACAACTTTAAAAAAAAAAAAAAAAAAAAAAAAAATTACTCTGTTTAAAAATTTTATTTTTGCAGTTCGTTTTAAAAATCCCCCAACGCTACGGTGATAAATCAGTTACTAGTATTTCATTTGTTTTTTTTTCTTTGCAATGCATGTGTATTTTATTCATGTCAATTTTTCATTTGCTAGCATATAGTGCAAAACATTATTTCTGTAATAATTGTAACTGTTTGATTTTTGGCAGAATTTCAAATGAAGAGCAATGGATCAATACCTTTTTGTTAATAGGATTCATGTAACAAGCAGTACTTATTTTATGTCCTGTTCAAGGACTGCATTCCTCATTTACAGCCCTGCCACGTTTGACCCACTCTGCAATAGCCAGAAACTCATTCCTTCAGTCCTTTCATTGGGTTCATGTCCTCTCTTTGGCCTCAATATCATTAATTCAAGAATAATAGTTAAAAACAGAAACCCAAATCAAAGCAATTTTGAAATTCTGAATTTTTACGAGATTTCACAACACCCGAAGGCAGACTGCTTCAGCTTGTCCAGTTATTAGCCAACCAAAACCAAGTTTGAACGGCGAGTACAAATCTTGGCTCTGTGTCAACCACCAACCATCAGAAAGGACGTATGAGTAGAGTTCAAACTTGCACCCAGCAGTGGTCCACATTAATAATAAATCTCTCGCAAAAATACTTCGACCTTACAAACGGTACAGCACTACATCATTTAAAACCATTATGCCCTAGTCTACAGCTGGGACACAACATAGGGAATGAGGAGGGAACTGACCGAACCAGAAGGGAACCACACCATGGTTTTTTTTTAAATTTTGTTTTTATTCTTAGTGCAATCCAGTAACTAAGGCTTTTCTTCAGGAATGAGGAACAAACAAAAACCACAGCGTTCTACCCTGGTCCCCTTACCACAGTAAAAAAGAGGTGAAAACAGTTCAAAGAAAATAGCCACACCCCTTTCTGACAGTTGCTGAATATTTACAGGTATTTTCAGAGATTAAACACCATTTACACCACTGGTAACTGAGTACAATAACATAAAAAATGCACAGATCACCACACGACTCCTTCTGACATAAGTGTCCAACAGCCTCTTCTTGTTTAGGTGTCTTCATTCCTTAAAGGCCTTTTTCATAACTGGATGATCCATGGCATTCTGCTTCCAGTTTACTACCTGATGACTGGGAACAGAAAACACACACACACACACACACACACACACACACACACACACACACACACACACACACAGGGAAAACTGTATGTCTGGTGAATTATCCTGAAAATGCCATGGCTATGGATGCCCTCTAAGTGCAAGCCTGCTGACGCAGTCAAATTTGTGTGAGAAACAGGGAAATGCAATAACAATAACCATTAGCAAGGCCAAAAAAAGAAAAGTATGCATTCAAAACTTCTCATGAGAGGGAAATTGGGAGTGTGGTGTTTACTACTGACAAAAGCAAAGCAATCCGCTCTGTAACACTGTGGCATGAAGAGTGCAAAGCAGTTGTCATGTTATTCAAATTTTATAACACGGGTAGCATAAATATAACAAATTTTCCCAGGGGAACCCCTCAGTCATCTGCGATTCAGTCATTGGCATCAGTGGAGTTTCTGATTTAGTTTGTTTTTTATGAATGCATTTGTCCGGTTTACCGCATACATGGTTTACGTGGTTTTGTGTATTTCTCGCACTTAACACTTTGTCCTTTTCCTTGCACATTTACTTGCACTAAACCTTTTTTTTTTTTTGTCCACAACTGAGAACTTTTTCTGTTTCCACAGCAGCTACCGTTCCTGTAACAGAATTAATTTTCGATACTCGGGAGCGAAAACATTTCTTAGAGGTCACCTCCGCACGTTCAGCCAATTTGCCGCCCGAAGCCGACGAAGGTCTTCTTTTTCCGACCTCCCGTCCGCAAAGTTCTGCGTTTCCACGTGAGTTTTAAGCGCATTAAACGCAAAACTCAAATAGGGTGTTTTGTGCCTTTGAAACTGGACCGTTGGTTCTGCTATGTGTGCGGTTTAATTATCATGGACGGTGCTCAACAAAACCCAGTGAATTGCTGTAATTGTGAAGAAATAAAGTAGATAATAGCAGTATTCTGCACTTATTTGGATAATGCGTTGTAATGGCCCGGTGAGCATCCCGGCTCTGATGCATTTATCCTCTTGTGCGGTTGTGCACCTGGGCTGCCCCTTCTTGTTCTGTCCTGGTCGGGTCCAGCTCGCCCTCTTCTCTCAGGACAGCAGCGGACACCTTTGTACGAAACCTTCAGCTCCTTGCCAGTCTGACTCATGCACCGACCTTCGTTTCACAAAGCGACAACGGACCGATGTGTTCCTTGAGGGAGCGGTTTTGTTTCGGCCATTTCTGAACCCAAAAAAGAACTTTCGAAATGCCAGCACTTCAGAACCCAAGGAAAGAAACATTTTTTGAACAGAATAACAGGTTTCAGCCGTACTAACACAATTACAAAGGTTTCTGTAGTAATGTGTTATTATTTCAATATGACTAACTAAGGCTGAGCTAAAAGTTTACCATTTGGCCGCTTATTTATTTATTTATTTACTTATTTATCTATTTGCTGTTTGTTCCTTGTCTTCTTGGTGTTTGGTTGTTTGTTTGTTTTACTCGTACATTTTTTCTGGAATGTAACTACGCACGATCTCCTGTCGGATCAGAGCACATTTCACTACATGGTATACTCAGTAACCATGTACGGCACAAATAAACTCTTTTGACTCTTTGACTCTTTGAAAATGAGGCTTTGCGCTCATGTCAACAATAAACTATAAATCCGTCATTTCAAGCAATAACAGCCATTTGCAACATTAACTACGTCTTGCCTATATTTTTAAACTAATTTAACGGAACTGTGATGCGAGTGAGCAACAGTTCTTTCAAAAAAAAAAAAAAAAACAAAAGCATTCCCGAGCGAGTCCAAACTTTTGGACCGGGAGCAAAACACGCGCCGCTGCCTCGAAAAACCTCAGACTCCACCCCGAGTTCCGAATTCCGAATTCCTGCCTTTGCGATCACAGGCCCGCGTCACGGCTGCGCCGTTTTATCGCCCGCTTGATGGTGCGAGCCGGTGGCCGAGCGTCGCGCCGCCGCAAAAACATTCATTATTTCCACCCTCCACTCCAGTCCTATTATCGCAGCATTGACATGGCGGGGAAAACACAAGCTGCCCGACTGCACTTTGGAAATAATGCAACTGTTTGCACTTGCACAATTATATCTGGATAATTGGCTTGGGAATATAAGGTAATTATTTCTGCAAACAAATTACTTGTTCTTATAATAAAGGTAATTTTTCACACCGCAATTATGAACAGAATCGATGCGGCGAAAGTGGACACCGGGTCCTTTTTCAGCACAGCTCAGCCAGACTCCCTCTGCAGACGGGATGCGCGGTGCGAGGCAGGCCCCTCTTTGGCACATAAGGTGTTGCCCTGGCAACCGTTTGGATGCAGTCGACGACGGGCCGCACGCTCCGGCGCGGAGTGCAGCCGGTGCGGCTGTCAGTAACCGGGGAAGATGGGTCTCGGAGTCAAACTTAATAGCCTGCAAAAAAAGGAAGCGAAAGGCCATTACATCAGAACAATTTGTGGCCCCGTGGGGGGGGGGGGGGGGTCTAACTACTGGGTGCATGGAAGCAAGGGCGGGGACAGAAAAAAAACAATGGATCTGCCGCGCCGAGGGGTCGCGTCTCGTGGCCATCGAGCAAACAAAACCTGGCCACAGGGTCTCTGGAGGCTGAGGTCTGCTGTGTTCCGCTGCTTAAGAACAGAGGAGCTGAAGGCATCATAAAAAGTCTCGGCTTTATCGCGTTGTTTAAACGCACGAGAAATCCACCTGTAATGGTTTTACAAATGAAAGTAAGGAGGTAATATGGGATCGATGCTGAAAATATGTAACGGATCCTCTGGAAACAGCTGAAATAAAGATCGCACGGGACAGCGCTCGCACTTGTTATGATTTGCTGTTGTGAATTTTACGAGTTTTGGTTGCATTTTGTGAGCTGGTGGGCGGTGCCATCCTGGCGGAGGTGGAGTTCACGTGATGGGCAATCGCCGTTCATCCAACCCAGCCAAACCCCACAGGGGCAGAATGAGGACCGGCTGCAGCCAGCTGAGGGAAATGGACCACATTATTTAAAGCAGTTGGTCTAACTGGGACTCTTTGGTGGCTGAACGTCTGCATTTTTGGTTCCTTTTGTGAAGCCTGTGAGCACCACATTTCCATATCCAGCAGTTAAATGCACAAAAGAGAATAAGAATATGAACCCAGATTAACTGGACCGATTTTGGCAGTGTTTAAAACTCATATCTGGCGTTCTGATGTTTTGGTGTTCGGTAACAAGATTATAAGTAACGTAAATGTTCACGCAACGAATGAGCTCACTATTTCGTACCGTTTGAACGAAATTTCTGGAAGCACGATATTCTATTTCTGTATTTATTTTGTTTTAACCTTAACGTAGGTCAGCACTAATAAAATAATAAAATGAAAAATTTTGGTGTTCTGTTTATTATAGTTATGGCCAAGATTTTAACAAATTTTTGCATTTGTGCTTTAAAACAAATTGTTAAAGATTTTTATTCATTTTTTAAATTATCATGTCAATAAGTGAAAGTGGCCAGAACCTGATCAATGCTGCACAGGCCAATGGGATGAATCTGCGAATAAGCAGGTCTAAACAGGTTACGGAGATGACTTTTTTTTATTTTCAGTAATTTTAATTTAGGTTTCATACTTTGCAGTTTTCAGTTAGTTTATAACAACAATTGTACTGAACTGGTAATAAAAAAAAATAATAAAATAAGGGTTAAACTACAATGGACTGTGTGTCCCACTCATGTCCTGAGTGTCTGGGTGAGGCTCTGGGATGTTTTGAAAACTGCACAGGACGAAAATGGTTAATAAAAGATGACAAATAAAAGTGTGACTGAATTTTGCTGATTTATTAAAGGATCACCTGAGGTTTTTAGAGAACTCAACTTTTATCAACAGCCCGGCTGGAAGTGCTGCGGTTACAGCTGCTGCCTATCTACTTAGAAGCCGCACATTTGAATTCCCCCTCTGGTTTAGTTAAAATTACATACTTGTGTAAGGAAAACTGAATGTAAATAGCTTTCCGTGAAGAGGCTTTAGAGAGAAGCATGAGCCCTGTCAGGAAACGTATGGATGTCTTCACCTTTCTTGGCTCCAGAGATGTACATGTGTCCAGCATAGCCATACCCTGAGATGCATCTATTCATGTTACAAAAATATGACTTTATGAGGAAGGCTCATTTAATACCTCTAGGTCAAATGACGGTGTTTTTCTATTCTTTTACATATATCACATTTAGATTTTGCATCCCTCCCAACACCTGAGAGACACAAGACCAGAACCACCATGCAGACTTTGCATAGTTTAGTTTGTGTTAAGTCAACCTCGAGCCTCAAGTCAATGCTTATTTCCTGTAAGTATATGAATTCCTCTGAAACAAGCAGTGCCAAGTCAATTATTTTTCTTTAAGAATGACAAGTCAAAAGGAATGATGGAGTACTAGTGGCAGCCGAAGGAGGGATTAGTTCCTCACAGTGGGAAACCAGCCACCAAAGGTCCCTGGCAGGTTTTTATATCCATCATCCACGGGACACTAAGCAGAAACTGCAATAGTTACAGTACAACAGAGCTAAATACCACACAAATGCACTTTTCTTACCTTCCCAGCAGGAACCCATGCCTTAAGATGATGCTCCTCCTCACTGGGATACTATGATTCTCTTCCTTGAGCTTAAAGCTGTACTCTGCGATGGCTGGATTCTTCTCTGAGATGCTGGTCACAACTGGGAAAACTCTGAATAACAGAACAGCAGAGGCAGTGATGGCAGACAAATCTGCACACAGTACTGCAGCAGTTGTCTCAGTAAGAATCATATCATACAATCCAGAACTCCTCAAGGTCCAACTCAACAAATATTTGATCATTTTAAGGGGAAATTACCTACTGTTACAGTAACATAACTGAATAAAAGACGACACTAACAAAAATTGCAATCTGTTGAACGGCTGACCGTATAAAAAACTCCTTATTACTGCAACTGCTTTTTCATGTCCTGGCGAACTTATCTTTTGTAAAACATTTTTTGTTCTTGCCCACACCTTTTCATTTACATGGCTGATACATTAACAGTGAAGGGCACAACATAAAAATTAAATTGAATTATGAGTGACTCATATGTTGGTCTATAGTGCAGTAACAGTGATAATTGGGCAACAAAGCCCATGGTGACTAAAGTGGGCTCAAGGTGACTACTAAGCATTGCGCACATCATTAATAATAATCGTGCTTATGTATTAATAATAATAAAATTTATATCAGCATCCATTCCAAAGGCAACATTTTGTGCCAAATCAGAGCTTGACAATGCGAGAGGGACAGAAGAAAGGCTAGCATTTCTGGCAACTGTCAGGAATGAAGTGTGCTATTCCAGTGCGTTGCCCGTGGTAGACAAGGTGTTCGGTGTCGAGTTAAATAGCACTGACAATACCGTTGTCTTATGCGAAGCACGGCGTGGGCGTTCTGCTTCCCATTATCTGAAGATCTGACAAGATGCAAAATCCAGCCTCATACCAAAAAAAAAAAAAAAAAAATATCAGCAACATCTCTGCTACAAAAACAAGCCCCAAGCCTTGTTTTTTTTTTTTTTTTGAATGAATACATATATAAAAATAGTTTATGAATGCTTTATACACCAAACACGACCAAACGTGGCATGTCTCTTCTTTGCAACACCATTAGATTCAATAAAGCATTTATTTTAGTTTTATGATATAACCTTTGCAGAACTGGATTTAATCGGGTTTTTTTTTGGAAGAAAAGAGAAATTTTTCTGAACTGTAGTCACAGTGGATTCCAGAACAATTCCCATCAAGGCTTGTTCATGCTTTAGAAAACACAACATAGCCACAGGTAGAGATTAATATTTATTTCAGCCACAGTTACGAGTTTAGTTTTCCAGTGAATGCGGCTGACAGAAATCTCTGCTTTTAGACGCCACACTTTTTTCTGGGTTAAAAGGAAGACACACTTCTGAAAAGGAATCCTATATCTGCCGCCTTGTTTTCTCTTAGCTGTCACACTTCTCAACCTCATCGAGTGGTCAGACCATGCCATTCCTTCCACTTGCAACTTTAATGGTACGTTTGCGGTTCAACTCAATAAGAATAGGGGGGGAAAAAAAAAAAAAAAAAAAAAAAACAAACAAACAATACGTTCATAAACCATTCACGCCCGTGTAAGCCAGCATCGTGACAAATGCACAAATCTTAGGAGTGGTGTTTATTTTCTCCTAATGGTTTGCTTAGGGAGGGATCATTGATGTATTTATTCCCAGTGGATCTAACAATTGTGCCCCCTTACATCTTGAACAAAAACATAAGACTACCAGGCTGTGTCTGACAGTGCAATGAATCACTTGTTATAGCCCTGGTCCAGACAAGCTGCAGGTCCACGAGAAGAAAGAAAATAGCAGCCCCTTCTCTACTGTAATTTATTATTTTGTTTGTTGAAAGATAACTGACTGCACAACATCAATGAGATACCGAGTTGTAATTCCAGCAATACTCCAGACATTCATGCAAAACATTGATTTATTCCTTTTAATTAAGCCATTTTATTGCTTACAGACACAGACACACAAGCATACGTATCCTGTTGCAGTTTTTACTGTGTATAATGAATGCTAAAAGTACACTAATAGTCAGGTTCATGAAGAAATGGCACTTGATTCTGGGTTGACCACCTCATCGTGTGACCTGGTAGCTTGAAGAATGAACGTAAATGCATAGCTTGAGTTTGAAATCTCTATCTGGCACCTCTCCCAGGGAGCAATTGCCCGAAAAAGAAGAAAGGCAGGACCCCCCCCCCCCCATGATGTAAATGAGTCAGGAAGCGAGGAGTATACTTTGTGTAGTGTGATGCCCCTCCATGGGTTAATGGTGTTGTGTCAGGCAGGTGCAAGTACCACTGACGTGGCCAAAAATACAGATAAGCATGACAGAATCAAAGGATCCTTGACTGCGGAATGGATGTTGTCTCTTCATCCTTTTTGGGGGACAACGAAGAGGGGTTTACTCGGTCACAGCATTATTGCTGCATCTGGCTGGTGCGCCGCTGAGTTGGATTGGGGGTGGATTTCACCCTCTTGGCACCGGCTTAAGTGGAGTACCTGCAGTGGCTTCCTCAGATTACCATATTCATGACAGTACAGACTGTGCAGACTTGCTGTTCTCCCCAACCAGAGAAAGGAATTAAAAAAGTGGCAGGCAGTTTGTCTTCTGTGTGCCCGACACACGAGTGGTAAAGGCTGTTTATGTAAATAGAGGAGTAGCAAAGTCCAGCTGCTATGGGGTTATCGCAGTCGATACAAGCCCACAGGGTAAAATCAGTGGTCAGACAAAATTGTACCCCAACAGGGAGGAGAAGAAATTCCAGAAAACGTGGCAAGAAGAACACCAAGAGCTCTTCTGCTGGTGATGACAGCCAGCTCACAACTGCTCTGCTGCTTCCTGCAGAACTCCCAGCCATCTGCCCCTTGCATCCAGCTAACACACCGTGTGCCCTGGTGACTGAAAGGAAACTGCGATAAAACGGCTTAAATGGAGGTAACTTACAAAAAGTGGCTATCTGGGTCCAAACACAGAAAACCCGCAACTGTCACAGCAGCTGGACTGGATGCTGGGCATTGTGTTTGTTAGGACCCGATTTGCACAGAGGTTTCAGCTGAGGTGACATTCTGCAGGACATAATTTTTTACTCTTTTTTATGGAATGTGTTACTTCCTGGAAAAGACACGATAGATAGATAGATAGATAGATAGATAGATAGATAGATACGTTTAAGTTAGAAGAATTTGACTTTACAGTTGCACACTTCCACACTGACTCACATTTCCTTGCATTTTTGAAGATCAGATTTGGATTTCAGAGTCTAAATTAATGCATAAACATTAAGTGCCACAGGTATGCATATTTTGTTCATAGTTTATTTAGTGTGTGCTATGTAATAGCTTGGAAACAGCAGAATGAGCCCAGGTAGACAGACCTATGGAATTAAAATGGAACTAATGAAGCTTAACTGACTTGCCATGTTGGGTCCTGGTGACTAATATTAAATATATGAATAATTGGGCTCATGCCAGTGGAATTTTGGTGATGTTTTAGCTTATATGTTGCAAAATTATTATGCAATTATATCCTCAGTAAATCACCTTAAAAATGGTCTTGAGAAACAAATGACCATTTTAAGTCAGGAGAACATTCCCAATATTATACTTTATGGGTGGGCTTCTGGGGTCACATTCAGACCACCGGACTATCGGCAGTGCATGAATACATAGAAGAAAGTATTTAAGCAGGTGTATTTCATTTCACTATACCTTATATTTAATTTACCTTTCATCATAACTGAAAGCATGCCAACTCCAGCTACTGGTTATTGATTGACAGGTGAGCTTCTGATTTAAAATGCAATATAAATATCAACATTAATATTAATATCAGTAAAGAAGGCTTTCAGAGGACAAAGTTATTTTCTACTGTACTAAAAATTCTACATGAATACTGATATAGTTGTTTTGTTTTTTATTTTTTAAATGTATGCAAACAACTTTACAACTAACAAACAGGGATTTAGCCGATTTGACTCGAAGGTACTGCAGTCTGCTTCACAACAGCACATTTGGGTACAACTGAACGGTTGCTGAGGACACCATCAAACATTTTTGGTTGACCTTTAGCTCTAATTCATTTGTTTATGTTAAAACAATATGACTTTCTGCCTTGTGAACTGCAAAGGAAAAGATGTAAAACCATTAGTAAGTATTGTGCTGTATAAATGGGGTGAAGAAAGCTGATGCGTAATAATTGCATAATTTATCCTCAGTAAAGTAGTGTTGTGTTCTATAATTAAGTACGAAAGCCTGACTTTATCTGGTTTATGCTTTTCTTACAGGGAAAGCACATGTTCTAATATACTGGCTAATTTTTTCAGGGATAAAAATAGAGATAAGGGTATGGTTAATGATAGATTTAAGGTTAGCGTTATCGGCAGGAACAGGGTAGGGTTAAGTTTAAGGTTGTGATCAGCATTAAGTACTACAATATACAGTATATGAATTCATAAGGGTCATAAAAATTCACTAGAATGCATGGATTCAGCTGCCAATGGACAGTCACTCAACTCAAGGCAGCAGTCCAGGCTACGCATAGGCAGATTCAGTCACTTGGCATTATTAAGGGTAGGCAGCTGTTTTGATGATGTTTTGCGCTTTATGATGACGGACTATTTGCTTTATAATAATCTGTTGCAGGCTGGTCGGAAAGAACTGGGGAAGTAGTTTTAGAGTTAGGGTTAGGGGTTAGGGTTAGGGTTAGTTTTAATGAGGGGAACTTGGTGCTATGCTTTCACATCTTAATCCATGACCTGGACAATGTTTCAATCCACATATAATCATATGCAGTGCCTTTCCAAAGGCTTGCAAGATGTCCCAAATCTGCCCTCTAAACTAAGAATAAAGCAGGGTTCTATCAGACAAATGAACTGTATGCCTGTGTGTTTGACTATAAATGAAGCACTGAAAGAGGGAAGTCATCTGCATCTAACCCAAACCCTACCCTAACTCAACTACTGAATGGATCCATTTTAATAGTTACAGTACTTTTTTCCTCCCTTATGACACACAGTGGTACAGGACTGGATCACTGTACTTCCTGAGGCTTAACTGTTCAACGGTCGCATTGAGAAAATGTTTGACCCAAAGAACTTGATTGTTGCTTCATTAGATCAATCAGTTTGGACTGCTACCGCTGTATTTTAGTGTTGCACTCGCAACTGAATTTCCAAAGCTATAAATCATTCAAATTGCAGGAAAGCCAAACTACCCTGCAAATGTTTTATTGGGCGTTCAGAGCGCCAAAGAATACAACAAAATGACATTTCTTTGGTAGAGATCAAAGTATCAACTGTAAATGTTATAACTGAAAGGTGGACATGAAACCTGTTATTGCATTAACCTTGCAATTCTGAACTAAAAGTAAATGATAAATGCAAAGATACAGTATTTCTTAAAAAGATTAGGTTGGATTTTAAACATTCAGTTAGGTTCTTCTAAATCCCAAGGTAAAAAAAATAATAAAGTGATACCATTATTTGTAATATATTACAATTTTTCAAGTACCATGAAAATATTATTTTAGCATAAAATAGAAGATATTCTGTATAATTTTATTGAGATAAGATTCTTTTGCTCCCAAATGATTTAACTAAATACAGTCTGACTGTTACTGTGCCACTGAAACATTTTAATAGTAATGAGGGGGAGTAAATGACATAACAGTTCTAGAAGTTCAGATAATTGTATGTAAAGGTTTGGCTAGTTTGAAAAAAAAAGCTATGATTATAGTTTGACAAATATGACATTCACTGTTATTTATTGTATTAGCCCTGCTTTATATGCGATCAGTGTCATACTTAGTCACAGGGTAATAATATCATTTGGCAACTTTAACAGATAAATATTCAGTAGCTAGAACCATTTGACTGTAATGGAGTATTTGGGAAAATTTTTGGTATACTTGAATTTTTTTCCAAGAGTCTTCCAAGTGCTGTTAAGTAAGGCTGATGGGACCACATTGCGTGGAACATCACCGAACAGAACAGAGGTAGAAGTCAGCTGGCAGTGGGTTGCTGTTCAACATTGTATGTGGGAACACTGAGGTTAATATGTGTTTATTCACCTTGATCATAACTGGCTGCAAGCAAGGGATGGTTTACATTTATGTTTGTCTAAAGCAGCTTACAATAATTTATAGAGTTGGGTAACTTTTATTGGAGAAATTTTATGGTGAGTACCTGTTACATCTCAGTGTGTTCCTATTGTGCTTGGGGAGTTGTTTCTTTATAGATGTCCAACTACCATTGGTCCTTCTTCCTGCCAATCAGCATTAATGATGACATCACCAAAAAATCTCCCAGCCAATAAAAATCAAGGTGGAGAAAAGAAGTGGAGTTCAGTGTGCTGAGCTTTTTGCTGCTTTTCTTCATCTTATGCGTTTATTCATTATGCATTAACCTTGCCTCATTGCATTCATGCTTGTTTGTGTGTTTGCTAGTGCTTTTCTGCCTGCATGCCAGGCACTTCCTTGTTCCTGTGTGATATTTGTTACTTGTGACTTCATATGAACCTGGTGTTGACTGTGAATTGGAAAAGGGGAATGTGAACTGGTAAGAACATCATGTGACCCACACTTGTTTTGGATGTCTATACCACACTGGGCAAAGAGTGAGTGTCAACTGTGTATGTTGGGTTTTGGGTAGCTAGTGTAGGTTAGTTAGGGCATCAACAGATACTGAAGAAGCTGTTCTGGTTGTGTTTCGTTGGTTAGTTAGCATAGCATTCTCTACCTTAACCACTTTTGTTTGGTTTTGATTTGTTCTTTCCTTTGACATCATTATATTCCTTTGACAGTCTACTATATACTGCGTATACATTTGTTTTTATGTCACCTGTATATAGTACTTCACCGTTGCACCCAAAATTCCCTGTGGCTGTTTTTTTCTTGCCCCATCCAAACCACTGCTTTTTGGGTAACTTATAGAGTTATACCTCTTACCCTTAGACACCTTAGGGTTGTAATAGTACCTTCTTCAGGGTATTAGTAGATGGTGCTCAAACTTGCAACCTCTGAGACCAAAGGAAGGAACAGTTCTAACCACTGCGTCACCTGCCGTTATCTGTTTTAACACTTTTAACCCCCCTTTTTTAAGCATTAGTTTTAGGTAATACAGTACGATTTTGCATTAGACAAATGCTTAGTGTACTTTATATTTTGACTTGGAGGGCTTGTACATGCTCTTGAGCAAAGTTGTTGAGCTCCCAAAACATAGACTGTTAAGCAGCTGAAATTGAAGACAGATTATGTGCTTTGTGGAAAGAGGAAATATTAGTGTGTATGTGTTTTGTTGTAGATTATGTTATGAGTATAGGGAGGAAGAGTGTTTTATGAGGAGCCGATTAGAAAAGAGAAGGATGGTTTACTGTGTGTAGGGTCAGAAGGAAGGCCAAAGTGAAGAGTGGTGTCAGCACTCAGTGACTCTGCAGAAAGAATAGTGACGGCTATACTGAACAGCGGCACGGAGCATAGAGTGTTTTGGTGTTTTATGCCAAGATGAGCCATACAGAGGCGAATAAATGGGATGAGGAATATAGAGGTCACCAGAAGATGGCACAGGGCAAACATCAGTGCTGCAGTGGGGGGTGTGACCTGAAGAGTGGAAACTAACAGAGATGAAATAGTAAAAAAAGTAGCTGCAGCAAATGGGCCAAATAACAGTGGTGAACGGATCTAAGAGCAATGGCAAATGGGCCAAACAGTAGCTACACGTAAAGGCCGAAACCGAGCAGCAGTGACAAACAGGCCAGAACACTAAGACAAAAATTTCCAAGATAGACCAACAGCACTGAAACACAGGGCAAAAAAATTGGTAGTGATGAATTCACTGAACTGCAACACTGCAGGGCCAAACAACCACAAAGTAGATCAAGGGGGCAACTGTAACTCCAGTAAAAGATAGGGGCAGTGTTAGAAGTGAACAAGTGTGGAGCAAATACCAGAATTACAGAAAAATGATAAACATGTCAACAATACTATTTGCATTAATATATGGAATAGGTATCGACTGGTGACTGCATGAAACAAATTGCAGCGTTGTCACCCGACAACCCCATTTAAAAAAAAAAAAAAAAAAAAACACTGCTAACAGCCAAACAAACTGCTTGCTATTAAACTATCACTGTTTGAAGCAAGTCACATTATGATGGATCAATTACTGCATAGAGCGAATAGCAGATCCCTGTTCTGGTTGCCTTGGTGGAAGAAATAAAAGTCTTACTGTAACACATAGGGAGACACCATTTCATTGCAGTTCAGAATCTCACATACAGTGACTTCCCAGTCACAGAACCTTTCACATGACAAAGGACACGACCTATAGTTGGATTCCCCTACTGCATGCCATGCCAACCCTAACACTTCTTCCTGGTTATAGTCAACAAACACATTTTTTCCATGACATTCATATTTAAACCCTTTCCTGTCCACAGCAAGAGGCCTCTTTCATTGTTTAAGTGTGAAGAAGAGGGCAAAGAATGCATCAAGAAGATAGCTAAAAAGTCTAGTAGGGTTTTCAATTCATAGACTGGAAGTATAAAATATAATGCATTGTCATTATGAAATAATATAGGATGTGTGTTCTGGGCTCAATTTTATTTTCCTAATCCTTTCAGGAGGTGTATTCAATAGATCCCCGAAAACGGCATGTTACACCATATCTGCGTGTGCATTGTTCCCATAGGATACATCAATTGTGACAAACATTGTTTTTTTAGACCATAGTTCAGCATTCATTACAGTTCCATAACAATTTCATACAAAAAAAATTCAGAATTTAACTCATCGTGGTACAAACCATCTTTCTTCAATAACTACAGTACATCCCTGTCCAGTGAATAGTTTAATGAAGCTGTGACAATTATAGCTAAGAAGACTTAGCCTTAAAGCTAAATGGTAATTTTACAGGCAAAGCCCACTTCAATGCCCATTGCAGACATGCTGCAGGGAAAAACATAAATGCAAATTATTTTGGTAACATCAGTACCACTGTGTTTAAAGATAGATACACCGAAGACTACAAGATAAATGACTCAACAGCTCGAGAGGAACTACACTTTTGAGATAATGGCTGTAGCCCGCAACCTTACAAGTCAATGCAGAGTTTAACTACAAATAGAAAAGTTACAACAGTTTTACAAAGTTAAGAGAAAGAAAGAAAACAAAATGCAGCAGGGTTCCTCCAACTTTCGTTTCTGGACCCCGGAATAACAAGGGATGGAGATAATGATGGAAGAGCAGATATTTGGCAGCAGTACAGAACAAATTGTTTGGGGTCTTCATGGCACCTGTAGCCTTGATAAATGGCAGCTGGAGCCTCGAAGAAGAGCAGTGACTTATGTCACATTTTCACATCTTTCTGCTAAATAGGAGGGCTAGAATCCCCCATCTCTGCTCCTGCCAAGAACCCAGGATCTCACAGGGTGAAAACCCCCCCACGATGGAGACAGGCTGGGGCAGCACAAGGTTTCATTACCGCTATGGGACTGCCATGTTTCTTTGCTGTGGTGGTACCACACAAACTGCCACTTATTAACTGCCTTTCCCTTGCTCGAGGTCCCTTGAGGGTGAGGGGGGCAATGGGAACTGGGCAAAACCATTTTGCCTTAGCGCGAGGCTGAACCTGAAACATGTATTCTGTCTCCTGTAGCTGCGAGTACTCAGTCTTTTAGCACCGAGTTATTGCTTGCCAAGTTGTTCAAATCTCAGCGCTAATGCAGTCAATTTCCTCATCTTATACATTCACACCACGCTTTACAAGACCCTGATTTATGACAAGTTGCTTTCATGAGAAAGAAAAATGTTTACCTTACGTTCAAGTTAAAACCCAGTTATTTACAAATGCAAGAATAATTAATAGTAACAAATTAAAATGTATTTTAAAAAAGAATATCATCTTAGTGACATGAACTTTATCCCAGTTTCTATTCTTGAGAGCATCAAAATATTTGAAGAATTATCAAAAGAAGATATTTGTTGTGTTTTCTGTATAGATTTCATTTTATAAGCACTGCATATTATGAATAATAAATGGTATATCTGTGTTTTTTCTTTTTTAAACCTACTACTGTTCTTACCAATGCTTCAGAACGTGGCATCCGCTTCTCCGTGCACGCTGGGGGAGAACGGCTAACTGTAGTAGAACCAGCGGTAGTAAAAAAGGGTAAAATTAGCAACCATATGGATGGACAGCTTCATTCATGACGTTTGATTCCTTATCAAAGCATGAACTTTTCATTGCGGGACTGAAGATGAGGAGACCTGGCAAACACAGGAAAAGGTGAGGCCAGCAGATCAGGGTCACCAAGTGACTGTGTTGACATTTCTTTTTTCATACCTCCAGCTTTCTGCGTTTTGTTCTGTTTTGCTATGTTTCTACACTTGTCCAATACAATCAAAGCTTTTTTTTTTACCAAATTTTCCCATGAAATGCTGTTCAGTGTCCATCTGCCCACCCTGCAGCCCACTGGTTTACTGCATCAATCTTTAAGAGACAGCTCAGCAATGGCAATCTGTAGGCTGTGGAAGGAGCAGGACTGCTTAGGCTGTGATGTGAAGTAAGTTTGTCCTTGTTTAAGTGCGGTGATTTAGGATATTTATCTCAAAATATTAAAATCGTGGCCCAGAAGCACAATATTTTACTGTTTAAAGTAAAAGAAATTTTCTCAATAATTCAGTCAGCTCCCTCTTTTTTTGGAAAAGGTATCAGTTAAGGCTGCCATGGTCTAAATCCTATATACATTTATGCAACATTTAGTGTATAATAATAAAAAAAAACAGATTTACAACAATTTTCATAGTAAATGGCAGTGGGTAAGCTGAGGTTGTATATGTAACAAAACAATTGCATAACTAAAAAACTGCACACACCATTGCTCACATGCAGCTCAAATAACAGTATTGCACAACCTCTTGTTTAAGCCGAGTAAGCAATAACAAAATACTGGATGGTGAGCTTCCGAATTTTATCCACACTTCCTCTTGACATTTCGGTGAGATCCTGTTACCAGCTCTCCGTCCCTCTGTCTCTCAGAAAAGTCCCCAGCAAATATTGAGCGAGATTAATATCGGCATTCCAGTGATGTTTCTCTGACAGTGGATGCTGGACCCCCACGAGCTCCTGGACATAGCAAGCGAGTTTGCGGCACTTTTACCGGCCCTGTCACATTCCCGTCACCTTTTTCTCGTCCCCACTTGTAAAAATAAAAATAATTCTCTTTTTTTCTCCACATTGGCGAAGCTAAGTGCAGCAAGGTTAGCATTGTGGCCGCAGTCCGTCATGTCAAAGAGAGATCCTTCATCACAATAGCAAGAGCTGTTAGTTCAGTTTCTTACTGAGGTACAGCAACAATCCATTTCCACCCTGGTGTGTGTGTGTGTGTGTGTGTGTGTGTGTGTGTGTATACCCCTCATCTGCACAGAGATCCGCAGAGCGAGTCTCTAGTCACCGTCCAGGATTTGTCAGCATCTTCACATTCCTGCGGCTTTTTGTGGCCCCATGCAATGCTGCGCTCATGTCAGCAAACCTAGCATCATACTCGGTGTCTAAGTGGGGTTTCCGATTGGTGTCGTTCTCCAAGGCAACTACAGCACTTCAAACACTTCTTTCCTGCCCAGCACGGTACAACAATGCAAATGAAACACTCATTTGAATTTAGGTTAAAGGGTCTTGGGCTCTTGATTCTGGTGAGGAAATGGATCTGCATGAAATAGCACAGCTACTCTTCACTGTCTCATGCATGGAAAAAAGAAAACCTGAATGCGCGCGCGCGTGTTTTTTACATCCAGTTTGTTTCACCATGAAAAACATCCTGCAGATGTGAAAATTACTTGTACTTATCTCCTTCAATCTCACTTGCTTTCATGTTTATTTCTGGATTCGCCACTCTTGCTTAGGCACTCACATTTAAGCCATTGTGCTCTGGCAGACAGAGATGCCCTGTCATTAGAAATAGAGAAATCCCTGATGATGCATTTGAAACTGCCGGCAAGCTTCAAAGGCCCCGATCTTCTGGGCACGAACATAAGAACTATGATCTCATGAAAGATCTGGAAAAAGATCTGTACTTTCTCCGAGGTTTGCTTAACATTTGTTGGTATACTAGAGCAAATGTCTTTTTTAAATACGCATTATTTCATTTGTATAAACAGAAGACAATCGCATTGTTTCTCTGACTTGAACTCTAAACTGAACCTCAAAATTACTAGCCAGCTCTACTTTAACTAAAGAAAAATAATTTTTTTGCAGTCAGTGAAATAACTTTCTGGATTATCACACAAAACAGACATGATCGTGTTTTACATCTCTCAGTACCCTTCACTGGAGACCTGCATGTCTATATGTGCTGCCATGATGCCAGATGTAGATATCTATCTATCTATCTATCTATCTATCTATCTATCTATCTATCTATCCATCCGTCCGTCCGTCCGTCCGTCTGTCCGTCCGTGATGGAATGTGTTTTGCCGGTCTTATTTATAGATATATAGGTCAATGTTGTGAACTCATGGATGTTGAGTCCACATTGTGGTTAACTGATTCCAAAACATGTATTGAAGGAACAGACAGACATTTATTCTTATTCCATGTCACACATCTGCTCTTTAGAAACCCGCCCAAGCCCATAACTCAGCATTTGCCTTAACTGGGTTGCTAGAGTTTAACAGACGCTCAGCTGCGGTTGCCGCGTCACGTTTAGTACACAGAGTTTTACTCAAGGAGAGCTTTTTTATTTCTTTCGGCGAGAGAAGCCTTGGTTAGCAAAAGCACTTTGATATTCACAATGCCATTTTTGACACATTTGTACATTCGTTTCAAAATGACTTCCAGCCCGAGGACCCCACACTGAGATAAGAGATTTATGTACTTCCACCCACTTGTTGTTCAGAGCAGTGTTTTCATTAGGATTTTGATCTACATTCTGCTTCTCAACACAATCTGATCCCCTGTCTCTGCAGTTTGCCTGCAGATGCATGGAAAAATTGACCAAGAATAATCCTCTGCTTACAAAAAAAAAAAAAAAAAACTGATCAAACTCTACGCAACAGAATATACTGTAGACAATAAAACGGTTGGTTTGTAAATATAGAAATTCAAGATTAGCCCAGATAAAAATCACTTCTCTGTCGCATTCTAAGGTAACAAGACATGACTTCAACATTTTTTTTTTTAATTTCAAAGCAGGAATCACAGAGAGGATGCGGTTCATGAGAGAAAATGGAGGGGGGATAAATGTGTTCATGATCACATCATCACCGAGCTAATTCACGCCCGGCTATTCCGGCTCTCCAGAGGAATACAGTAAGCTCTAATAAGAGTGTTTATGCCTCCCACACAATAAAAGATCCTACAGCAATTGTTGGAAACATCTGAGAAGACTTTTTTCCCGACAGTTATTTAAATTTAAATAGGAATCTCACTCTGACCATGGGTGCAGTGAATGGTATATTGTGATCACCCTAAACCTCAGACCATCTCCATACACCATCACCGCAAGGACCCAGAGGTGAGAGATTCCTGATCTACGTTTACATCTCTAAGTCGTATCCAGGTTTTAATGTAAAAATGAATAACTTTTATTAATCGCTGGAATGATTGGCGTCTCGCTGTTAAAATGAACGGTACCTCAACATGCTGAATGCGCATCGAGTGGAAAGGAGCACAAAGGCTTCTTAGAGAGGTTTCATAGTCTGGGGTGTGTAGGAGAATCTCCATTAGCACTCATCATTTTCCCTCCAAACATCAAAGGTGCCATGTTCTCACACAATGCATTTAGCGCTAATGTAACAGACTGCAAAATAAATCGAAGCAAGAATTTCTAAGTACTTTCTAGGCAGCTGAGACAGAGAAACACTTTCATCTGGACCAAAATAGTGGCAGTGCATTGATTTAAACTCCTTCTGAGATCTCAGATGCTTTTAGATTTGTTGTTCCCCCAGTCAGCTTTTATTATTTCAAATAATAAGAGTCAGCCGGGCTTCAGGCGGCAAGAGTGACAAAATGGTACCCGTGTCTTGTTCTTATGGATGTGTGTCCAGGGTTCTGAAGCTGCTTTTTGTTTTTGCTCGGTAACTCCAAGACAGCTGGTATCTCAGGAGGTTACTGGAAGTAAACAACATGGAAAAGCAGGTAACCAGAAGGCCACATTTTTTGGAATGTAATGGAAAACATGTGTGGGAATATACACAGCAATTCTGTGAAATCTTGGTTTTAAAACAAACAGTGAGGCCCTTCAGCATCACAATGCTGCGTATGTCTTAAAGGGCCGGGCATCATTTACGCGACCACGGAGGGCCTTGATATTCTGTCCTTTTGGCAAAGCTAGTAAACTCTTAGTTTACAGAGATTAGAGCGTCTTGATGTTTTTGTGTGATCTAAATGTTTCGTCCAAAAACAAGTCAGTTTCAAATTCATTTTGGTGTACTTACACATTCAATACTCATAGCAGCAAGCTTCCATGGGCTAAAAACAAATCAGGAATGAAACTGATCCCCAGAAAAATAAAACACCATGAATTAATATCTATTCTATTAAAGGCCTATTTGTGACACCTATGCAACACATTTTAAAGAATTTCACATATTTTCCCACTTCCTTGTGCTTATTGGGTTTATATATCAGCCTGGTGATGGTTCTTTTAGTGCAGAGAGAAGAACGACTCTTTGGATCATTAAGGCGGAACGGTGTGAGCTGTGCGAAATATTTCTCTGTCTTGTCCAAGGGCCTGTCAATAAAATGGTGTTCTAATACTATTTTCAATGCAATAATTTCATAATCAGACAAAATAATAATCAGTCCGTGCCAAAAATGGCCCATAAATTTTCCCACAATTTCGGCGAGTAACGTCTCTGCGACTCAGTATTCGTAAAATAATCGTAACTCCCGGACGCTAATGGAGTTTGGAAATGAAAGGAAAAGGGATAACGTTAACGCTTCATGCAGACTCGGACCCATTTTCTATTTCTTTATCTTAATTTGTCGGTCGGTCCTTAATAAGAGCTCAAGATTTCCCGTGACATAGGGGCACAGGCATCAATAGCTACACGACGCCGGTTCGAACTCGCCAGAGGTAAATGCAAATTAACGTTTTCTGTAATGAAATAACCAAGGCATATTGATCTACAAGTGGATAACTCCACTTCCTCAATATGGCACGCTTTAATAACTCTGTGAGCCTATTTGCAGTTTTGCTTCAATTATACGGCAAAACATGTCCCAAAGGTGCTCCTTTGCGAAAACGTACCGGGAGAAATTTCCGTAAATCCCATCTAACCCGACCCCCAAGAAGGATTTATTTTTCGTCTCCAGTGAATGATTTAAGCAGCCACATCTTGATGCAAGGAAATTAACCCTCATCTCACAATATTAACACGAGTAGCCGGCAATTATGAATGCAAGCATGAGTCGAAGCAACGGGACATCTGTCTCAAAGACAAGGAATTCGTAAAATGCGGAATGTGCAAGTCAGACAAAATCCGGCGGCTCCGAATCCTTAATCCGAATCTTGACACAGAATGCGTGTGGCTTAATTTACTGTGTGAGGTTTTCTGTGAGTAATGCCAATTTGTCAAGCCGCTTTGAGCCTAAGCTGAACACGGCCTTGCAACAATGTGCAATAGTTACGAGGCGAACCTTCATCCCTTCTTTTACCATTCGTTCTTTCACCGACGGACGCCAGAGCCAGCTCGGAGTCGGATTCAGGGTAATAGCTTATTGGTGTAATAAACCACGATTACTTAATTGTACCACGCTATGAAATGCCGTGTTCCCTCTATTATAATTTCTTTATTAAGTCATGATAAGTAATGTAGAGGTCTAAAGACTGTAATGGTGGAATTCAATTTATTTAGGGAAAGCAGAGGCCATTGAAGAGGTCAGGTGAAGACATATTTACTGCTACCTGTAATATATTCTTTCTTAATGATGGGGTTTTTGGACACTTTCCAAACAGAGAAGGAGACAAAATTTCTTAATTTGTAAAAAAGAAAAATGTAATTTGAAGAATTAGCAATATTTGTTTTCTTGGGATGGCATGTGTAAATGAATTACTTACAGCAGTTCCTTAATGCCCTTCAAGAGCAAGAGGAGTGGACTTGTATGAGAGTTGTGTAGCAGGTGTATGAAATGTGTACAGAAGATAAACAAAAGGCATATGGATGATATGAAGATGATGAATTGGAGACAAAGGGAAGGGAGGTAGATGGAAGGGATCTGCAAGGAGGAGGGAGTGTAGACTTGAGACGCTGGGGTACTTTTGCTAATGTCAGGCCTCATTCATTTGATGGCAGAGTAACAGCTACAATAAGTTTCCTAACCACTAGGCTAACAGCTTATAAACTGGATGTGAATGTAATAATCTGGACCGTCCTTTGTGAAGAACAAAAGCCAAAGAGTTCACCCATGAAACCGAGGCTCTGCCATGCTGGAGTTGCAAACTGATTTCAGCTGACCCAGCAGCTCTTGTAGGCAGGATGGGGAAAGCAGGCAGGGCCCTGGAAATGGCTCACAAATCATAGGGCAGTTAGCTGGACGGTCTCCTGTGCTGCACCAGATAAAAGAATCTACACAAATAAGAATAATACTTGAGAGACATAAGTGCCAATTTATGTTAAGAGAATTTGACCTTATATAGAGAGCTTTACTTCAAATTAGGATTTAGAAGTATTTCTTTGGATATACAAAGAACTTAGTTTGAATTTCAACAACTAGCAAGCTGCACAAGAATAGAGCCAAAAGGGTTTTTTTTTTTTTTTTTACATTTTGGCTCATGATGCAGTAAGTTGTCAGCCTCCATTACCCCTTGTTTGCCACTCTCACCTGTTACAATCTTGGCAACTACATTCCTGGTTTTGAACATCTAAACATGCCAGCTTTTTTCCTTGACTTTTTTCACTGACTTCTTTATTCTTTACTGCTCTATTTTGTTTCTCTTTGCTAAAGGCTGAATTAACACATAACACTGTGTGCTACTTTTGTTTTTTTTTTTTTGTTTCTGATTGTGTCTTAAGCTTATCCTACACAATATCGAGGCAAGAATGGAGGCAGCACTATAACATTATAAAAATATTACAAAGTTGTTACCCTTGAACTTAATGGTAACTAAGGTTTTGCTTTATGAAAATTCACCTTTTTTTTCAGGAATTAATTACACTTATAATGAGGGGGAAGACTGTAAATACAACAAATATACAAACTGGTAATGCAATGTTTAAAAATGTCAGACATGACTATATTTTCTCCATAGGGCCATATTGCCTTTGGTCCCTAAATCTCCTGTGTATCCTCGCTGCCTCCCTGCATGAAAAGGGAATGAAAGAAATGTGATGAAATATCAAGTGCTGGGACACAGAACAGTTACGTTCAAACCCAGCCCACATAGAGGGGCGCCTCTCTCCGTTTCTCTGCAGGTTCTGCTTGTTTATTCACCGAGACCTCGGTGTCCCAAATTAAAACCTCTACTCCAATCATGAGAGATGGAGGCATTTATCACATTAGATTTAACCTCATTTACCCAGCAGGTTTCCTACCATTGATCACAGGTAGACACTTGTCTAAATCCATTCTGCATCACTGACTTAAAGGTTATGCTGCTGGCCTTGAAAAGAGATACCCTTCGTTTTTTCTTCCATGCTAAATGATCTTTATAACAAATGTAAACCTAAAACTGGACACAGGGAGGGACGCGCACCCCTTACTGGACACATTGCACATTTTCCATGGATGGCCGACCGTACCGCTGGCAATTTTTTTTCCAGTCTCTCAAATTTACAGCCTCCTCAGTTGAGTTATTCAGCCAGGTTCTACCATGGCACCCTAATCATTTCAGAAAACACTGCCATGCAAACATGAGGAGCAACACAGAGAAGGAGCCCGCAAAAAGGGAGCGTCTGCTGACTACGGCTGGATCCGAGCTTAACTCCCGAATCGGTGCAGGAGTCCCAGTCCAGGCTCTGTTTACATGGAAAGCAGAATTCTTAGTCTCGGTGGAAATGTGTAAGCAACATTTTTTACACTGCGGGTTCATGAAATTTCCTGTTCATTTAAAGTACAAGTATGACTTCTACTGAGTTCATAAAATGTCCAAATGCATTCTGGATTTCACCTTAAAAAATTCATAGTATTACCAACATTTTTATTTGGGCTTATAACAATCATTATGCTTTACAAAACACAATCTATATTCAATGTGCTAGTTAAACTAAATACCAGTTTCAGTTGAAGACATAAAATTTAAGTCCATAAAAACCTCACCAGATCCAGAAGATGCACACAGCAATGAGCAATGTAGGTACGCTAGTGTACCATCCAGGGGTATTTTGAGGTCAGAAATACCAGAGCGCCTTGTAAGCCTGGCGAGGGCTCAGGTCACCTCTGGAGTCATCATCACCTTAAATTCTGAGCAGGCTGATGTGAGAAACTGGGGCAGGGAAGCTCTGACTGAATGCGTTTCTGCTTTACCGCACACTGCTTGTCCTTCCAGGTGTGCCTCAGTGACAGCTCTTGCTGTCCTGTCATGAGAACCTGTCCTCATTGCTCGGTCCTGTTTGTATCCCAACCACCAGATCACTGGTGAGCTTCACAGTTGGATGTGCCGGGTACAATTTGGCAAAAGGTACCGCTCCCCAGCAGCAGGAAAGACAACACAAGTCATAAGTTTTGGACATCTGCCATCACTGATGGTCTCATCTCACTAGTAGCTATAAAGACAAAAATATGAATGGATTCTTAAGACAAGGTGAGGACTCAGCCTCATCTGATGTCAATTCTTTGTACTGGGTTCTGACCTAACAAAAAGTATTCAGAAATCACATCAATTCCATTCATCAGTTTTCTTTTTAACTGTTTATTCTGAGGGTCACAGTGGTCCTGAGCCAACACACGAACACTAAGCTATGAACATTTCCTTGCCTGGGACACCAATCCATCACAGGGTCACAACATAAACACACACACACACACACACACACACACACACACACACACACACACACACACACACATTCACACGCTGCAGGTAATGTAATGTGATCAGTTAACCTGGATCACATGTTTTTCGGAGGAAACTTGCACAAACATGGGGAGAACATACAAACTCCACAAAGAATTAGCCAGATTCAAACTCACGTCCAACCAGCCCAGTCGCGTTGAGGCAAATCAAAAAATTTAGATAAGCACTATGAATTTTTGAGTGTGTGTGGCTTTTCAGAAGCACTGTGCCTTTCACAGCTTCCTCACATAGGACCATAGCACTGAGTAAGACGATGGTGGATGCTGAAGAAGATCTGCATAACAGGCAGAATCACAGAAACTCATCACCGCTATCAAACATGTTTTGAGACAACATGTTGAAGGTCAGATTCTGACCCTGTCCATGTACCTTACTTTAAATACGAATCAACTGGAAGGCACAGAAAGTGAGTCAATCTGAAGTTGTGTATCATCTAAAGATGCCTTTACTTTTGTTTTCCATTGCATTCAGCAGATTCATTCTTTCCTCTTCACATGTAATTTTCTTTTTTAATGCTTTTCATCTTGCCAAGTGGAAAGGCGGCCGCAGCACAAGAACCTTTATTAAAATCACGTCTCCATGAAAAAATACACCCGAAATGTCCAGGACTTTACTTTCTTTTAATATAGCACAATAAGAGGGCTGAGATAATACTGACATTTCAAAATGCCATGGGCTCACCTTTGGCCTTGACAGTGAAATGGCACTCTGTTTAAACAATGACCTGGTAAAATGGTGTTTTGACAGAGTGGAGGGGCAAGTGGGCCAGGGCTCCTCTTGCTATGTGATCTCCGCTCTCAGGTCAAGGGCTCTGTTTGCTTTCGTCTTGACAATCGCTGGCGTTCGTTCGGGGAGGAAGCGTAAACAAAAGTAGTGTGAAGGCAATGTATGGAAAACCAGCAAAGCCATCACCCCGATAAGCTGCTGTCCTTTCAGCTTTCTAAAAGGGACCTTTGTGATGGGGGCACGAATTAAAACAGTTATGAAAAATGGAGCACGGACTTCTGACTTCTGACCTGAATTCCTCCTCATTATTTTTATTATGCTGGATAAAAAAGCTCAGGTTTGGTGCACCTGATTATTATTATTATTATTATTATTATTATTATTATTATTATTATTATCTTGAGTCAAAGACACGTAATTCAGTTTCCTAGCGTTCAACTTGAGAGGCCAAAAAGCACAACAAGCTGCTAATACAAATATGTTATAGTGCTGGTCAGGGAGAAATTTTAATAGAATATCGGGGGGCTTTAGTCTGTTGAAATTTAGTCTCTGGTGAAGATGATAAAGGTGTGACATAACCAAGGTCTTTGCTCTCCAGTGTGTCCGCCACTATTCATGCATTTTTAGGGTTTTCAGTGAATTTATTGATGACAAACTGTTAAAATGTAAAACAAGAGTTTGACAGCCCAGCTCTTCAGCAAACCTTGAACAGAACATGCACTCCAAAACCATGGGTCCACAGTGCGAGGAACATCAGTGTTTCAGACAAGCACGTAAGTAAAAGCCTTATCATCTATCTATCTATCTATCTATCTATCTATCTATCTATCTATCTATCTATCTATCTATCTATCTATCTATCTATCTATCTATCTATCTATTTTACCATCATTAGCTTAGGAATAGGCGTGTTGCAAATGTAAGCGCTATTATCTTGCGAGAGCTGTTCTATTCTTACTGCCTCCCCAACCCTCAAACAATCACATTTTACACCAGGCCTCTCTGCTGTTTGTTAAGAATACCTTGAAATGTACTATTCAAAAATAAATATATTTGCAAATTATACTCTAAAATGGGCAGAACCGGACGGCATCAACCGAAGTGACAAAATAGCTGCTTTCGCTTTCAGATTTTACTGTAGTGCTTGTTTGAATAAACACTTCATGGGAATTTTCCTCACAGGCTCAATGCTGATTTAATGACCCTTTTAGTTTTAATTATTCAAAGTGATGATGCTTTATCGCAGTTATTTTCTCTTCCTGTCCGCACTTGAAAGCCCCTCTTGATATTTGCTTAAAAAAAAAGTTAATAAATTTTAGTGTCGTGAACGGAAGGAATTGACATGCAAATAAAGTCAAGAATACTTGAGATGAGTTCATCATGTAAACCAGCATTTTTCAATGCCTCATAACTGAAGAAGAAGTAAACCGAAGTTTGCCTGAGAGATTTTAACAGAAACAGCTAAAGTGAGGTCAGACCTCTAAAAATTAAAAAAACAGTTTCTGTACAATTCAATCTTTTTTTGGTCTGGATTTATGTCTGACCTGACAAAGAAATCATTAAAGAAGAGCAACGGTAAATGCTGTACCAGGAAAGTATGTTACCTGGGGACTATAGGTGAATTTTAAGTGAGCAAAACAAGTGCACTGATGCCCAGTAATTCACTTTTCCAATTATTAAAACCACTTATCATGAATCAGTGTGGATTTTCATTTATCTGGTCAACCACCTTCAGGCCAGTCCTGCAACGTTCAGTCTGGTGTAATAAATCACATTTGAAAATTGTACCATGCAACTGCTTTTAGGCGGACTGTGAGATGCATTGCACTGTGGAAACCCCACGCTCACACTGATACCTGCAGTTCTGGCCCTGTGTGCAGTCTCTCTCGAGCACTTGTGTGTTTGCATCCTCTGTGTCGCACCGCTCTGCTTTAATTTTCATAATATTCATTTTCTTCAAGGCAGTCCACTCACACTTACGCCAAGTTTACAGAATCCTTACTTTTTAAATGTACTTTATATGTAATGCATTCAGAAAGTGCATAAATTTCAAAGTATTCACTTCATTTCTTTCCTTTTAATTACATTTTCTTACATGACAGCTATACTCTAAAATGGGTTAAATAATTTTTTTTTTTTTTATCCTCAATCTGCACACAATACACCATAGTAAAAAATGAAAAACAGGTTTCTATACATTTTTGTAAATGTATCTAAAAACATTACATGCACATACATGTATGATTTGAGATCTTTTGGTATGATACTTGAAACTGACCCGAGGTGCGTCCCTTTTTCACCGGTCATCCTTAAATGCTACAGCTTGATTCAAGTTCACCTATGGTAAATTCAACTAATTGTACATAATTTGGAAAGTCTGGTGCCATAGCTGATAGTTCTTGACAGAGCAATGAGGTCAAAAGAATTGTCTGTAGAGATACTGAGCTAGCAAAAGAAATGGAAAAATTTCTGCAGCTTTGAAGGTCCCAAAGAACACAATTGCTTACAGTTTTCTTAAATGGAAACAGTCCGCAAACCACTCTTTGGAGATTGGAGAACCTGCCAGAAGAACAACCAACACCGCAGTAATCCATTAACCAGGTCATTAATGAGGCACTACTGATCACTTGGTTAATACCACCCCTTTGGTAAAGGTGGTGGTGGCAGCATCATGCACCTGGCTTGTTTTTCAACAGCAGGGACTATGAAACTTGTCAGGATCTAGGAAAAGATGAACGGCTTAAAGTACAGAGAGAAACTTGAAGAAAACCTCCACAAGACTGCTGAGGACCTCAGGTTGGTGCAAAGGTTCATCTTCCCACATGACAATGACCCAAGCATACAGCCAGGCAACGCATGAGTGTGCGAATGTCCTTGAGTGACCCAGCCAGCTCTCGAACTTGAATCCAGCCGAACACTTCCGGAGAGACTTGAAAAAGGCAGTAGAGCAACGTTTCCCCAACCAGCCTGACAGAGCTTGAGAGGATCTGCAGAAAAAAATGAGAGAAGATCCCTAAATCCACTTGTGCTAAGCTCGCAGCATCATAAGCAAGAAAGCTCGAGGCTGTCATTGCTGCCAAGGAGTCATCAACAAAGCATGTAAAGGGCTTCAACACTTACGTACATCTGACATTTAAGTTTTTTCTTTTAATGCCTTTACAAAAATTTATAGGAACCTGTTTTTGCTTTTTGATTATGGTCTATTGTGTGCAACTTGATAATTAAAAATAAATAAATAAATAAATAAATAAATAAATAAATAAAAAAAAAATCCATTGTGCAGTATGTGGAACAAGTGAAGCAGCCTGAATTGTTATTCTTATTGACAGTTATTAATTTTATTTGAAACGATTACACTCCTTTTTCCTTTACGATATTACCATCAATTTACGTTAACTTTGGAGTAAACCTGGGATGGGATTGTAACAAATTGGAAATAATGGAATATGTAAATTCATTAACCAGTTATTCAGTCTCAGAAACAAATTATGACTGGATAACAGGGCCTTAGTGCATTTCCATTGTTTCCACTCCTCTACAGAACCGTAGAAACAATAGCTACTGACTGTAATCCACTGACTAAATATAATTTAGTTTAAAATTAATTTTTGTAGTTAATGTTTCGCCTGGAGATATTTGCAGACACCTGGCATGGCACCACAAATTCAAGAGTGCCGCATTTAATGTGCATTTTACTTCGAAATAAACCATTTGGAGTTGTGTCCCTTGAGATCTCTTTCAAGTAACCGAAGCAACTGGACTGTGATCTGTAAACTGACCACCGCAGAGATCATGAAGATGGCTGGGGGCAAGGGGAGGGGGCCTCGAAATAAAACAGCCACAGGTATTTGTTTCAGGACTGCGAAAACGCACCCCCCTGGCGGCCACATTCTTACAGCGGGAGCGGAAACTGCGGTCTGGCGGACGAAAATGCAAATCTGAAAATGGCTCATCGTTCAAGCCAGACCTGAGATGCTCCCAGTGATTATGGCCTGCAAATGGATGGCACAACCTGCACGGGGGAGTGTTTTCCATGAAAATCGCACATGTTTCACTATTACAGTATAGTATTACGGCGCCCAAAGTCTATTTTGGTGTCTGCCCGTAAAGGCGCAATAACACGCATACCAGCAGGATAATAGGGTTTGACAGAGGGATTCTGAAATTACACTTCTGCCTGAGAAAAATTCCACTGAACCGAATTAACAGGGTTTTCCATCATTACGCACCAAACAATCTGACAATACCTTTCGAAATGAAAGCACCCTCCCTAAATATTAGCGTGCCAGTCACTTGTGCCACAGCGTGCGTGCGGCGAATAGACTTGTTAACATACGCGCGGGTTCACCGTCACAGATTTTAGCTCCTGGCTCCGATGCCTAGTAAACAAAAACTGTCGTTCAGCTGTGTCTGTTATCACCCCCGTACAGGAGTAAAAATACGAATTTAACCACTGCAACCACAGACTCTACAGTGAATTAACAAACCGCAGTCACAGACGAATCCCAGAGTGGGACCGAATTGTATTTAAGGTCTCTTTTGGCAACGGTGACAAAGTGACTCTGTTTTAATCCTGACCTTCCTCGTGCAGCGTGGAGAAGAAGAACAGAGAGACCCTTGGCACTGTGCTGCGGTAACCACATTTTGTACATTATTCTTAATATTCTTAATGTAGGTAATATAATTATTTTATCTGTTTATTGAGAGTAGGAGACGTTCTCAGGGGTACCACAGTAGTCGCTGTGGCTTTCTTTCGGTTCAGTTTCTCAGCTACCATAATGTTTGCACATGTTCAAAGATTGAAATTCCACCCTACTAGTTTGCATGAGGATTAACTGTATATAAACTGCAACGAAACCAACAAAATTGCCCGTGGTCTGATTTACATCTTGGCATTTTCAGATGTTTGTTCACCGCGTTTATTATTTGCGCTGCTTTCCGACACTGTAGCAAACAAACAAGCAGGAATACTATTGGCAAAATATGTACATCCCACACACGACCCATCTGAAACAAACTGATGTCGTGAGACGGAAGCATTATGCTACAGTTCAGTGGCCGCCATCAGACAGTCAAACACTCCAGCCATTGTTCTGCTGTTTATCAGCTAACAATATGCCATCTGTCTTTGAGCTTAATCCGATCCCTTGTAGATTAATTTGTTGTGTCCACCAGGCACAAAGAATCAAACTCTGAGGGGTGAATGTTATTTATAGGATAGAAAAAAATATCCAAAGCTCAAGCGTACTCAGTCATACATCGTGGTAATATTTATCTATAGATACGCTAGATAGTATATAGTGCATATGTACACTGTCCTGCCAAAAAAAAAGTCACACACTAATATTTTGTTGGACCGCCTTTAGCTTTGATTCGTTTCTATAAGCTTATGCAACGTCACAACATTTATTTCCGTCCAGAGTCGCATTCATTTTTCGCCAAGATCTTGTATCGACGATGGGAGAGTCGGACCGCCGCGTAAAGTCTTCTCTGGCACATCCCAAAGATTTTCAGTGGGGTTAAGGTCTGGACTCTGCGGTGGCCGATCCATGTGTGAAAATGATGTTTCGCTCATGCTCCCTGAAGCACTCTTTCACAATTTGAGCCCCATGAATCCTGGAATTGTCATCTTGGAATATGAAGAAAAAATCAATTGATGGAAAAACCTGGTCATTCAGTATATTCAGGTAGTCAGCTGAGCTCATTTTTTGGGCACATAATGTTGCTGAACCTAGATCTGGCCAAATGAAGCAACCCCAGATCATAACACCAAGTTAAATCCAGGTGGTGACTTTTTTTGCCCAGGGAGTGTAGTATAGATGTGTTGTTTTTTTATTTTAATTTTGCTCACCTTAATAATTCTCAACATGTGGTGTTCTTGCCGCTTATTACACCTTGGCAGCTTTATGCTAGCGGTCCTACAAATGAGACTGTGGTCTTTGGTGAGTTGCCAGGGTCAGTGTGGAGTGCGTAAGGAATGCATGAGGGAGCATAGCATAGCCTTCACTCCCCCGTTCCAACAATCGGACTCCATAACAGTTTAAAATCATGCAAATAAATGAAAACACTTCATCATTAGTTTCACCCTACTTTAAAGCATTTCTCAAATGACAAAATATGTTAGGACATGAAGAGCGGTGTGTGAGTCTTTTGAAATCCTGATAATTTGCCCTTTATGTATCCTCGAGTGCAGGTTTTACGCCTGCGGGATAACAGCGGTGGATGGAAGTGGAAGTGGAGCTGCTGCCTGATGTCCCCTCAGTGCCCTGGAGATCAATGCCTGCCACACTCTCATAGCTCATAAACAGCACACAGCCTGGGACCACTGTGAGAGCCCCACCACCGCAGCCTCAACCTGAAAAATATGACAGCACTACTCCTGCTTACAGAAAATACTGCCACAGTGGGCTCAAAATTAATTTTTAATGCAGAGTCTGTTGCTGACCCCACCTCAACCATAGCCAAAAGCGAGGGATGAGACATTTGAAAGGGGAGGGAGAGTGATACAATCGCCATGGTTTTGTCACGGAGTGTGCCATCACCGAGGGCCAGTGATACTGCTCTGGCATCTGTTGTGCAGCTGAAACATTCTTCTTTTTCTTTGAAAGTAAACTGTGAAGCATTTTATACCATTTATACAATTTTTTATCCCTGTCACTATGGCTTTGTCTAACAAAGTTCCGTTTTCTTGTTTTTATTACTTATTTTACCCTTTAATCTTTACCCTAAAGTGCTCCTGTAGAGGCTGGGCAAGCCTGTGCTGCACAGCTCCTTGACTGCCTTCTGGCTGAGTGGTGTAAGTCCAGCCTAGGGTATTTGGAGTTTGCATGTTTTTGTTTTTTGTCAGTAGGACTAAGACAGAATACATGTGCATAAATGAGAGGGAGGACAGAGGAATGGTGAGGATGCAGGGAGTAGAGTTGGCAAAGGTGGGGGAATTTAAATACTTAGGGTCAACAGTCCAGAGTAATGGGGAGTGTGGAAGAGAGGTGAAGAAGAGGCAGGGTGGAGTGGGTGGAGAAGAGTGTCAGGAGTGATCTGCGACAGAAGGGTACCAGCAAGAGTGAAAGGGAAGGTCTACAAGACGGTAGTGAGACCAGCTATGCTTTATGGGTTGGAGACGATGGCACTGACCAAAAGACAGGAGGCAGAGCTGGAGGTGGCAGAGTTAAAGATGTTAAGGTTTGCATTGGGTGTGACGAGGATGGACAGGATTAGAAATGAGTATATTAGAGGGGCAGCACAGGTTAGACGGGTTGGAGACAAAGTCAGAGAAGCGAGATTGCGTTGGTTTGGACATGTACAGAGGAGAGATGCTGGATATATCGGGAGAAGGATGCTAGGGATGGAGCTGCCAGGCAAGAGGAAGAGAGGAAGGCCTAAGAGGAGATTTATGGATGTGGTGAAGGAGGACATGCAGGTGGTGGGGGTGATGGAGAGAGATGCAGAGGACAGGAGGAAGTGGAAGCTTTTGATCCGCTGTGGCGACCCCTAGAAGAGCGGCCGAAAGAAGAAGAAGAAGAAGAAGAAGAAGAAGAAGAAGAAGAAGAAGAAGAAGAAGAAGAAGAAGAAGAAAATGTTTCCACCCCTCAACCACACACAGAGGAAAGCAATGGCAAACCAGTTATTCTCCTGCTTTCCTTGGAAACCACACCAGTTGGGTGCCCATGAGCTCGATTCAATTTGGTGGAGCTGTCTCATACCCTGCTGTAGGCCCCACCTCCTTCAGGTTTCAAGTTTGTGTCCTTAGCAACTAAGTAAAGTGTTTGCTCTAAACAAACATTTATTACGTGACAATTCTCACTGTGTAGTTTTTATAGTATAATAAATAGTAAGAAATGCAAGGGTTGTGGGCAGCACAGTGGTTAAGACTGTGGGCATGATATGCACATTTTCTGGGTTTGAATCATCTTTCTGCTGTAGAACCCTTGATCATTGTACTTTTATCCTGCTTATTCCAGTAGAAACCACCCTCCAAAATAAACTGGTAAGTCATTATAAATGAATTAGTGTCCAAAAACCTAATAAGATCAACTTGAACACAGTCATCACCTAAGTAAAGAATAGTAAATAATTTTTGGAAATTGTTCTACTTCCAAGGCCCCTTTGAACTGAGTGCCAAAAAAGTTCCAAAACAAAAGGTTGTGTGGTTGTCTTAATGCTGTCCGTTCCAATTAAGAGATAATGCACATTCACACAACCATTATTTGCTCTGCACAATTTGTCAACTCCAAGATAAGCGGAGGAGAATACAGCTTCTACAATCGGAGCCAACGTCCTTGTACCATTTCGGGATGTGCATGCAAAGAAAACAAGCGTTACAATGCGGAACAACAATAATAATAATAGTGATGATGATGATGATGATGATGATGATGATGATGATGATGATGATGATGATGATGATGATGAGTAACACAGTGGCTCAGTGAGCAGCACTGGTGTCCCACAGTGCCTGGGCTGTGATCCTGACCAGGATAAAAGAGTTATGATGATGAATGGATTGCCAGCAACAACAACAACAACAACAACAACAACAACAACAATAATAATAATAATAATAATAATAATAATAATAATAATAATAATAATAATAATAATAATAATAATAGGAACTCTAGGGGCTGTGACTCCCAAACTTGGAGAGGGGCTCCAACAGATTCCAGGTACAACAACTGAGGTCTCGGTCCCGAAGAGTGCAGTTCTAGGAACAGCTAAGATTCTGCGCAGAACCCTCAGACTCTGGTAGAGGACCCAAGGTTGAGGAAGGCACACACACACACATACCACCCCCTCCAGTTAGGGGAAGGTGAGAGGGAGATTTTTTTTTTATATATAAATACATTTCTTCAAGTGACAATTCCTTTCCAAAACTATCATGTATCACAGACTGTGAATAATTCCATGCAGATTAGGAACCATACAGGATTTGAAGACACTAAAGTCTTGTGCGATGCTTTACAGGAAATTCAATCCCAGTTACTTGGTTTGGGCTTACAATCGATAACAAAGTGATCATATTTCAGTTATTTGTGGTTAATATGATTTTAAATGGGCTTTCCCAGTAACAAACTGGCATTAACTGTTGGTTTTTCATTGAAAAAAACATATATAGGGAATATCAGTAACCAGCATTTTCACACCTGTTCTGCTCTGTTTACTGAAGGCAGTCTTGTATGGCCTCCCACTTCCTTTGACTGTCTACAAAAAGTGCCCTTAGAAGGAAGGAGGTGAACCCCAAAATAGAGGAATACCTCAAAAACACACCTGTGCACAATTCTGGGCAAGGGTGTGGCGCCCCCACCAGAGCCCCCCGCCCCCATAGCAGAGATGATTTTTGTTGCCATGACACTCTCTCCTCTCCTGCACAGACACAGTTGGCAGTTCTTACTCTGACTCCCTGGTGAACTCTAGCAGCACTTCACCAGCGCTTAGCATCACAATTTTTCCTTTTGATTACCCTTAGTGTTCATAATCTCATCAAATTCAAAACACAAAACACAAACATTGACAGCGGCACGCTGAAGAAATCCAATAAGTCTTCCTCCACCTTACAAGCATAATTTGTTTCTGAAAAGCCTTTTGCAAGGTGAATTCTTATTAATTGAAGATGTAAATGCCATTGCATTCAAGAATTAGAAATCTTTGAGGAACAAAATTGATGCCCATTTTTCTGATATTATTGCAAAACTATCACAGTATCAGCTATTAAAATGATTAAAATTACTAACTTAGTATTAGTTATGCTGTATGTCCATACCTATACCTGTTATTACGTATCATACAATTTGTACAGTGCTATTTTCAACTGGTGGCACAGAACTCTGACCAACGCTCTAAGGGATGAACATTGGAAATAAAGTTCCAAGGAGTTATGAAGAGCGTTAGCTGTCGAAATAAGCAAGATGTCAGTTGAGGAGAGGAAAATAAAAATCTCCTGACCGCAAGAAGGAAAGAAAAATAAACCTTTGCCATTCTAATAACCGACAGTTGCTCAGCTGTCCTGGCTGTCATATTGTAGGGGGACATGGACAGGTCCAGTGTGTCTATCATAGGGTCATCATAGAGTTGAAGACTGACAGAGATACCATCAGTATTTAGACCCTCAGCTGCTGTCTATTTGGTATCCGTACCCGGTCATGGGTTCCAGACTACAGACACCAAGGTGTGCTATGGAAATTGTTGCTGTTGTTAAGTGCTGTCGAGTCGAAGTCGACTCATGGCGATGCTATGAATTGCTGTTGTGAAAAGCATCCCAGCTTCAGCAAGTCAGCTAAGACTTCACAAGGAGACAGCCATGGCTGTGGTGACCGTGTCCATCCACTACATTGCAGATCTTCTTCTTTTGCGTTGACTTTCCACTTTGCCAAGCATGATATCTTTTTCCAACAACTGTTCTCTCCTCAGGATTTGTCTAAAATAAAACAGTCGAAGTCCAGTTATTTGAGCTTCCAGCATATGGAAATTAGGACAGACCTATCCAGTGGGCATCACAGGGAGCCGATACGCTTAAACACTACCAAACAAGACAAACAAACAAATGAAAATACATCTTTATGTAAAATGAGTCTTGAAAATGCAAAACAAAAAAGCTTTTATTTTTCACAAAAAGGACAAAAGAAATCAGTGGAAACAATGCAAACAAATTTACACTCATGTAGGGTAAGGTACGGTTTTTTAGTGGGAAGTAAAATATGAAACAATGGACAAGATAGTAAACATTGTCTGAGTAACAGTCTGTTCTATGGAATTCAGGCTGCATGATAAAGCAAAACACTGAGTTTAAGATACAAAAATTTGCATAAAAGACGGCTACAATATTACACAATATCTGACAGAAGTTTTGACTTCTGTGGTGAACTGCAGGTTGTGTGATGTACCTGTGGATGACCTGTGATGACCCTGTGATAGCTGTGTGTTGACCTGTAAGATATACTGTATGATGCTCATATGATGACACTCGCAGAAGATGTGATGGACATGACCAAGGACTGGTTTGTGATGCCCCGGTGATGAACATAAAATGACCTGGACCTGTCATCCATTTTGTACTCTGATTTAAAAGTATTTGTTTTTATTGTTGGTTTCATCATTGACCATCTGGGCAACTGCTCTAATGAGGAACTTGGGCATTTTTCACAAATGACATTAGATAGATAGATAGATAGATAGATAGATAGATAGATAGATAGATAGATAGATAGATAGATAGATAGATAGACTAATTAATGAGTAATACTGCTGCTATATTATGTTTTTTAACACTGATGTAGCAATTCTTTGCAGTGGTAACTGATTTATCTTATAATAAATGTGTAAATATTAAAGTAAAAATATTATTCATAAATTAATACTTATTCATTTAATTCATTGTAAAATAAATATTATTCAATTCTAATTTCACAAGACATCATTAGCAGATAAATGTGAAAATAAAGAGGTGGCCTAAAATATTCCCATGATCATCTGGGATAAATTAAGAACATCTGAAATCACACAACATTACAAGATTGCTTGCAATGATTTTGCCTTTCAAGAGAATTTTTTGCCTTTAAATTGGCTTTCTTTTGCCTTTAGCTTTTTTAGCACTTTCTTTGAACCCTTAAATTTACATCTTAAATAACAAAAAACTGGTGACGAGTCACAAGATTTCTGAGTTGGAGAAGCTATTTCCCTCATAAGGGAGGAGGCTGTCTGCATCATATTTTGATCTGAAATTTCTCTGCTCTCAAGACTTCCTCGCATTTGAGTCATACAAATTTCATGGCACAAATTACATTTGAGTTGTTATGTACAAGACACGCTTGCATTTCATTTTTAACAACTATATATCAGTTTATGCTTTTCTGTAGAAGTAAAGTATCCTCCTGTGTGATCATATGATGCGCAAAGTAGAACCTGTGTAAAACTTGTAGCAACTGTACTAAGTTTCAGTCTATAAAATGAAAAAAATCACAGTGTAAAACAAATGTGGCAGTGGGGCACAGAATTGTGCTGAGCAATGGGGGAATTCTGCCATAATGAAATCTTTTAAAGCCTCAGTGGAACTATAGATGGTGTGAGAAGAGGTACAGATCACTTTTCCTTAACATCTGCAAGATCAAGAAACATTGCATAAGAGTGAACAAGATACAGGAGGTACGGTGGGTGAGCCCCTGGTGCGTCCGTTCTTGTCAGCATACAAAATTGCATGCACACAAGTTAGAGTCAATGAGAGAGTTTACAATGTATGGATGAACAGATAAATAAAAGACAAAATTAAATCTTACATTAAAGATCGACTATAGAACACCTACAAACTGTTGTATTGAGCATCCGAGGCCTGGAAAGGTGGAAAAATGAAATAAATGAATTGCACTTGCTGACTTGTTGTCTTGTTCAAAGCCATTTAAAGCCATGGCAAAAATATCACTGTACAAAGATACTGGAGGCCACTGGCAAAGTTCCAAGAACACCTGGATCTAGGAGCTTGGACAGCTACCCTGTACCGCTTAACAAAGTGCAAAACACTGCAGAACCTTAAGCAACAAGCAGCAAGGGAAGACCCGGAACATGAGAGGCTGTGAGGTGGAGGTTATGCCAGCATTTTGCTTTAACTGCAAGTTGCCAAAGATGAAATTCTTGCACATACTAAAGCCAGAGGGTAAGTCATGAAAAAAGATTATTGCTGAATGTTATTTAGGGAAGTGAAATGCTTATTTTCCTTTAGCTATGTTTATGTTTACAAAATTTTAACACAGCGTGTATGTACAGAAACTACACATTCTTTAAAACCATTTTTTGAAAAATAAAACTAAATTGCAAAAAATGGTCTTCATTTGTGACGCCTATTTTCTTGCACTTTACATTTTAACATAGTCTGGCATGAAATAAAACAATACTGGACAAACCTTATACTATAATCTATCATACTTTTAAATCATTATTTTACTCTACAATAGGTATTTTCTGTGCTAAAAATCCCTTTCGTCCTCACCTAATGAGATGGAAAGACATACTGTGCTGTGATGTATATAAAAATATACAAATATATAAATTAATGCGTTGACTATACTTGTAGTTTTGTTAGCTGAATGCAAAAGAGCTACAAAAAAGCCTAAAATGCTGCTAATAAAAAGCTACATTGCATGGTTTGCAATTGAAAGCACCAATCGTATAGAAATCCCTGTGTGTTTAACAACACTGAAGACAAAGATTTCAACAGTTTAAGTGTTATATATACTTGCAGCACTGAGTTCATATTAGTGATTTTGCGTTTCACTGTCTACGCTGTGTACTAATATTTTAACTTTCACATTTGGGTTGTTCTTTATGTTTATATTTACCTACCGATAATGTCAAGGCCTCTATATTACTGTTATTTCAACCACTGTTAAACCAGTAATATTCTGTTTTTAAAAAACATTAAAATGACTGAATGAAGCTACGTATCTGTCTGACTGTCGCTGCAAAATCCATTTTTAATTGGCCTAAAAATACTAAAAAAACCTGGTCCTACCTACAAAATACAAGGTACTGCACATATGATCCATATTCTGGTGCAAATAATTTTTTTCCAAGTACAACTGATATTCAAGTATCGAGTATTTGCAAAATGTATTTGTATTAAAGTGTCTGATTTGTACTCCAAAGCTACTTATAGTCCAGAAAATGCAGTGAATTGTACAATATTGGCGAAATCAGACATTCTTCATTTATACAGCTTGAAAAGATCTAGGTTAGATCCAGACCTACTTGGCTATAGGAACCGATGTTGCTAAGGTTTCGTATTTGTATGCCATTAAGCAATTCCACACATTTCCATACAGTCAGGAATAATGTTTTCCCTGTGTTTAGAAGGAGCTTGGCAAACCAAGTGATTCAGTGATGCGGCATCCTTTTAGTTCACACAGAAGGCACCTGCTTCAAGGCTTTATGATCAGCTTTATGTGTTACAAGAGAAAATTCAAAGGAAAGGCTATAATTCCGCTAATGTATGGGCACAGCAGGAGGAAAATGGCTTTGTCTTATATTTGGAAGGAAAAAATATTCAGTTCCTTTACAGTGGACGTAGTCAGAAAAGTAAGACAGAAAGGCAGGGTTTCTTCCAGCCCGGACACCTTACAGAGTGTCCTTTGCAATGTTATTTTTGTACAATTCTGTTTTTTTTAATTTAAATTACTGCCAAAAGCAGTATAATTTAACTATACTGTACTTAAAGAGATGCAGCTTTTTTGCTTATTATTTTATCTGCATTGATCTCTTACAGTGCAAATTTGTCTAAAGGAAAACTGAATATACGCAGATAATACATATTAAAATTTTCTAAAAGAAACAATAATGGTGTTAAGCACCATTTTTCAAAATTTAAGAAATGGTGCCTAACACTACATATATGGTTTTTTTTTGCATTTCATTTTGTATTTTGAAAAGAAAAATATCCCCACAAATGCCAGGACCTCAGCGAGCCTCTGGTTATTGTCTAGCATTATTTATTTAATACGTTCCTGTACCAAAGGTGACCTCTCCATTTTACACCCTCAGAACCTATAACCCGATTTCATAGACCTGTTAGGTATTTATGAAAATTTTTACTCAAACAGTTCAGCGGGAGTCCATTGTCGCCGAGAAAAAAAGATCCACGGCATTTCCCCTCCATCGCCAGCCTCTCCGACGGCCCCGCGATCACCTTGACAAAAAAAAAAAAAAAAAAAAACAAGTTCCATCTTTACTTTTAAAAACACAGTTCAGGACCACTAAGAAATCTGAATTCTCGGAACTGCCGTGTCCATACGGCCCGGCGCCGCAAATCATTTGCGGTAATTTCATAAATGTTTAAAACGGAATCTGGAATTAAAATGCATGAGCAGATTTTGTTCTTAAACAGTATCACTCACATTCGGTTTTTCCCCTGTCATGCAATTGTTGCTTTACTGCGCAAATGAAAAGCTTTCAAGCTGCGACTCAAATCACTTGCAGGAGTTTGCGAACGCTACATTAGGCTATGAGTGCTGCCTTTCCGATTTGGATGGAAACTGTTTACAAGTTGCAAAGAGGATTATTTATGGATTGTTACATCCAGTTAACAGCTCTGTTAAATGGAATGCTACGGAACAAAGCGCGTTATTCACTTTTAGTGCAACGGTGGAGAATAAAATCTCACATTTACACTTTTCCTGCTGTCAGCCCCCTTGTGTGGTTTTCCCCTCCGTCTCCTTGCTAAGGGCAGGGCGGCGGTGCGCTGTCTGAATTACTAAAAGCTTCGAGACTTAAGTTCCATCAGGGATGCTGCTGCTGCACCATTGAGAAATGTGGACTGTGCTGCATTGCTCTGCATTGCATACAAATAATCAAACAAGCAACAGACCTTATGTATAAAATACAATACATCTGTGTAGAACAGAGATGAAGTTAAAATGGAATAACATGTTGTGTGCTGTTAATTTCTAATGCAGTGTTTGTTTGCTGCGGCCGTGGTCTTGATCAGAGTGGCAGAAAACTGTGAGAAGCAGTGAGGATGGAGGTGCTGTTACCTGTCCGCCGTGCCAGGCCCATTCTTCTTCCCCTCATGCCATGAATCAGGAGTGGTTTAACTCGGGGGCATCCAATCCTCACACCTGTTAGGGTGGAGGAATTCACAACAACCTGTTTTTATTTACCCCTTTTTGTGGCACAATCCATCCATCAGGTGTGGCCTGTGGCTCATTTGTTTTCCATTTTCTGGAGGCTCCCTGGAATGCGTTCCACTGCTGCGTGCGTGCTTTTGGGACACCAAACTGAACCGCGCTACACGAGCTCTCGCAGCCATTATTAAGTTAAAGCAGATGTAGAAGGGAAAAAGTGACCGTTGCCTAGACAAAACAGCAGCGAAGGCAGACATGAAAGGAGGAAAGGCAAAGTTTTCCACAAAACTGTTCACTCAAGCACCAAAGTAAAGTGGCGAGGCCTTCGAGAGATGGAGGGTGCAAAAATGACTCTACATCTGAAAACAGTTAAAAATACCATAAACATGTCTGGTGTCTCACTGAAAGGTTGCTTCGGATGGGCATCTCACCAGCTTTTCGATTCCTCTGCGGATTAAAAAAAAAAAAGAAATCACACGAGCAGTGATTTAAACAATTACAAAAGCTGTACAAGCTAAAGTCAGTCCAGTTGCATATGTATGAATTTCCTCAAGCAAACTGTTAGACACAGAAAAAATTGTAGGCTTACAAAGCATAGAGAGGGCAGTGGCGGGACACAACAATTTATCACAGTCAGTTTCAGAGCCACAAGGCTCCGGCCCCCAGTTTCACAGTCTGTTAGGCCAGGTGTTGCTACAGAATGGACACGATGTGCGGGGGCCGTCGCAAAGCCAATTATCAATAATGTTTCATTTCACCCTTCTTGCTAAGCCCCTCCGCTGAGAGAGGAACTTCCAGCACCACGAACAAAGGAGCTCCCATATTGCCATGGATCACAACGACATGCTTTCTGCGGTTATGCGTGGGGAGTGGCTCGGCCCCTGTTGTCGCCAGCTTTGTTTGCAAATAATGGATACAGAACTTAGTGGATTTAAAAAAAAAAATGTGAAAAGGAGAAAATATCTGAATAAAAATAGGAAGGAAGAGTAAATGGCTAATGTCTCCTTATACATGGAATAAATAAATTAAAAAAAAAAAAAAATCAACATTCCCTAAATGTGAACCAAGGAAAAATATCAGCAATGATTTTTTTTTTTTTTTTTTTTAAAACATTGGTTGCATTCATACAAGCGTCTACGTCAAAGTCTGAGCTCTTTGCAAGGTCACTCTGATAATGGGGCTCTTCTCCAGAAGGAAACGGCACACAAAGTTATTGTGCACAACATCTCTACTGTAGCATGGGACAGAACTTGACAAAAAACCCCAAGGCGGGGACACACATTATCAAATCTGACATTAACTCTGGCGCGGTGCAACCATTCATGCCAGATCAAAGCAGCGTTACCTATTTGCACTACACGCTCTTGGTCACAGAGGATGGAGAAATAACTCAAATGCATTATGGCGGTGTGAATAAATTAACAATAAAAAGCAATATGTAAAACTGATCGCCAGCATCGCTTCTTTTCCCATTACTAGAAATACATGGACTCTTCTGAAGCAACTGATATTTGATAGCGTTTATTCCAGACAAATGGATCATACGCTTACCTTTCAAGTTCAAGTTTTACATTAACAGAATGCAATCTCTGTGCACCACAGCTTTATAAGATCATCGGATCATCTGTCCTCCATTACCAGACAAGATTTCACCACTGCTGTTGCTCTTATTCTATTCCATGGCCACTGTATTAAAATGTACACAAAGTTCACATTAATAGGCACACCTGAATTTTTACACATACGGCTTCCACCCCACAGCTAGTGAGTGACAGGGAGGAAAAAGTCTGTTTACTGTTCAAATTGAACGGGTTGACTAGAACTAGGAAGAGTCTTCACTGACGTTTAACAGCTCCCTGGCTCAGGCTATTGTCCCCAAGTGCTTCAAATTCACCACCACGTTCCCATTGCACAAGAAATAGCTGGAATCCTGCCTGAATGACTACTGTCCCGTTGCACTCACCCGGGTCATCAGGAAGTGCTTCGAGAAACTTGGCATGTCACATATCAAGGACTGCGTCCTACTCTCCACATTAGATCTGCACCAATAGGCCTACCACTGCAACAGATGCACTGAGGACACCATTGCCGCCACAGTACATTTGGGCCTGATCCATCTGCAAGGCAAAGACAGTTATGCCAGGATGCTGTTCTTTGACTTCAGTTCAGTATTCAGTACCATTGCAACCCAGCAGCTGGTTAGCTGACTGTCCTCACTGGGTCTGAACTGAACTCTCCTGTACAGCTGGATCCTGGACTTCCTGACAAACAGATTGCATTGCAACACTTCCCATGACATCATGTGAACACTGGTGCTCAACAGGGATGTGTGCTCAGTCCACCTGCTGTACACCCTTCTAACCCAATACAGCAGCAACCACATCTGCTCAAAACATAGCAGTTGTGGGCTTCATCGTCAGCAACAATGGGTCAGCCTGGAGACATGAAGCGGAGCTGCTTATAGTCTGGCGCATGGACGACAATCTCTCTCAGTATCAACAAGACTGAGGAAATGATTGCTAACAGGAGAATTTGAGCTGTTCACGCTCCTCAGATGGTTCACAAGTGTAGCTACCATGCAGCTTCGAGTTGTTTGGAGTGCACATTGCTGAAGATCTCTCTGGAATCCCATCTGGTGAAGAAAGCACAACAGCAAGGAAACTGTAAAGAAATGTTGAAATAAAAAAAAAAAAAAAAAAAAAAAAAAACACATCTGTGGGTAGAAAAACCGTGATGATGAGAGAGGGCAGAAGAAAAACGCCGGTAGTTACAGCTAAAAGAAGAAAAGCTGTACAACTCATCATGACTTTGCTGCAGTCACTAGAAGTTTAAACAAACTGAGATCATGGTGCGGGTATGCTGACTGCATCCTTCATTGCATGTGGTCACCAACTCCCATCAGCATGGAGTGTTGGTCTCACGGCTCATCTCATCAGGCCTAGTCGAAGGGGAATCGATGCTTTGCGTTGCGGGATGCGACATTAGTTATGTTGGCCATGTCAAGGTAAACAGGTGACTCTTAAGCCTACATTTAAAAAATGAGAAAGAAAATGAGTTCAGCACCGCAGGGTTAATCATCAAAGGATCTTTGAATGCGCAGCTTACTGAATTTTGAAGTGGATTGGCTACGGCAGTGGAAAAACATGCCGAGTTCGTCTCTCCTACCCGCAGAATAAAAAGACGAGGCTCTAGTGGACGTCCATTACCTAAAAGATGGTGCCTTGCGCTTTGTTAGCGATACTTTCCACAAGCCAAGAGTCAGGACACCACTGAAGCTCAGCAACGTACATCATGTCACAGTGTGTCACATCGAAATTCCTTGGTGTATTCAGTGGCTGAGTGAGTTTGACACGATCTATGCTGCAAGATGGCCTGTGGTCATTTGCACGACACCTGATAAATCCTTCAGATTTCATATTTCCTTAAGTCACCACTTCATTGCGTTTTCATTGCTTTAATAACAAAATTTAAGGTCAGCTTTCAATCCCTTGCCTCTACATGCCTGAAATTTTTTTTTTTGTGTGCACAAACTGATGACTTTATAAAGAAGTCTGTTCCAGAACACCTGCAGAATCCACTCCACTTACTTGCCCACCCAAACTTCCCTGAACCCCACGTCTGACACTTTATCTCTATTTGAGAGCAGCATCTCTCCCTTGGTGCTCTTTTTTGGTTTCCCACTGTATGTAAATGAACACATGTACAGATTATGGAAATTTCAATAGTGATTCTGGCCAAGAAGAATGGGAAGGTCAAGGAGGAACATGGGGGTGGACAGGGCAAGTGTAATGAAGTAGGACACAACTGGACTTCACTTAAACCAACAGTGGAGGTGGGAGCTTGGTGAAGAAACCTACTTGCCCTCTGACGCTTGTAGGAGATCATTAGCTTCCAACACGTGTGAGTCAAGCTCGGTTAAACACCTTCATCTAAAGCACCACACCGAGAGGCAGCATAGCCTTTCTGGGGTCATAGTCTACTGAGGAACCTGGGAAAAAGGCAGCAAAATGAGAATACAAGTATAGGTGTTTAATTTCTTCAGTGGTGCCTCCAAATCCTCCCTTAATGCACAAAGCAGTGAAAGGAGGGTTGGGGGGTGGACCTCTTGCTGCTCACAGATGGGAGAAGCAAAAGTTTCCTGCCTCCCAACGGCCTCCCTCCCACAATGGCATCTGCCTTGCAGCCTTCAACAGGTTGCCAGGATCCAAATAGTTGTGCCCGATAAAAATTTAACTGAGCAGCTCACTCCAAATTCCATTAAATTCGTCTCTATAGCTTGACACAAGCGCATAGATTCTATTTCGCCCTACAACCACTCAAACAAGAGATCCTACAAACATTCGATTCAAAAGTGGCGTTGGGATGACGTGGCATTCCGCGCTTTCAATTAAAACAGCAAAAGTGGATGTCATAATGTGCTTGATAAATTTATGGCACTTCCCTGAAGACTTTGACAAGTAAATCTGACAGCCGGTGCCACTGATTTGAATGTCTGAACGTGAAGAAAAACAAATCCTCTTCTTCAGACTTAAACACTGGGCGCTCTCGAATAGTCAAAAAAGAAAAAAAAAAACACCCATCGTATGGACAGTTCACACGTTGCACCACATTTTTACTCTCCCTGTACTTGTCTTAAGACGCTGTAGATATGTCGGTATGTAAAGACTCTCATAGAAGAAGCCTCTTCACCAATTGCTTTCTTGACCCTTCAAGATGGACATGCTCAGCCATAATAATGTTCATCTTGTCAGTTGCATCCATACATATACTGATATATATATATATATATATATATATAGTATTTTTAGAAATGTCTTTAATCTTAAGTACAGTTAAATTAGTGTTGAGTATTTGTATTTGAAGCCTTTCTCTGCTGCTGAATACTCTTACTGTTTTGTCTAAATGGTCAGTCGCTTTGGAGTAATGTACATATCAAACAAATAAATCTAAAGGATTGTATTTGTCATTTGTAAATTTTATTGTTTAATGCATTTAAAAGTGAAGGCAACCTACATTTTGACTTTTAAATGCACGGAAAATAAAACATGCAAATATTGTTATTTTTAAGGTCCATCACTAAATTTTCCTGGACATCCTTCAAACTATTTTGCAGTGTCATTTATACAACTTCATAATCTTACCATTTTTGGGTTAAATGCGCTCATAATATTTTGCATTAGTGGCGAAAACCCATAAGTCTTACTGTCATGAAACCAGAACCCAGCAAGAAATAAAAGAATGAGCATAAAGTAAATTCTAATATAAGCAAACCATATATTTTTACAAAGCCTTTCTTTATTTTGCACTGATTTGAGTATTTAATGATTGTGAACGGTTTGAAGACGAAGGTTCTGCTTTTTAAATCTGGTCACCGGCTTATGCTGACAGCAATGCAAAAGGCAAAGAGCGCCGAGCAAAAGAGCTGACCTCTGCCATTCATGCGAGCAAGTCAGTCGGTCACATTGCAAGGACAACATTTTTCTGGAAATGAGGACTGAAGAAACGCAGCAGAGAGGCAAATAACAAAGACCGATTGGCTGTAATTCCACTTTATAGCCTAAAACAAAGAGAGTCCAGCTTTTGCACTCTGTCAGCATTACAGAGTGCAAAAGCTCACAATTCACTTGTTTCAACATAAGAAATTAATCTGAAAACCATTATATTGTCTTTAAGAATGACAGTCTCATCGCTCTGTCCTCTGAGTCACAAAATCAATATTTATCATTTACAGGAAGTGGCGCCTCCTGCGGAACGTCAGAGTTATCAAAGCCGCAGCACCGGCGCAAATTCTTATTGAAAATCCAGGCTGGACTTTATGTAATCCCGCAATTTGTTATTAAATCTCAGAAATGATAACCTTGTCCAAAATGAGCCGGCGAACATTTATAACATCCATTCATTGTGACCGGTAACAAGTGATGTACAAATATCCACCAGTTTCCAATAGATCCTTTATCAAGAACCAGGCAGTCATCAACTGTACACACACACACACACACACACACACACACACACACACACACACACACACACACGCACACAGTTCAGTCACTGGTTCACCCAGCATACATGTGGGATGACACAGAAGCACCCAGACAAAACCTACATGAAAACAGGAAAAATATGGAAACTCCACATAGACTGAGCAAGGTTTGAACCCAGATCCAAGGAACTGTGAGATCCCAGTGCCACCCACTCCACTGCCCTGCCATTTATATAGACTCATGGGTGAATAATAAACCTTTTTGGAAGACCATGTATTACTTGGTTTTCTACCTGCAACCTTTCTGCTAGGAGACTTAGAGCAAGAGATGCGTCGGCCTCTGGACGCTGGTTATTGTCTACTCAGCTGTAAGTATTGATTCCATACAACAATAGCAAACACAGATAACAAGCGATGCGAATTCTTTCTACCCAGAAGGGGAAGGCAACTGTTGTGATATTACATGTTCTTCTGGAATAATCCCTCCACTGAATCACTCACATCCAGTCCGATGTTTACATAATGCTGAGTAATAATTTATAAACTGTTTTTTCTATTATTATTATTATTATTATTATTATTATTATTATTATTATTATTATTATTATACATTTCTTGCTGTACCAGATAAAAAGGGTATTTAAGCATGACTTTCATGGATGAACTCAGAGTTAATCCTGTAGTTTTGCTTATGAATGTGATGATGATTTTGAATGTTTTTCGGCCCTTTTCGCTCCACAAGAACGTTGCTCTCTTCACACTTTGACAAACATATTTAATGTATAAAGCAGCAAAATAACTAATGCAACTAATAAAGAATATCCTTGTAAAGACGTGGCAAATGCAGAGGAAACAGGCGGTAGAAACAGTATGAAGTAATGGCATTCAGGGTTATGGATGAATGGTCTTCTGGAATTCTAGATGCTGTCCTGGTGGACTCGATTTGAGCAGCTTCAGTAGCGGCATGAGCTTGTGCTATGTTTCGATTGGCTCTTCTCCCCCAGTGTTCAGCTACCATTTGCATAGGACTCCCCAGGAGCATCTCGAAAGTGCTGTACGCGATGGTGCCGGAGAGACAAGCAAAAGTCTGCATTAAAGTGAAGCTGGGCTCACTGAGTTCCGCCTCCCTCCTAAAGCGCAGGACCAAAACACATTAATGTAACAGAGGCAAGAGGAAAAGAAACACATCTGTAAGGATCACTCGGGGAAAAGCCTTGTAATGCCTGCTTCAGAGTTTCTAGCGGCTTGAGCTATTGATCTTTATGACTGCACCTTTCTGCTGGATGTTGGTGAGAAAAGAACCCCACACACAAACATGTGCTGTAGTCACATCTCTTATTCAAGGAACTACATGCCAGTATGCCTACCGAGGGTCTCCAACTGTACTGTTCGCCAGAGCAAGCACTCCTATCATGGACATAAAATTAGAATGAAATACATAAGCCAAAAATGTAAAAAAGAAGCTGAAATCACACTTCCTAGCAACAAGCGCCATTCCACTTGTTAGCCTCTGTGCCATTGTGTTTAGGTGAAGCACAAAACCTCTCTTGTTATCACTTTGGAAAGTAAAAATTGAAGCTTGCAATGCTGCCCACCATCCATGATTAAGGCATCATCTCCAGGGACATCCACCTTCAGGGAAACTGTCGATCTCAGCAGGTAGGGTAATATTAAAAATGGGGGGCGCATGGCATCCCACCTCTCTCCATAAATCTCCTATGCCGGTGTTGGTGTAATAAGGAACCATACAATCAAGAATCCTCAGTTCAGCGGAGATGGCAACCATAACCTGAAAGGCAGCCAATTCTGGTCGGATATTATTTTTAAGCATTTATTTATGAGAATAATGTTAGCAAGACCTCAGCTGTTGGTTTTTTGTTGCTTGCATTGAAATGAGTTTGGCATCGCTCCATCCTGAGCTTTGCAAAGTCCCATTCCAAGTCCGCTGAAGTGTGGAACAAAGCAGCGCACACTGCCTCCCGGGTGCAACCTGTGTGGAGAAGGGGATGGTGGAAAACAGGGATTAGAAATGAACACCAGGGGCGGTAGGGTTCTGGTGCGTATACTGACAATAGCACTTCCAACAGCTCGATACGCCTGGGCTGAACACTGATGAAAAACAATTATTGTACCCTCTGAATAGAACAGGAAATCTATGCACCGATGTAGGTAAAATGTAAACAGGCCTAAGCACAGCACTGCAAACAGTGCTGCTCACACTGCCGGGCCTTCGCTCTAACACCACCAGGCGGCCATCTTCTCGGTGATGAGCTCAAGAGTGAAGAACAGGGCCAAAACTGTGCCCTCGACTTTTATTAACAACACGAGGGGAGATGCTGGTCATTGTTCAGCAGCGTAAAGCAATGAAACAATAAAACAAGCAGCATGTAAATGCCCTACAGCAAAGAGTTCGCTACTGACTGTTGCTGTTAGACTGCGAAAGTCACTGCAAAATTAATTTATCCAGGATTCATCCGGACATCTCAGTCCCTGGCTTGGTGAGATTAAAGAATGTCACCCTGTCCATTGAGGGGTCTGGCATAAAAGATGCTTTTGGTGGAGAGCAACTACACCTTAGTGACCCCAGCGAAGAGGTATAGATGGCTGCAGGAGGTTAAGCGAGCATCTTTTGGTCAAAACAATGCAGATGGTGCACCTGCTGCAGAATTAACTGGAAGCTTGGAATTTCTGCAAATAGCAGGGGAAATAATGACATGTGTTCATTCTTCTTATGCAAACATAACACTTGAATGGGAAACACAGTGATTCGAAACAGTGGCTTATCATCATGGATTTCGCTCAAAGGTCAGGTGCTAAAGATTCCTTGCTATTTGTGTTGATCAAATCCAGCAGTGAATGCAGTTGCTTTGGTGCTAAAGCGCATTAATCCTTTCTCCTCCTTCAAACAGCTTGCCTTGGTCATACATATTTTAAGCACGCCCATTGAGTTATGTACCCGGTGCCATAAACTGATCACATACTTTAGATTTTTCTGCCGCCTTTCGCTAAGCTCGTGCTCAGAGATAGCACTGCATAAATGCTGTTAAGCGGGTGCTTTTTGTTTGAAAGGTAGAAGGGAAACAGAATGTATTCTTAAGTGTCACCAGCAGGGTAAGCACCTGAAACTGAAATATGAGGTTGGTGAGCTCAACTTCTGCAGGCCTTCAAGCAATGGACTCTTGTGACAAATGGCTGCCACACGTTTCTGGGGTTGATTCCACGACAAGCAACAGTAATGTTCACTGGAGTCAAATGGCTGAAGCTACTCCATAAAACAGGGCAGCTGGAACAGCACTGGTCGCTTTCTTATTCTTGTAAGTAAAGCCACCGCTGCATTCGTTCCGCAATGCTGTATACGTTATTTACTCTACAATTTATTTAAATAGAATTTTATTTATATTTAAAAAAAAAAAAAAAAAAAGCAACACTTTTTTCATTGCTGGCAATATCATGAAATATTGGACACTACCAGTTCAACGGTAGAACAAACATTCTCATAATTTGCAAAATAGTGTACATTTTGATTAGAAGGGATCCCATGCACAAAAATATGAACGATAGCCCAATACAGGGCACTGATTTTACTACTTTTAGACATTATTGCATGTAGACAGATGAGAAGCTTTAGCCATGGCCAAATCAACATACCGTGGCTCCTGCAGAATACCGCCACTACGGTAAGATTTTTTTAATCCCTTTATCTATTAAATGAATAAGATTTTCTCATCGCATGTACATTTCCACTGACTTCCCATTTGTTTCACCATTACATCTAATGGCATAGCATGGTATAAACATCTTTTCAGGCTGCCGTGTTCATTGGGAGCCATTTGAGAGTTTGAGGTCTGCTTTAGGAATTCACTCAACTGGAGATATGGGCCATCTACTGAGAGAATGAACTCAAGATAGATCATTAAAATCGAGGCAGCAAGCCTGAAAGTGCATACACACAAGCGCAGACCAACACAGAGACAGATTTTATATTTCATATGACAAAGATACGTTATAGAATGGGTATTACTGGGTGTAATTTCAGTTTGATGGTCGATGCACTGTAACAGTTCAACTGTTTTATCACTCTCAGCGTGCCATTTAAGCCCAATATTCTTTGGCTGATGACATCACAAAATAAAATTGAATGCCCTTCTAGGCCAGCATCTTATTAAAGCTATGTGCTATAATAGCAGCAATTCACTCTCGGCAGTTATTATGGGTAATTATTTTTGGTATCAGATATTTGCTTAATCAAATTTATCCCAAACAAATCATTTTGGAGCTCAGCCTTCACTTCTTCCAAAATGTAAAACTGTCTGAGGCATTCAAGGGATTTGGGATGCATGCCAGTAATTATGGACTAAGGGGGGGGGGGGGGCGATTTGCTTATTTTGCCAAATGACAATTTGAAACGCGGCTGTGAATGCTCAACGGTGATGTAGCCTGTTGTTTAACAGAGGTGGCAGATACATCCTCCTCCATTCAAGCAGAATTTGGAATTCAGAAAATCTGCAAGTTTGTGTTTAACAACGCTATGACCCAAGTTCACTTAGCATGTGGATTACAATATTTCTTGCACAGAACAACAGCAAACCATGAAATAACCCAAAAGGAATAAATGTCACATTGCAGGACAAAAAAAAAAAACAGGTGCCCTTCTCAAAGGCTACTTAAACATATAAATTACATTCAGCGGTTTATTTTGCTGGCAGCAAATAAGAACATAAACATCGCCATTAAATATCAGGCTTCCAAACTTCTTTTGTTTTTCCTTTTCAAAAAAACCAGAGTCATACTAAATTGTTCCTAAACCAGATGAAGCTTTTCCCTCCTTTTTTGTCGCCCCGGTAATTTGGACGTTAACCTTTGAAGCCTTTTCAATATAAGACCTACAGAAGATGTTCACCAGAGTGTAAATAACATTGTCCTGCTTTCCATTAACATGTTCCAACCTGTCAAAGAAACTAACTGGCTTTATGAGCAGAATCTCACGTATCTTAGGATTGGTTAGGAGTTACTCTTGTGTTTTTTTAGGCTAACTGGGTTTTATCGGGACAAAACAGACACCTAATTCCTCGATTCAGCCTGCAATCTTTTGAAAAGGAACGCATGAGATAAACAGTAATAAATGAACAGAAAATCGGCTAATACACCGCCATGTGTATTCAGCTGCTCTGTGATTGGTCAGCTTTTGGTAATATTCTAATTACTACAAGGCAGTCAAACACCCAATGCTTCATAGACCTTTTATGGCAAATACTTATTCAAATTGGACTGCACTTTGAATCGCAGCGAATGGCCTCTATTTTTAAACTGACACGGAAAATCATTCAAGCACAATTATCTCTACGAGTATGACCATCATTATCCTTTGAGGTTGAGGTTAGTGGCCATGAATGTTAAGTGAACAAATCTAGTTTCCCCCTTCTTGTCCACCGTGAGATTAAATTAATTGTCAAAAAAAGGAAAGAAAGGAAAACATGTTTTGTTTCCCGTTCTGTGCTGCCCACCCTGTTTTCCTACTCCCTGTGGTTGGAGAGGTCAAGTACAGTAAACTGAGCCGCATGTAGACAAAGGCAATGCGATCCCACGCATAACACAGCAGGCCATCGCTAATTCCATATTAAATCGGCTGCTGTTCAAGACTGCAGGTTCCGCGTAACTTGGCTTGATTCTGTTTCCCACAAAGAATACAAAAGGGGAAATTAAGAAAGCCGAATTTGGCTTTGAGTTTGGAAATGATTGGAAAACTGTTTGTACTGTTAATAAGCTGGTTAAAAGACTTTACCATTGACATCTTGTAACCCATCCAATTTCTCTTTCTTGTAATAAAAGATCCGCCAAATTTTGCTATTAATTATTGTTTTCTCTTTCTTTACGCATTCATGAAACCCTAAGTATGCATTTAGCTGCAGAATCATGCATTCTCGTGATTTAGGAACGTATTAAATAGCTGCTGTGGGCTTTGCAAAATTGATTTAATTTTTTTTTTCATTCAATCAGAACAAAAATAACATTTTTGAGGTAGGCAAGCATGCCATGGTTATTACCTGAAATTGTTAGCCTTAAAGCAGTAATTTTATCACCTAGCTTTATCTGGCAAATTGCTTCTCGCTCATTGTGTTTGAAACTGTTTCAGAGCTTGTGAGCACAGTCGCGTACACATGCAGCAGGCCTTAAAGCCGACGAGCTGCAACGTTATTTATCCATGAACCATCGAAGATCTGGGTGCAAAATTAATTTTCAGTTTCCGTGTTCTCTTGAAAGATGTGACGCGTGCAAGGCAAGAACTGTCACATCTTTCAAAGAAACTCGATGTAAAATCGTGCCTAATAAACAAACCTTCGGCTCAGCTGCGACACAGTGCAATAATATATTTATTCTGTAAATTTAACCTTTGCGGCCTAATGTGGGTAAAAATTGCATTGGTTTTGCTCTGAGTTTTTCTGCACTTACATGCTGGGATGTTGACAGCGACTCTATGGCCCAAACAGGCTATAACCAGAAGATGCGATCTGGATGCCCGACGTGAACATTTCACAAAGACGAGGGCTCACCGAGTATCTTGATTCCACAAATGGAACTTCTTAAAAGTATTAAAAAAAAATAAAGTCTGGCTGTTTCCATTCCTCAGCACTGCATGACAATCCAGCGCATTATAGCTCCTAGGCACAAAAATACAACAGCACAAAAAAGGCACTGCTGCAGTCGAAGAATCCCGGGAACCATCTATCTTTGTCCCTAAAGTGCTGCTCAACTATTTGGTAACACATCATTTAATCTTGTATTATATAGGCCACACTGGGGTGGGTGGGGGAGAGGATGTGTTACATTGATCACTGCATACAGTAGATAACAAGGGCCTCCCAGCCCGGTCCTTTAATAAGTGTGGGAAAGGCCTTTGTCAGCAAGACCTTCTGGCACTATTCCCCATGTTTAAAAAAAAAAAAAAAAAAAAAAAAAAAAAAAAAAATCTATCACTAATGCAATTACACAATTTAAGAGGAATTTGGACAGTAATAACATAATATCAGCCCAATATCTCTGAAACATTAAACATTAAAAGGTTTCCTTCTCTGTATCATATATGAGATAAAAATAATACTGCATTCCAACATTTAAATTTTCCTTTTGCAAGTTGTTATTATTATTATTATTATTATTATTATTATTATTATTATTATTATTGGGAATATAACAGACAAAGGAAGCCAGGAAGCACACAAAGGTTGGACTTGAGGACCTGGAAGACAAAGACGAACATGAACTGACAAATGAATGTGTAAAATTTACAAACCACCGATGAAGGGTAACCAGCAGCACTGAGCTTACAAACCAGTGAGTTCCATGTTCTACACCATCTTCCGCTTTTACGCTCTTGTTACTTTGAATAATGGAGGATGAGGCCTTTACACACAGGGGTACAGGTCTGCACCGGTGCTAGCTACTGCATGAACGTAACCACTAGTTAAGTCTATCCCAGATTTGAGACCTAGTACATTCCTACTTCTGCAGGGTTTACACATCTTTTACCAGATTAGTACAGTGGCAAAAATGCCTGTACATCTGATAGTGGTTTTAATAAGGCACCACGTAAGTTGTGCCCACAAGAGGCTAAATACATGAATGTCAAAGCAAAGGATATTAACCCCCCAGTGATAAATGATGAAGGATATTGTCTGTCAGCTTGGTCATTAGTCCTTTTTTTAACCATATTGCAATTGAAGAAAAAAATGTAAATTATTCAGAAAAATTAAATTTTGAGGAACCTACAAATGGTTATGCTACGGAAGACCTCTCCTCCCGAATGGCCTCACAAATCGTGTAAATGTGCTCAGATATTTGTGAAGAAATCACCCATTTACAGTCCAGCATGAGTCCACTTTGTGTGCTAAAATTAAGCCTTTATTCCTCAAAATGAAAATGCCAATGGCGCTAAACAGGTAAACTCAGACTTCTAGCGGCTGGACTTGAAATCCTTCTTACCTAAATTCCACTTACCTGTCACGCGCGTCGCCTTATGAGCTTAAAACCCAGCCCACAGCTAGACTTTCAAACCGGAAATACCGCGCGATTTAATAATATTGATAATATTCCCAGAATAACTCCTGTGTGCAGAGATTCTATCAATGTGTGAGCTGGACAGAAGTGTAGATAAAGGCATTTTATCTGGCTACAAAGGCTAATGTGCACAATAAAAGGAAGTGTTCTGATCAAATTAGGAAACAAAACAGCTTTTCCAGTGCAATTTACAGGCCTCTCAGCCATGGACGGTTGTTAGTGCTACTTTGATCTCCGAATTAATGGGTGTATTTAAAAACTGTAAGCACGCAACTGAGCTAATGAGGCTTAACTGCTTATTTATTTATTTCTATCTGCCAGCATAATTCCAACTTTCACTAATTTGCTTGATAAATAACAGTCGCTGGTCTGTGACTGCTGCTGTACACGCCAAGTAAAGTGTTTTATTATTCCAGACCAGGGCTTTCAGCATAGCTGGAGAATAAAGAGGAGAGCCTTTGACACTCATTGAGGATTTCAGCGCACGCGGCCATTTGTGTGGCGAATGTCGTTCGCTGTAAACTGAATTCGGTCGAATTTTCGGCGGGTGCCAGGTTATTAGCCATTAACCTTTGACCGATGGTTAATACAGCAAGTGAACATTCATAAGGTGCTTCTCTATCACTTTCATGATTCATACATGTCAAAATTTGCAGTTGAATATTGATAAAATGTACTTCTTTTAGTCCATAGGGTTACTTCCTAACTGTATGTTATATTCTGTAGTAAAAGGTATTCTGTAACCATATGACATCATGGACAAAGGTGAGAACCTTTTATACATTATTTTTGTAAGCTTGGCATACCGGGGTATAATAGTGACCAAGTGTAAAGTTGTGCAGAGTGAACTTATGGGGCATTTTATAAAGGACACAAAATTAAAAGCATGAACAGGAGCCTGCGGCAGGAATGGCATTAATGTCACCATGAGCTCTGACAGCTCTTGTCCTTTGTCATTGCAATACATACAATGATTAAGAGATGTGAGTCAGGTTTGGCCAGTAATGCAGAGGTGGGTGAAGCTGCTTGTACTTCTGAGTGCCACACTGTGTTATTTATTTATTTATTTATTTATTTATTTATTTTTTTATTTTTTTATTTCATTTTTTTCTGGTGCTTAGTGTTAATGCTGAATTTGTTATTTCAACCTATGAGTGCTCATGATGTATAGACAAAGGTGAGAAGAGTGATTTATACATACTGTGTGTTTAGCACACCAGAAACGTAGTTTAAATAAACAGATTTTTATTTAGATTTATTTCGATTTTCATATACAGGACACATACGCGCATTGTAAGGAACAGCCCAGAACGCCTAATTATAAAAGACTAAGCAATAACTACTTCTTTAATTTAAAAAGTGAATCAAGTTTGAAGCATATTATTGATAAATATGAAAAATAATAACAAAAACGTATAAGACGTACCTTTGTCTGTTCAGCTTATTACACGCTTAGCTCCTGCTGTTTACCAAAAGGACTATAATTCGTGGATGTCACTTCACACCAGTTGATCATTCATTGAGATTACCTGTGCAGAAAGATAGAAACATAACCTGAATCACAGCTCCCTTACTGGTGGTCCATTATTTAAACAAGGAACAGCCAGAAGGTTCTCTAAAAACATCTGTACAACACAGGCTTTAAGGCCCAAAGGCTTTTTTTCACTGTGGGCAGAGTGTGAAAGGCAGCTCACTGCACACACAGTCTCAAGCTAGACTACCGGTTACTCTGCTGTGCCTCTGGGATGACACCACAGTACCGTGTCTCTGCTGAAGCCTACATGACTGCCTTTGGATTTCAAGCACAAGTGTTTTTCATGGCCTGTGCTCTTCACCGATCGGGAGTCCAGGATAAAACGGTCTTGTTTTTGGGCGTGTGTAAAAAAAAATGTTTCAGTCGGGAGCACTTGAACGGTGGGTGTCCAGTTGACACAGCACTGCACATTTCCTGATCCGATATGGTAGCCCGTGCAATAGGCACCGTTGAGAGTGAGCAGAGCTGCGATTTCACGTGTCAGAAGACAACTTTATGTCCCGCAAAAGTCTTTGGACTCCTCAGCAATGTTTTTCTTTCAACCTACGCGGACCTCACGTTTAAGGTGCGCAAATTGAGACTTTCAGCACTTGAATATTAACATGTCCTGATAACAGGGGATTTTGACCATGTTAATGATATTTGACAAGGACAGCATGCTCTTCATGCTGAGTAAATCAGACGTGCCCATATCTGTCATTTTAGCTTGATAAAATGGAACAAACTATGCAAAGAATAAGCATCGACAATGAGGGCGACTTGTATTTTGCCCTTGAAAGAATAACCAAGAAAATAAAAGTAAACTGTAGCAGCCATAAATATCCATACCTTTTTGTGCAGAATACACACAAATTACAGATATATGTGAATGCACACACACATTCCATGCTCTCAAGATGGCACCGACGTGGATGGCTGCCGTCTTCCAAGCTCCTTTTCAACTTGAGAAGCATTCGGACGAGAACAAGCAGGTTCCGGGACAGTTTTTTCCCCCACACAATAAAACTGTTGAACCACTGAGCCCTCCCTTGGACAGTGAGGCAGTTGTCGATCAGAGTCTGTCTGTATACTTTGTATGCCCTTATTGGTTTGTGTGTGTTTTTGCTTTGGTTGTTTGTTTGCTGTTTGATTGTTTATCTAATTTATTTAACTCTTACGTAGATTTATTACTTCTTTTTCCTTATTTATTTGTCTTAATTTCATTATTTATAATTTATTTTTCTTATGTCATTTTTTTTTATTTGCTGAGGTTGTCTGGAAGCAACACTGCTATGCTGCTGTTAGTGCACTCATGACAAATAAAACCTTGAACCTTGAACATGCACGCACGTTTCTGGTTGGGGCAGAGAAGGCTGGGCGGTGAGGGTAGGATTCGGGTAGGACTCGGGTAGGACCCGGGTAGGCGGGGTGGGGGGTTGCAGAAGGAACCTTATTTCTCCGCAGTATGACAAGCATTTAGTCTTTGGTATATCCCGAACCTGTCATGTGCTGCCTCGCTGCCTCCCTGTCACATCCCCTGCCAGTCACTGCTACAGTGCCAATTACACAAGCTGCTTCCCCGGCACCCAGCACAAATTCTGCAAGACTGCTGTGCAAGCTTTACCCATCGGCATAATTAGACAATTTACTGAGCAGTTAACAGTCTATTAGTCAAAAACAATCAGAATTTGCTGTACCCATGGCTTTCGCAGCCTGTTTTTCAATATAGATTCCATAATTAAAATCACCTACAGATATCTGCCGATACCTTACAGCGCGTATAGCCGACAATAAAGACGTCCGATAAAAAAAAAATCCGTGCACAATTTTTTTTTTTTTTTTTGTCATTCTTACTTCTGGAGATGTGCAGCAAAATTGAAATATAATTCTTCCTCAGCTATGGTGTACATTGCGATAAACAGGCAGCACCGCAGCAAGGGACAAAGCAGACAAAATGAGGTTGTTAGTAGGATAGGTAATAAATAGATAAGAAATTGAAGAGAAGCAGACGAATAAGTTGCATTTGGAGGCGTACAAAGATTGTGTAGAGCAAACGTATCTTTAATAGTGGTGGTGGTAAAAATGTAGCAGGTGATGGGCAGGTTTTACGGGCGCAGATCAGTTTCTGGACTGTCTGGAGTTCAGTAGCCTGACAGTCTGCATAAAAAAAACCTGCTCCTGGGCCTGGTGGCGTTTCCCTGCAAGCTGTGACGGCATCTTCTAGACAGCAGTGGTGAAAACAAATGGTGGACAGGGTGAGAAGGGTTAGAGGTGATGTTATGAGCTTTCCTGACAAAGCACTTGTTGTAAGTGGTCTGGATGGCAGGCAGTGAAGTCCTGTTGGACAGTCTTCAGTGCCCATTGCAGAGCTCCCGAATCAGTAGGGGTGAAGTTCAAATACAAGGCTGTAGTGGAGCAGGTCAGGATGCTCTCTATGGAACATCTGCAGAAACTGCTGATGATGGGAGAAGAAAGTCCAGCTCTTTTCAGTCTCCTCAGGAAATGGAGACACTGTTGTGCTTTCTTTAATGCGTAGATTGTGCTGTTGACCCTGGAGAGGTCCTTGGTGAGATGCACTCCCAGGAACTTGAAGCTATACACCTGTTTCAGTTCTGAACCACCAATGCACAGAGCAGTGTGAGCTGTTCAAATCTGTCTGAAGTCAGCAGTCATCTCCTGAGTCTTGCTGACATTGTGATATTATTGTCTTTGCACCAAGCTACAAGCTTCTTCACTTCTCCTCCGTAGGTCAACTCATCATTGGTGGAGATGAAGCCTAAAACTGTGATGTTATTTGCATACTTGGTGATGCTGCATTTGCCAACGCACTCATGGCTTTGGGAAGGTGAACAGTAGTGGGCTGAGCACATAGCCTTGTGGAGCAACACTGTTCAATAATGCGGGGAAGGAAGACGGATTATTCAAAGTGTCCTTTAAAAACATTTCAAATGCAGTTAAAGTGTTGGAAATGTTGAGCAGCTCTTAAACTTCTAAGCTCCACAAAGCATGTGCAGGGGCAATAGATGGCTCAGGGGTTAGAGCTGTTGCCTTGGGTTTGAAAATCTCAGATTTGAACCCCACCTCCTGGTATAGAACTGCAGAGTATAGGATTTACGCTGAACTCATGCATCTGCACATGAGGGTAAATCATTGAAAGTGGTAGAAAAGTCCCTTTGGAGAACTGAATACCTGAAAATCCACTTGCTGCAAAAGCTTTGGACCATAATAACAACAGCGTCTGTTCAGTTTTATGGTTCCGATTTTATCATCTCTTTTGGATACGTAAAAACAATTTGAAAGAAATGGAAGGGCAAGTCCACAGTCACTGGCTCTCGGTCTCCCCACGTGAGTAAGGTCACTGCATTAAGTCTCACGATGTGTCAGACCACCATGGCACACTTTCTTGTGACGGACCACCACATTAAGGAGCTTGTATGTCTGACATTCATGTCAAACCTCTAAGTCCAACAGCTGTGTGCCAAACATCATTATTCAGCATTCTGTCCCATGTTGGTATGCTGTGTTTCTGACCTTCATGTCAGATCTTGTTATTAAACCACAACCACGCTCACACTCTCCTCCAACTGCCACTCCAATGAGTTCATTCATGTTTCCATATTTTGGTGATTTTTGGCTCCTAATATTCTACCCTAAATGCTTTAAATTTCCTCTTGCATGATATACAATATTGCATGGAGCAGATCTCCTGGGTTAATCTACTGCAGAGCCTATTGTTGCCAAAATGAAGAAAAAAGATAATATCTCTACCCACTGTGGCTTTGACCAGGCCAAAATGCTGCTGACTTGAAAGTGAGACTTTGCTGGTAAGTTGCATAGCTGCTTGCCTGCATAAAAGAGTGCAAAAATTGGGACTATACATTGGGTAGCTAAGGCTGTCTGCAGCTCATGAGCATGCAAAGTCTTAAAATGATGGCGCACAATGGCGAGTGGAAAAAAGAAGGAGTTTTGTGAGGGTGGTGTGGAGGTGACGACGGTTTCAGGCACAGTGGCTGGACAAACTCCTTGCGGACACAGTTCAGCAAGAGAAACCAAGCAGAGAAGGAAGGGGGGAAACAAAGGAGGAGCTGGACGTTCAAGTCAAATGACACAACCAATGCCACTCCCCACACACATTTAAATATATGCACGGCTTCCTGTCAAAGTAGCAGGAAACTTTTCCTTTTTCTACTTTTACAAGAAACCATACAGCTTCGCAAAACAAATCTGTTCCCTTTGTCAGTCATGCATCAAAACCAGGTCCAATAAAGAAAACAGTTATTTATTGTTCTCTCATGACTATATCTCAGGAGTCATGTACAGGTCTGTGATATTTGTCAATAAGAATGCATAATACAGTTTTTACAAAATAATGCAGCGATGAGCTCAGAGAAAGCAGTAGATCATGGCAAAATAGAAGACAGCACAACCCCGAGCTTAAAATACAGGACATCTGGGCCTCCAAAGTCAATCTCAGAGTACAAAAAACAAATATGGGGCAGTCAAAAGGTAATGGATATTCCTATAGAAATAAAAGACAATGTTCTTTTTTATTGAAAGGTGACATCCAGTAAATCTGATTTGTACTTTCCCCATAAAATCATAACAACTAGCATCAAATAATCAGTGGCATCCTACTTAACATGCTGACCGTAAGTGTCAGTCATAAGGACGCTTGCAGCAGTCATGGGGACACTAAGGCTATGTGCATCTGTACCTGGAATCAAAGCAGGTAAAACTGGGCTGATACAGGCGTGATGCAAGAGTATGTTTGGAGCAGGGCCACAAAGGACCACAAGGTCAAAGTCCTCTAAACTATGTGGCCATCCAACATGAACAATCCAAGACCTAAAGCAACCTCTTGGGTCCAAATTAAAGAAGGTTCAGGCTTTGGTTGGGCTTGGTACTCCTTGCAATTCAATTTCATTAAATGCACAGTTTAAATCCTAAAAATTGGAAAAAAATCTTTTGCAAGCTTAAAGCAGATTTGGTGGAACTATGCTGGCCTCCAGCAATACAAGTTAGCTTATTTCAGGCTCAGGTTTGTTCTGGTTAGCATAAATGCTGGACCAGCTGAACTGGTCGACTTGGTTCATTTCCTTCTGGTTGGGTCATGCTGTACTCTGGTTGGGCTTGCTTCCAATTATGCTAGGCTCAGATTGGGTTAATCTGGAAATTTAGTGGCTGAACAGTGATATAACAAGGAGTGTTTTGCTAACTTATAGGAGAGACTTTCATTTCAGGGACTGACATACAGTATAAGAATCTGAATGTGACCAAAATGACACAGGTTTGCTGTGTTTGATGTACAGCTGTGCAGGGGTGGAAGACAGATCCTCACTTGTTTTGTAAGGATCTTGGGTTTTTCATATGAATGCATATTTTGCAAATATAAAGTTCATTATGTATCATTAATAAAAGTGGATCTACCTGCAATCTCAGCATTTTCGGGTGAGCCTAAGAAGTAATTAGCAATGTGGCCCACATTGTCTGGTAGGAGGTTTACAGGCTATGAGGCTATGAGGATTCTCATGTACTTGTACAATCATCCGTGTTCCTCTAATACATCACCAGTTCAGCATGACGGCGGTGGGGGTTTGTCCATACGAGATCAGTACTCCTGAAAAAAATGACACGTGGAAAATAAGTCCCCTGTGGAAGAAACGAAGTAGAGCTCCTCATGTTCCTCTCTTACTGACATTAACAGCATCTTCCTTTCTCCCCCCCAAATAGGCCCGATGCAACATTTCACAAAATCTGTGGTGAAGAGAAATGAGATTTCTGTTCAGTGAGCTGGCACTGGGTGATGGGATGGGCCTGCAAACAAGTAGCCTGTTGTTACAACCCATGCTAGGGTTGGGACGCAGCACAGGGAACGAGAAGAGAATTGACCCGGCCAAAAAGGAGCCAAAACCTGGTGAGAAGTTTTTTTCTTCCTTTCATATTTTATTATAATTATTAGTGCAACCCAGTAACCAAATCCTTTCTCCTTGGGTGAGCAAAGTCAACAAAACAGCCAAAAATGCCTCTCCTGTTGATGTTAACTAAACTACTCTTAGAAACAAAAACAAAGATACACCGTTCTACCCTGGCTCCCTCACCACGGTAAAATCCTGGTGAAAACTGTCCCAAAGAAAGCAGCCACACACCTTGATGACAGTTGTGTTATATTTACAGGTATTTTCTGAGATCAAACACCATTAACACAAGTGGTAACTGAGTAGAAGAACACTAAACATGCACAGATCTCCAACTATCACTAATAAATAAACTACAAAAATCCTGGCACAGGTTGCTGTCCCTGCTTCATCCTCCTCCTCCTCCTCCTTCCTCTCTCCTCTCTTCTTATTCAGGCATCTGAAACCCTAATTTTTTTTCTTCACAATTGGCTTTCCAATGGCGTTCTGCTTCCAATTTATTATCTGTTGATGGGAAACAGAACACACACACACACACACACACACACACACACACACACACACACACACACACACACACAAATACTAAAGGCTCATGACCAAGGCCATGACAGTTTTACAGTACTTTCTATGACAGGATATGGTTTGAAGAACAACCTTTGCAGCATATTGGATGTCACTGCTGTCACCCACCAAATTCCGTGTCTCTGCCTCCGCATCGGCATTATTTCAGGCTGACTGGAACATTTAAAACAATCTCGCTGCTGTTCAAAAAATCATGTTTAAGACTCATCAAAAGGTATGCTTCAAAAAAAGAAGACCAGACCCGTACTCCCACTTCACCCCGTTTCTCAGTTAATCCTTACTTTCTCCAAAGGGCCTCATTTTGCTGAAAAGTGCCAACCGTCTTTCACTCAGTTCCGAAACGGAACACAATACTGATCCAACATCTTCAAATGTCAAACCTAAAGCCAAGCTAAATGCAAAGTAAAAGAACGAAGGCGCGTTCGGAAATGCGATCGGCAGTCGGCAACATTACAGCTGTCAATCTTATCGCTGGCAGGGAGCGATGGCATCTGTGAGGTGGCGTAATAAAATTTCAAGCAGATGCTTCTGCAGGGCTCTAATTCCCAATAAACTCCCCAGGTAAGAACAAGCAAGGCTAATTGCACTTCATCGGAATAGCATTTGAAAATGTTAATTCTTCAGATGGCGGATTACTGCTATCCTCTTGTTGTCTTCCTTTCCTTCTAACCTTTGCAAATACCGAGGTGACAGCAGCCGCCTTTCGTACGGTCTCACAACTCATTTTTACAGGAGAGCACATGTTCATCGCTACGCAGCGTGCACGGCACGTGGCTCCTTCGCAAATCTCGCTTTGAGGAGAGAACGCACGGCGGACGTCCTTCTCTCGACCAAACTTTTGTCTACCGGCGTCTTGAGAATTAAGCCGGGTTATTGCTTAAATGGGCCGCGCGGAGCCCTCTAAGGCTCCCTCTACAGATGCCTGATACGATTCAGAAGGAGAAGCGCCTTTTTTCCAATTTAATTTCCATTTCCAGCTTCACTCATCAAGGACTGCCAGCCAGCAAAGAACAAACAGATGTCAGTGATTAATTTTCCCATCACCAGAATTAGAAAGTAAATTAAAACCAAAGATTTCAAGTGAGGTTCAATAAACAATTCATGACTTTTTTTCAAGAACAAATGTTACAATACTAACAAGGCTGATATATTCCTGTCGAACAGGAACCGTTCGAATTTTAATCATCAGGAAACACTGAATTAACGGTAGCTCCTGTAAATTATTGGAAATTTCGGGTGGGTGCGTGGGGGGGGGCATGGTTCCGTATTCCCTACAATGGCCTAAGGGCGATAAGATTTAACCATGAGCCTTCTGAAACTGCCAGGAAAAATGTTATCAAAATATTTCAAATATGCCGTAAGCCGGACAGCCCCCAGTTCAGAGCAGGATAACCATGCATACAAGTTATTTAGTTTTTATAAACTCTAAGGTTACATGTTGCTCTGTTTAGAAATGCTTTATTTGTAATGTCTGCACCAGAGAAAAAGGGCTGTCGGCACAGATGACCATTAATAGGGTGTAGGGGATGGTTAATCTGATTCTGGCCTCTTCCGTGCTCATGTCCATTAGATGAAGGACAACTGGATTCCATGGTGTGGCCGTGGATGGACCGAAGGACAAACTGAGGTCAGTATCAATTTACATTAATCACAAGCAGTCAGGATCTACAATATTAAATACACTTTATTAAAACGATAAGAACTTTTGGTAAAACCTTGCTGACTCTTCTTCTTTATCCTTCGGCTGCTCCCGTTAGGGGTCGCCACAGCGGATCAATTGTTTCCACTTCTTCCTATCCTCTGCATCTCTCTCCATCACCCCCACCACTTGCATGTCCTCCTTCACCACATCCATAAATCTTCTCTTAGGCCCTCCTCTTTTCCTCTTACCTGGCAGCTCCATCCCTAGCATCCTTCTCCCGATATATCCAGCATCTCTCCTCTGCACATGTCCAAACCAACGCAATCTCGTCTCTCTGACTTTGCCTCCAAACCGTCTAACCTGGGCTGACCCTCTAATATACTCATTCCTAATCCTGTCCATCCTCATCACACCCAGTGCAAATCTTAACATCTTTAACTCTGCCACCTCCAGCTCTGCCTCCTGTCTTTTGGTCAGTGCCACCATCTCCAACCCATATAACATAGCTGGTCTCACTACATTCTTGTAGAGCTTCCCTTTCACCCTTGCTGGTACCCTTCTGTCACAAATCACTTAAAACCTTGCTAACTAAAAGTGCAAAATATGGCGTAGGCAAATCTAACGGCCTTATTGAGCCAGGTGGATCCCGTGTTATTTTTACATGTATGCACAGTGATAATAATGGAATAAATCTCACTCCTTTTGGTGTTTTGACAGTTAAAGCACATTGACACATGTCCAGATTTTTCATTTAAATGATGTTTGACATAACATCATTTAAATGAACTGTTAGTAATTTAACTTCCATGAATCAATTCATAACTTTAGCCATAGGATACTATCACTGGAATTTGGAACAAGACAAAAATTGTTCCTCAGAGCTTCATATACTAGATTTATGAGGAAAATAATACGTTGCGCAAACAGGAAAAATCTAACCTGGGTTTCATGGTGGCATTTCAGCACATACTGAGCACAGGAAAGTGTTCTATTTAAAGTCAAAAGTGTGTGCATTCTCAGTGTTTTGCATATAAAAAAACAATTAATTGTATAAAACTGAAATTAAGTTGCTGAAAAAGAACCCAGCAAATACTGGCGTTGATCTATACACTGTACTCAGCAGGACCTTTGGATCTACACTACGAAACACATCTACAAAACGTCCCACTTCATGTGACATACAGTAGGTGTAAAAAACACACTGTTTCTTAATAAGTTAAATGTGTAGCATGCAGCTGGAGTGCTACTACATTGCACTGTGCAGTACTGTGCAGTCATCCCACACACAATGAGGTTCTCTATAATGAAAAATTGCTGTAACAGCTTATATATACATTTTAATTTACAATATATTGTACAATGGCACCCAATTTCATGGAATTAATTCAACCTCTTAGGCAAGGACAAGTATATTTTGCAGTCAGAAAATTTCTGCACAATAATTCATAATGTGGCTCCAGTGACGTCTTTACAGTAGACTTAAGCATTCATTTTCATCGGTGCGAAAGCTGAGAAAATAGACCAAATTCTTCTGTGCGCTTGGCAAATGAAACAATGGGCATAAACTATAAACACATAATGTACAAATAAACTCTGTAAATGCTTTGTGCTTAAGAGAGCCTCTGTTTCAGCACTTAAACTGCATGATCTGTGTTTCTCTGGTAGGTGTGGGACCATGGATCATTCAGAAGTTCCACACTCAGAAAGCTGTGACCGTCTCAAATTTTTGGCCCCGTTCTCTTCTGGTTTGTGACACACGAGAGGTGAGGTGTAGTCATACACAGTCAGTCACAAAGCACTGTCAACTCAATGCTACAGCAAAAAACAGAGCTATGGATGAACCTAAATATAATCTACATCCGTTTTGTATAAAAAATAGATTTTATTTTTCATAAATACCTACCACACACAGTCCACTATTGACCTATTTATCTTCATTTTCTTATCTGTTTATTTCGGGTTATTTTTCCTACCAGCTGCCTCCTTCAGTCATGCTGTCTTTGTTGTGCTTTGCACTACGGTCTGAGGGGGAACTACATTTCCTTCTCTCTTGTACAACTGCATTAAGCTGTCAAAGACCTTTCCTGCTGAACAAGAGGCAACCAGCCAAACAATTCTAATTTATACTTTAGTTATACAGCACAACCAAGAATTTAACTGAAAATGTTCATCATTCTGCCATTTCTGAATGCAAAAGTCCTTTATTATAAGGTGTTAAAGTGTGACATGAACAGTTGCAGATCAAACCAGTGAAAAAAATGTAGCCTATAAACAGAATATATAGTAAGAAATCCCATCCACACTCTGGGAAGCCTTGGACAAAGAAGTAACTTGAGGGCTACAAAGGGTATTCATAATATTTATGATATTTATGTTACCGAGGGGGTTATGTTTAAACAGAATGCAACTCCAATATAAGGAAAAAAATTCAGCCAAGAACTGAGATAGAAAATGGCCCTGTTTAAACAGAGAAACAAATCATTTATTTTTAACAAATATACACAATTAGTTGATAAAAATTAGTCTTCCACAGGCAGAACAACAATGAAGTTGAGCCTTGAACCTACAGACTTTACCATTTCCATGTATATTCTGCCACTGAAGGAATAAAAGACCTACAGCTTGATTTAAATATTACAGTGTCTATTCTGAATATCATCCAAGTCAACTAAAGCTGTAAATGGATCATCCTAGGAGAAGTTTTCAGAGCCAAGTTCTTAGATGGTGTCCTGTTTTGGGGTTTCACTCTGGAGCCTGGGCTTAGTGCACAACATCTGAGGCAGTCTGAGAACACGAGGGAAGAAAAGTCAAGAGCAGGAAGCTGCATGGGGAGTAAAACCACAAATCGGTGAAATAAAATCAGACAGCCAGAGCAACTCAACAAGCCAGTGGCAGCTCTTCGGTCTTTGGAGAAGCAATGCTATCACCGTAGAAGTTCTGATAGCTATTTCCCTTGTTCTCCCTTGTCTTCATGGGGTATGAACCACAGAAAGTTAACTTGTATGGGTCATAAACAGCCTAGAACATGCAGCTCTGAATCCGGGCCACGGTACAGTCCTGATGTGAATAAAGCATGCTGTCTCTCATGCTGGGCATTTGGTGGATGTGGGTGCACAGGACATGAAACGCTTTATAATTGGAGGCAAACTCATCAAAAACAAAAAAGAAAAAGAAAATTTTAATCCACCGTGCATATGGCGAGAGGCAGGGGGGTAGACGGAAGGGGAAGGTGTCTGCTGAAAGAGATTACATGCACCGCGGTCTTCAGAACCAACTCTGAAGGGTACATCAGTGACCACCTGGATGCACTTGTGGTTGTGCCAGGAGGCTAACCTGCCATTGCTGACGGACACCACAGCATTTGGCCTGTCTTGCCATGCCGTCACCAGCAAACACCCAGGGCTTGCCGGTCTATGTGGTCTCAAGGACCACAATGGGGAGACCCTGCTCGACATAGGCTCCTTCACTGTTTAAACAGAAGGAACAGGGCCTTGGACAGATGGACCAGACAGATACAGCTGAACTGTCAATGATCGGATACAACAGATAAAGGCATGGAATGTAACAAAGTTAATATTAGATCTGCTCATTAATTCAGAGTTCACAAGAAGGGACTCTACCAGAATGAGCATTTTCTGTATTTTCATACACAGAACCCATCCTTCGGGAATGTACTGTACCGCTGCTAACATTTGTCAGCGAGGACATCTTTACAGTGTGCACACGATGACCTAAGAGCATGCACTTCCATGAATACAGATGTGGAATAAATAAAACATCCCAAGCCTTTGATTTATATCATCACATGGAGATGATATCAACAGTCCGTGAAGGAAAGCAGAAGGAGAATGGAAAATATAGCGAAGCAGTGCAATCCCATACGATGAGGGCCCAAGAACATGGGCTTGCATGCTGAAAAATACAAACGTGCCTAACAATTCACACCCACAGCAGTAATGTCCATGTTTAAAGACTGTAAGTAAACAAACATAATAAGCAGAATTGTAGACCCAAGTACAAAGAGAACAGCCTTGTAGAATACATTTTGTGGCTTCCTATATCAAAGAGGAACTAATAAAAGAACCGCGCAGTTGCACTTAGGTGATAATTCATTCCACAGTAACCTATTCAAATTCTTACCAATTGACCCACTATACTGCTGTATAATGTCACTGGGTCAATTCAGGTGACACACCTTGCTCAAGGGTACTGGAGAGGTTGGTGGGATTCAAACCTGAATCCAAAGTTCAGTACACCACTAGCTGTATGAAGCTATTGCCGAAGAATTTTATCATTAAACAAAAAAACAAGCCGAACCGTTCCAGTTCATACTTTAATTATACAGCACAAATAGGACTTTAACAGAGTTCCTCTCGCCTGCAGAAAGGAGCACTGCTCCCATGGCAGATTTTTTCAAAAGATCACTACTGAGAGATGGCTTTTATTGGCTTCATGGATGGGTCCGCCTACTAGCATGTCAGATCAATGAACATTAAGTACCCTTCAAACTGACCAACCAAAAGAGGAATGAGAAAAGGAAGCCCTAACCAGACTCTTATGGGTGAACTTAGACAAAGAAGTAACTTGAGGGCTACAGAGGTATCTACGATCAGTTGAGGGTAGGTTTAGCTATATTGGAGCATGTCATATAGGGGAAAGACTTTTAGCCAAGAACTGAGAAAGAAAATAACCATCTTTTAACAGAGTAACAAGCTATTCAAGTATAAAAGCAATTCCTTAACATAAAAATCATTCTTCCACGCTACAGCAACAAATCAAACTCAGAAAACTTCATGAGTATGCTGAACGTAGCCACCTATGGTTCACTAAGTGCATACAGCAACCCAGAGCGGGCACAGCCTCCATTCCACCGCGCCAGTCTCAATAGCAGCCTGCATCACCATGACCTGTGTCATTACTTTCAACAAAACCTCCTCATGTACCAGTTTGTTTTCTCCCCCCCTTCTCTACAGAGGGGATACTGAGTGTGACAAGGCGTTAGGACTCCAGAGAGATTATTCTTAAGTAAAACAGATTCCACAGAAGCCTGCTCACGCTCTCAGGAGGGAACTTCACTGGCAGATGCCGATGCTGCCAGGCTCCATTAACCAGAAGCGGCCTCGCTGTCTTATATGGTGCACAGAGGGGAGCTTCAGAGCCCTCAGTGGGGGAGGGGAGGTGAACACGGACAGCAGAACGTGGACTGCAGCGTATCGCATTTTGTGACGTGGAAGGAAGCAAACAAAACAGAGCGCCTGTCACTGTACTGAGCAATAGTTTTCCCTTTATATCAAAGTATGCTTAAATGTCCAAAAAGTCTCTTTTAAATTGTTCCAATGGCAAAAAAAAAAAGCTTAAAATTCCACAATATAGCTCTTACATACTATGCTAAAAATTATGCACAGAATGATATCAGCAAATGAAATGATACGCCATTTCACCTGTGTTTATCGTAAACTGTATTTTAAAATGAAATAGACAAGAGAAAAATGAAGCGAAAACAGCTGCTTCAAGAATGCGCAAATGTTTACCCTGCAACGTTCATAAGAACCAGTACTGATGGAAATTGCATCCATAAATGCAAAACATAATATCGCCTGATATATAGGCAATATTATGTTTTGCATTTATGAGTGTATATATATATATATATATATATATATATATATATATCGAAATGCAATACGTAAAGCAAAAAACACAAGCACCTAAAGTGAGGCCAGTGATGAATAAAGACGTTCATGTTCAATGGTTATCCTTTTAGACAAAAGACAGCCGCTGCGCTGCTCCACGTCAGCAGGGTTTCTCCCTCTGCAGCAGAGCTCTGCACTCAGGTGCCACTCGGTCGCAATCTAATCATGTTATCTCCACAGTAGGGCCACAGCACTAGATTTTGCCACAGATTTTCCAGCTATCTCAGCTTTTCTCACTCTGAGAACTGTGCTTCCTCTGCGGACTCGGCGGATAAGTAATTCTGCCACAGAACAGAATACAGGGATAGCATTTTTCAGAATTTTTGTAATACCTATTACTATAAATCTCGTCGCAGCCCGAGCGGCATTAAAATGCAGTATAAAAATAAACAAATGTCAATATTCACACGCACGATAAAATATGTACAGCCTTTCAAAACATGTATGTCTCACCCCAGGATGGAGTATGAATTTTTGCATGTGTGAGTTAATACATGCAAAGAAACATGTACGTGCATAAAGGTGGGTGGTAGCTAAACCCTTATAAATCCCGCTGAAATAACCTTCGGCCGCGTTTAGTTAAATTCCGTAGTCTGATAACAGATACATGGAACGCGTTTTTCATGTCAAAGACATGGTGACATAATACAATTAATTCCTAACGTGAATAAATATGCTCACCACCATATAAACAATCGAGGTTGAGCAAGTTTTGCGTAAATATTCGCTGAGTAATTGTGCGATTTTCATGCACGCCCATAACTATGGATCCATGTTTAATCACACTTGGTTTGCATGTGTCTAAACAACAGAAATGTCCATTAGCGTATACGACGCCTCAGAAAACAGTTTAATGGTCGAGATGGGTATCCAGTTGTGAAATGCCGGCATCTTCTGATACCAGAATTCATCCCAGTGATTTTATATTCTTTCTGGACGCTTAATTCCGTTGCAGATGCGCTGGAAACTGCTCTTCCAGTCAAGTGTACCCTGAACCTTTCTAAATGAATTCCTTCACAGTGTTTAATCCCTAAAAAAAAAAAAAAAATCATAAAAACAAATATAGGTTTTTTTTTTTTTTGTTTTTTTTGCCTTATGGAGTACAGCATTTCTGACTATGACAGCATTCCTGAAAACACACTACCCTACCACGGACATTGTTTTTAGAAAAAAACAAATATTTCACTATTATTTTCACTATTCAGTATTTAACTACTGTATATTTACCTAAAGTAGTAAACAATTATAGAATTTTATATTGTAATTGTACTAACTAAACAGCAGTTTGGCATCAATGGTTAGCTTTTTAATATTTTTTTTGTATGGAGCAGATTGAATCTCCATTTCCAAATCTCTGTTTTAAAGCATTTAAAACTTGTATTTGCAATATTTGTCCTGTTGAAAGAATAGGGGGACTCAAAGTGCATGAAAAAAACAAAATATGAGTCAAAAATGATCTCGTGACAAGGGACATCGAGTTATCTCTCGACACACCAAGTGACTGGAGCCGCAGAACCTTCCAGAATCTGCTAAGTACAGATAAATGGAACAGCAGCAAATGCCCATCCAGAGGGGAGCTTCCCTGCATTTGTGATGCTGTGCTTTGCAAACCATCCCCAGAAACACAAAAAGACACACCTACGTCCTGTGTGCCCATTCCCCGCAGATATTATGGAATAGTAGCTGAAATATAACTAAAACCACATTTGATCTCTGTTGTACATTTTAAGCCTTTTTATCCACTGAAATGAGGACTGACAATCCTTTATTATCAATTTTAGCACCATCATTTACCGTGACAATAATGCTCATCTTAAGAGCCATGCTGGTACAGAAATTCCTTTTTTCTTCTCGCAAAAACGGTTCCAGGTAGGTCTGAGATTAAGTTGTCATACTTTCAAAGCAACGAAAGCCAAAAATTAATATTAGCAAGGAGAAGATGCATAAAAAAGCCCATCGCCATTATTTACAGCAATCGCATTCATTGCAAAGATTATTTGATAGCATAATCGTGTTAAAAATGATTCACTTTTGGCAGAGGTTTTTATAGCCCAAAACATTTAGTTGCACTTCAGTGCTTCGGTGAACTTAAGTGAAGAGCTGATCATTGAATCCTAAGGCAACATTTGAGCAATTTACACAGAAGCGAGTCCATTCTTTCTTGTTTCTAATCTTTGACATTCTGCTCTTTTTAACAGGGTTTGTTAAACAAGGCATTGTAACTGTGAAATGGTAGAAAATAAACAAATAAGCAGAGAGGCCACGGAAAGGCCACCATCTCTTATTTCAGCTGTTGCGAGCGTGGTTTCAAGGAACATGAAACCTCCAAAATGGTTCACGTGGAAACACTGGCAATCTGAGAGCTTTTATTCAAAACCAGACCTCATTGTACCTGAAAACCGCAGTCCGATGTAGAGATCTAATGAATTGCTGTGTTCGGATTCAGACCTGAGTCCCTGCCGTGCCATCCTAGCCATCTGTGACAAGGAGGCCCCGGGAACCAAACTCGCCAGTGCTCCCTTGGGTGGGTGAGATGTCTGGGCTCTTCTCTCCCCCTCGCTGCTCTCCAAAACGCCTACAGTCAACCGGGTGCCTACATGCCTGTAGGTGGAAGTGGGCAAAGCGTCTCCGCCAATTCACTGTGACGGGTGGCTCACAGCCTGTGTTCACCCCTCCTGAGTTGGCATGGGAGCTGTGCTCCAAGAGAGAGACAAAAGAATCGGCAAATTGGCTGCGATTAAACACATTTAACACACAGTTTGTTCTTTAAAAAGCCCCTTTTGCAAACTTTTCCCCATCAACGTGAAAACTTTGCTGAGGAATATCTTGTTGCTCTTCCTGCACGCTGCGATTTGCGAAGCCCGTTCAGATTAGCGGGCAACTCATTCCGGGAGTCTCATCTCTGACAGGATGCTTATCCCTGGGGTCCTTCGGCTTGGAGCCGAGAGCACCGACGATGTGGTTGGCCTGCGGTCTGCTCGCTGGCCTCGGCCCCTCGCACATCTCTTCTCTGGTAAACACCACCCACACCATTCTGGAGGTCAGATGCACAAGCCCACGAGGGCCTGCCCGGTGCAAAGAGCAGTTGGAGTTGCCAGCACTGTTTTAGTGCTACCCTCAGTTATCAGGCCATGTCACCCACCGCGAATCGGGCAAAGGGCCAGATAGGCCTGTAACTCGAACAGAACTAAAGCAGAAATTTAATGGCTTTGCAAAACACCAGTTGCTAACCGGTTAATCGATAAATGGTAACTGCTTAGCAATAAATTGTTCTCAGCCCGGGCCAACAGTTTATTGTGCGACGTGAACAGCGTGCTCACAGATTGCATCTGTATTTAAATGTGCTTACTGGTACCCACTAAAGGTGGGCAATCCGTTCTAAGGAATACTATTCCAGTTAATGGGGCAATTCGCTGTGAAACCATTGCAGTTTCATGTATTAATCGAGCATAATCCCTGCTACTACTGTATAATTCAATAAAGGCCCAACAACCCAATGAATAGGATCAGCCAAAGAGACGTTCGAAAGTCACGCACTTGAAATTTGCCCAACGCAGACACCCTACATATTAGGCCGCTGCGGTGTCTTCCTCCGGTGGGCAGCTTGCCGGTGGTTCTTTAACAATCCAAAAACTGAAACAACCACACAAATTTCCAAGCGCCGGTGTTCATTGTCTTAAAGTTAGACATCCATGTTAATAAAAACCGCAACCTACGAGTTGTCCTTCTAACTACCAGTAGCTTTTCTTAGGTATGAACAATTGGAGGAGCCCTAATAAGCTGTTTGTCTCCCACTGAGTTTCTTTAAACTGTTTCACTTTGCATTAAGGCGCGGAGCCTGCATGGCGCTTCGCAGACTCTTCTTCCACTGTATTTGCTGTTCGGCGACGCCTACGAGCTTCAAACTTAATATACCTTGTAAACAAGTCTAATTTGTGAGGCGGCAGCAGCTAAATTGCATGTCTGGTTGAAGGGAGGCAAACAAGTGCGAGGAGCAACTTTCCCTTCCTCAAGTCTGCGTTCATCTGCTCCTACTGTCATTCCCAAGGAGCGACGTCTACTGTGACAAGTCAGAGGAGACAGTGATTCAGAGAAAGTCCAAAAATAACAAGTCCTTATTAAGAAGAAAGCTGGGTTTCTTTATATCATTTACAAAAAAATCACGACATCAAATAACACGCTGTAATATAAACTACATATGACCTAATGTACTGCGATTCGAAAAGACTTAGCGCTTCTTTTTCTTGCGTGCGTAGGTGGTTTGTTATTACCTACCTGGTGGCGAAAGAATTAGCAGCGTCAGTTTAGAGAAAGTTTCGAAATGTGATATTAAAAGTTTAAAAAAAGAGCCATAATGAAAAACCGCTAAGTCCACTTTCAGAAGTCTTGTGCATACATCGTGCATCAGCATTTATTGTTATGAAGTTCGACGCTGTGGATCCCAGGGAAGCACAGACTCCTTAAATGCCCTGCTTTTGCTGTGAGTGCGAGGTGTACAAATGTCCTAATAACGTGTTGCATTTATTACATATAAAAATGAGAAAAGGGTAATGAAAGGAAAGAATGAGGAAGTGCAATGTTTGATCGTTTTACGCGACCCCCAAGGATGCCATGAACTGAAAGAATTTGTCAAAACAGTGGAAATGACTGCATGTACATCTGGTCAGGTGTAAGCAACAGGGGCAGACGACCGGCGAAATGCATAACGCTCTGCATCTCCCCTATAAAGAGAAGCGGCCGGAAGACATCCGACATCTCGCCCAGACTTAATGATTCCCAGAAACAGCCCAAATATTAAAGGCAGCATTAAAATTCACTTGTGGGCATTAGTGGGCTTGGTAGACGTAGTTCTGCAGGTGACAAATTGTGCCATCTAGGCCAATTATAATTTAAATTTCCTTCTAATGTGTAAAGCTTAGTGTCTTAGCGGGGGAGTTCAAGCTGGGTGTCTTAAGAGCAAAAAGGGTAATAATGCTTTTGGAACGGTAGTGATGTTTGTGCTACAGTGGTGCCCCTGCATCACTGTAGCAGGGGTTCAGCCCACCAAATGCCCCTAGCGCAGGGGTGGCGGATGGGTTTGCTTAGCTCCTCTGTGATGGCACCGAAGTCGGCAAAGCCCCTTTTTGGGGGTTCTTCCAAAGACTCATTGCGCCCCACGAGGCAGGGCCACCCTGGGCTACGCCGCCAGGGTCCAAAACGGCGGAGGTTTCGTCGCGTTCCGCGGACTGGGTGTGGCGATCGCACGTCCCTGGGGGATGCGGAGCGAGACGCAGCATCTGCATAATCCTGTACAGGCCATTACAGAGCACTCAGTCGTCGGTACAGCTCTAATATTCTTTTTGACATGGCCGATTTCACACTGTATGAGAATCTGCGGATTTAAGCGACTTCTATCACGTCTCACTGAATCCATTCCAATATCCACTCTATTCTAATCAGTACATTTTGCACATGAAATGATACAGGAGATTCCCACATGGTCAGCTGCGAGTGCATTACGGGAAGCTTTGTGACACGACTGTTTCCGACGCCTAACCTTACGCTGCTGCTGGACAAATTTACACAATCTTTGTATTAGCCTGTATAATCGTGCCTTTCCCTTTTCTCAGAAAGAGACGTCTGCCCTCTTCAAAGTTCCGCACTGTAGTGATATGTAAATAATTTTTTAGAAGGACAATCCTACATCTGCGCAGGAGCAAATGCGAACGCAGACAACAGCATCTCTCTACCCTTTATCCCATCATCTTTTGCACCACAAAAGACCATTACACAACTTAATGGGCTGCATTTTTAGGCGGCGGTGCAGAATCGAAGCGCCAAGTTCTTCTGGAAAATCAATAGATAAGAAAGAACATTGTACAAGGACCGAATTCTGCTTTTGTGGTCATATGGCTTCCATTTTCATTTATTTGCGTGGCTTACATTTATGCAGATGGTAAATGGAGATTTTTTTTTTTTTTTTTTTTTCTCAACCAGGTGGTAGAGGTGGAACCTTGCTCTCTGTCCAGACAAAGCTGGATTTCCCATCAACAAAATGTACGCACAAGAAACAGGTCAGTGCCAGTCAAGTACTGAACATCTGTCTTAAATAAAAGACATGGTACATGGATGAAATCCATGCACACGTGTAGAACAGATACATCATTCTTATTCATCACTGATCTCCATGAGCTCAGAATGTTTTGTCTACTATGGATATAGCAGGTGCAGTTAAGGTAAGAATGACAGCCATCTGCCTCTCAGAGCAGGAGTGAAAACCCAGATTTGCAACCTAGCATGAGCAATGGATTGTGGACCATACGTATAGCTTTGGTGCTGCTTGTTCGAGCTGTCGGCCGTAATCCCATTCCCTTGACTGCCAAAAACCTCATAGCTCATTTGTTAGCTACATCAGACAGCGCTATCTGCTCATTTGTGTCACTCCTGATCAATTTCCATTTCCTGACCAACACCCTAACTTAGTCTAAAGTAGTGGTCCACACTTACCTCAGCCATCTAGCCACCCCCACAAACCCCTATGAACCATATCCACCCACATCTCCCAGTCCTTATTTGCTATTCTTCATCCACATTCCTTTTGTACCAACAGAGAAAATGAGCAAACTAAGGAGTGAAGCAGAAAGGGCTTCTTTAATATGCCAGACATCAGTATTCTCCTGCTGCCCAGCTAGTTTCTCTTTTTAGAATAGTATCATTGTACATGTTTTAATGCAATTTTGAGTTAAACTTGCAGCATTCTATCCCCGGATGCTAACATAGAAGTCCGTGACCCCTGATGCTGATGTGTTTTGTACAAACCAAGCAGCAACTGATGCCATTAGAGCTTCACAGGTTGCACTGTGTTTTTTTCAACTTCTTGCAGGTAGCTGTGGTAAATATAAAACTGACACATTTTCCTTTGCCAGAGCTTCGGGTTTACAAACAATGACCACTTTGAATGTACTTCTTGTTACGTGGATAAACTTCATGACATCCGGTGGTAGTGCTGTCGACAGGGTGTCCTCTGCATGTCGTGCACAGACATGTTTACATGGCAAAGCTCTGAAAAATGAACAACAAAGTTTTAACGCTGGGGAAAAGACAAAGGTAAAGATAAACCACACAAAGGCCCTGGTGTGAGAATACCATGTATGCGGGAAAAATTCGTGCTCCGAAAATCCAGCACTGTCTGTCTCCAAGCAGCAACTCAAAAGTCTACACACCCACACGCACGCATGTAAATGCAGCATAGCATAGATGCACGCATGTGCTCATACGTGAATGGGTGTTTTCTGCTATTTTTCTCCAAATCCGTGCTCTAAATCAAATACATCGGTCCGTAAACTGGCGTGACAACTGCAAATTCGCTGGAATTCAAAAAACAATTTGAAATGTAAGTACTAATGTTATCCACCTGTATTTTTTTTAATCCTCCTCCACAGGTTAAAAAAAAAAAAAAAAAAAAAAAAAAAAACTGACATCCTTATAAAATAAACAGCGCAGTAATCAAAATAAGAGTTTACCAGGAAATGAAATATTAATCACGCCTTAATATGTTCTGATATTTAAAACCTTTAAAACCTGCAGGTTTAAGGGACTAAAAAACAAAAAGGGTTTAAATAGTCTAAGAATTTTAAAGAAGTTGGTTTGTTTAAGCCACTGCAAAGTGGCAGGAACTAATGAATGTTTTAGCCCTGAACTTTATTAATAAAATAAGTAGCACCAATAACAGATCTGAGGTGTGCTTAACCTCAAACATTAAAAAATATATTTGCCCAATAATTTCTCTGAGGAGACAGTAGTTATCAATCCCTATCTCATTACTAATCTGTCAGCTGGGTTCAAGCTAAATGTATCTGAATGCTAGCTTCCACACTTAAGGGTCAATGAAAAATCCTTAAGGCTATCCAAAATAACAGCACACGTCAGCCATGATGTACATCAAAAAAGAGCATTAGTGCTTTCACAGTTTAATAAATAGTGCCATTTGCAGACCATAATCCCTTGCTCTAGGTTATCAACTCTGTAGCACTGCTTTACGTGATACTAAATAACACTGCCATCTAATGAGGTTCTCTTTATGGGTGACAGCTCATAAATAATTGATATAAATGGATAAATATCTGGAACAGCTTGGGAAAATTTTAACATAGCCACACTTTTATGTTTACAGTGAGACTTAGCGGTACACAAAGCCCTGCATTAAGCACGGTGAAGGCAAATAAACACTAAAGGGCATTTAAAACTCACGAAGACAAGTAAGATGAAATGATGACATGCTGTAGGAGTTTTATTACTCACACAAGTTCAGCTTGGTCACCATCTCTCAAGATGAATTCATTGCCAAATAGTTATTGTACAACTCGCCTGCACCACCTCAACCGGCCCCCTCTTGATCTGGGGAAGCAGGGCTCACCACCCACAAGGTGAAGGGTAATGGTTGGGTGGAATGCTAGCCAAGGGGCAGGGATGAGCAGCATGGGCTCTTGGTACGTGGAATATCACCCCTCTGGTGGGAGAGGAGTCCAAGTTAGTGCGGGGGGAGGAAAAGTACTGGCTAGATATACTCTGGTCTGATCGCTAGGTATTGCTTGGGTTCTCAAATCAAATGTGGCTGCAGTTCACAAAGAGGAAAACACTGAGACCTGTTTATGTATAGATGCCAAAGAGCTGTTGAGTGTTCTGCCTTCTTACAGAACGTTGGTGAGGTACTCTGTAGTTCTATGGGAGAACTTAATGTCATGCTGGGAGTAATGGGGATGCCTGGTGGGGTATGACTAAATGGAATGGCCTGCGATATCTAAAATCAAGGGGAGAACTATTACTGGATTTCTGTGCTAGTTATGCATTCTCCATGGCAAAAACCATGCTTAGACACAAGGAAGTTCACAAGTGTACTTGGTGCCAGAAGAGCTTGGGCCAAGAGTTAGTGACCAAATTTGTGGATATACCATCTCACTTGAGAATGTATGCTGTGGACATTCATAAGAAATGTGGGGCAGAGCTGTCAACTGATCACCCACCTGTTGGTGAGCTGGGTTTGATGTACAGGGTACCAGCTGTACAGAGAGCTGAAAATTCTATAAGAGGCGCCTGGGAAAGGCTATTAAGTAGAATCCATTCAAAGTGGGCTCTGGACTCCAGCAAGGCTGTGTTTGTCCCCACTCCTGTTTGTCATTTTCATGGACAAGAAATCATGGAGCACCCAAGGTTTGGAAGAGGGTTCAGTTTGGGGGACTAGCAGTGGTATCTCATCTTGTTGCAGATAATGTTGTCTTTTGGGCCTCATCTGACTTTGACATTTGATTTGCACTCAAATAATTTGCTGCTGAGTGCAAAGTGGCAGGTATGAAAATCACTACCTCTAAATCTGAGGTCCTGGTCCTCTTCTTAAAGAGAGTGGGTCCCACCAGATGGGGGGAACAGCTACCCCTAGCGGAGAAGCTCATTAGGGTCTTGTTCTAAAGCAGAGGAAGACTGAAAGGCAGATAAATTCAAAATACTAAGAATATATTATTTTAAGGTGACATTGTTGTTAGCATATCCTCTTACGGTGCTTTGATATATTTTGTGTCATCTACTCTTCCTTTGGTTTTAACAAGATGTCCAGATGATGAAATGCATCCCCACAGCAAGGTGCTGCCACCACCATTATTCACTGAGGGACAACGATTCTTAAGACATGAGCAGTGTTATATTTACGTCACACATAGCGTTTCACTTCTGGATAGAAACTCTTTCCTGGTCTCATCAGACTTCATAGTAGTGGGGAAACACTCATGCTTTCTTTATGAGGAATGGCTTCTTTTGCGTTGCTTTCCCTCCTAGGCAAACATAATCCGAACAATCAGGAGCATATCTACCTAGAAGAATGTACTAGAAGAACTTCTGAACAGTTTGCAAAGCTGGTATTCTTACCCCCCAAAAGACCCAAAGCCGCTATTATAGCAAAGAGTGACTCTACCAAGTATTAAAATTTACTAATGAGTGAACCCATGTATTTAAATATCAGCTCTTGTGTCAAACAAAAACGTAGATGTGGTAAGTTACCTTGATGCACATCTTCCCTTTACTGAAATTCTCATAACACTGGCCTCCAACTCCAGACCCCTCCATTGCACCCTCATCTCCCATGTACAACACAGTAACAGCAGTGGGGGTGATAACATGCAAAATATCTCCTAGTGTACACACTGTACCAGAAACTATGAGCATGCATATTTATGACATTTAACTTTTTCTTGTGTTTGTGCTTTTGGGTTGACTGAGAGCACAATATTTTTCCCCGATTTAAAATAACTTTGAAATAGGAATTTGGCACCCAGAATCTTGGTATTTGACACGTTTTCAGGGATGAATTAGGTTTGGATACTGCGGGATTACTGTAACTGCTGAAACTGGTATGTGACCTACAGACATGTGGTTCATTTTTCCAGAAAGTGCGAAGATGGAGGTACAAAATGTAAGACAGGCCAAAAAAATGAAAACAAGAATTAAAGAAGACTGTACATTGAAAAAGTAGAAGCTGTGAGGCTATGTTTGGAAAGCAGGTTGAGGGTCCTTTGAGGCTAAGGGCCAAGGGCAGGAAAAAGGAAGAAAATGTCTGCAAGAAACCCATCACCAGCCAGAATGAGTGCAATGGCAGTGGAACGGAAACGCGACCGCCAATAAATCACGTCTGTGCACCCTGCAGATGTGCAGGGAGGTGGTTTGTACTGACCGCGTGCCTTGCTGGTGCCATGCTGTGTTCAGCAACAGAAAACACAAATCTCATCTGATCCTTGCACAGCTGGGTCTCCGCTCTGGCATCCCCAAGGTTCATCACGTTTGTGTTTCCCCACCAGAATGTCATCCACACATCAGGAAGACTGCAGTGCATCAATAAACAGCCCATACTATATCTGAACAATGGCTGCGCGGACAACACCATTTATTATCTTCGAGTTGTGTTGAAGTAGACCTTAAAGCTTGTGTTATGTAAAGAGGACATTAAAAAAATGAACAGGGAGAAGTTTCCCCTGATTTCTACTGATAGAAATCCATTACGATATGTCTGTCGATTGTTGGCATTTATGCTAAATCGATGTGTCGTGCCTCTAGAATTAATACAAAAAAAACCATAAGCTAGACAGGTATCAGACATCTAAGACGAAAGAGAAACTCCATCATTTAATTTGCTGCACATTTTCCCATTCCCAACCTTGTTCTTAACTTCCTTCCATGAGCATATCACAGAAAAGCAATGTTTTATTTTTCCCAGGTAAGTTTTCCTCGAGTATGTTGTGTAGACATGTCTGATAGCTCCATGGCATGTCGGAGCCATGTTACAGCACGTTAGCCTGCTTTCATCGGTGTCTGAGCTGATAGATGCCACACACTTGCACAGTTGGTTTTATATACCAGAGCAGTGATCTGTATTCAGCAGCGAGACCGAAAAGTCCCTTGACAAAGTGCATTTTAACAATAACACCTTGCTCCTGACACTTTCCGTATAAGTAATGAGTTTTCATTTTTCACATGTTGGATCTCATTTATATTGTACCGATGCACATACTTAAATTGCAGAGATAGAGAGAGTTCGGCAACGCCTTTGAAATAATAAATCATCTGTTACAGATGTTTTCACTCTCCGCCTGGCCTACGGTCGTTCATCACATCTTATCGCCGGCTATCTCTGCACCACGCAAGGAGCAAATGCTGCTTTGTTCTAAGCCTTGACTTTCATTCTCTGGGGAGTCTGTGACCCCTTAGAACCCTTCTGAATTGCACAAAGAGGAACAGGTTCCAAGGACATGCCGTGAAATTATGTAGAAGAACACTGTGGATCCTGCCTTCTCGAAAAAGGGAAAAGAGTTCCTGCTTCTCGGTAGTTCATCAACCTCAGCTGAGCTAAATCCCAAGTATTAAAAAAACCACCACGTTACACAACACACGATGTTCAGCTTATATGAAGAATATGCGAAGAGGCGCATTAAATCACCTTAGCATGTGCCTCAGTATCAAAATGCGGCATCTACACTTTCCTTAGAAGCCATTTCCATGGCAAAGTGCACAAATCGCAGTTTCCCACATTGCTTGCACATATGCATGCAAGCAAGCTGAAAACACACTTGTTTGGGCATCGTCAATGCTGTTTTAACCATTATATCCTAAACTGCGTGTGACTCATTTTAAAGAATCGGGTCCCCGGCTGCACAAAAGCCAAAGTGGATTGGTTCGAAAACATAAATTTTATATACAGTATGTGTTTAAAATGTGTTCGAGAGCTACAAGACTGTCCTTTTTGAATAAGCTCATAACTAAACTCGTGCTATTGATCTCAGTTCAGCGCGGCCCACCAAAATTAAACCCTATTTGTAAAATATCACAACCTTTAAAAACTTTGTTTCAAATGTAAAGAGCTTTTAAATCTTTACATATTGATTGATTTCTTCTCTTTCTCCCTTGTCTTTTTCCACATCAAAGCCTTTCCCTTTCCAGTTCAGTGTTTGCAAGGTCCCACTTTTATGACGGTCCAAGTAAATCAATGTGTTCCCTTCCAACCTTAAAGCAATCCGTTAAAAAAACAGCTTCAATCAGGAGCGTGTTTTATGGATTATAGCCCATAAGGCAAATTCCATGCATCAGAATACACAAAACCCACCCTTGACTGAAAGGACTGCGCTCTAAAAGCATTTCCCTGGAGCCAAAGGCCTCCTGGGAGGAGGGATCACGTGGCGAACATGAAGGGGTTAATCAATTCCCAGAAGATGCCGAACCTGGTCCCTCAGTTTATATGCCAGAAACAATGTCCTTATCTATGTTTCCAACCTGCCGTTCAGTTTGGGCCATGCCAGGGAAGAATTTGCATGTCAATCACCTAGGCGGATGACATTTAAAAGGACCTGTAAAGTACTGGTATGAGATCACAGAAATTAAATGCAAACATTGAGCGCTTTTCATTTTTCACACAAAATATAAATTCCTTTGCATTCGCTCAAAAGAGTTTCTAAATAGGAAGCCGGAGCCAAAAGACTTGCCCGCATTTCAAAACATAATAAATTATATGAGTTCCCTTTCAATCTAATAAACCAGAGCACAGAGCCGCCTCTGAGGAGCGCCAGAATTTCTTGAATCAATTTATCACCACAGGGTTTATTTTCTTACACTTCTTAAAATAGAATATTTTATTTAATGGCAAATTATGCTGGTATTATATTTCCTTTCTTTCACAGAAAATAAGTGCCGGTGAATTAATATATAATAATGTAAAAACTCCAAAGTAGCCCATTGCTTAATGAAGTGCACCCACAGCTGTATGGCAGAAGACGTGAGCGCGATCCGCTGTGAAAGTGGTATCCAGCAGAAATGCGCCCACCCGACCCGTGCGTTTGAGGGAAGCGGCTCATGAGCCGCATTCGCTTTTGTTCTCGCAGCAGCAGCAACAAACCCGCCAAAGTCGAACAGGAGGGCCCGGCGCGTAAAAACTTTGTTGAAAAAAGTGCAGGAGAAGGACCGTTTTCTGAGAACTCTGAATGAATGACCACAGCACGTTGTGGCATCCATCGAACCTTTCAATTTACATCAAGAAACCTGGACGCTGCACTGATCTTCTTAAAAGGGAGAGCCACCATTTTCTGACACAATGCTAGCAATGCCAGTGATGGGAATCTGCTAGGAAGTTCTGTTTTTATATATAAGGTAGACATGGGTGGCAGATGACGGCAAACCAACATCAGTGAAAGCTCAATACGCCACTTCTGCTTTTTTCAATGCAAATAACATCAAATTGAGTACAAGATGTATACATTTTTTCCCCCCACATACCTATTCCTATTTATTACCCGTTTTGTTTACTCTCTTATTTATTATTATTTATTTGTTTTGCTTTCCCGACTATCCTGTAACTTACTTATTATACTTTGCATATTTTATGTTCATACTAAGGATGCCTAGAAACAAAAACTTTTCATGGCGACAACACTGCAATGCT